>JAOWBP010001820.1:0-69612 GCA_028571105.1 Tragopan temminckii
AGAAGCTGGACATGAGCCAGCAGTGTGTGCTTGCAGCCCGGAAGGCCAACTGTGTTCTGGGCTGCATTAAAAAAGGAATGGCCAGCAGGAAGAGGGAGGGATTTTCCCCCTCTACTCAGTTCTTGTGAGGTCTCATCTGCAATATTGTGTCCTGGTCTGGGGCTCTCAGTACAAGAAAGACGTGGAGCTCTTGGTAGGAGTCCAGAGGATGGCCACTAGGATGACCAAAGACTGGAGAACCTGTCCTATGAAGAAAGGTTGAGGGAACCCTCATATGCTAAGGGCATATTCTATGCCCTCGCATGGAATGTCTTCTCTATATGGTAAGCATGCTTAGACTTGCTCTTAAATTCACCTATGAATCCTGGGCCACCGGATTTCAGCACTTACACTTTTTGTATGTATTGTTTCTTTCCGCCCTTTTCGTGGCCTTTCTAAATTATAATCAAAAAATCACAAATGATATAGTTTGAAGGAGACCTTTAAAACCATCTCTTTCTAGCTTCCCTGCCATGAGCACAGATGCCTCCTTCTAAATCAGGTTGATCAAAACCACATCCCACCTTCCAGTGAACACTTCCAGGAAGATCTGAAGATTACGATCTGAACTGGGAGGAACCATTGACTCCCTCAAGTGTAGAGAGGCTTTGCAGAGAGATACAGGCAAATTGAAGGGCTGGGCAATTACCAACCACGTGAAGTTTTAACAAAAACAAGGGCTGAATTGTGCACCTGGAGCAGATCAACTTTGGCTATATTTACAGATGTGGGGACTGTAAGCAGCCTCGCAGAAAGGGAAGTGTGTGTTTTGGATGACAGCAAGTCGTACATTAGGCTGCAGTGTGCCCTGGAGTCCAAATGGCCAACTGTGCAGCAGGCCCACTGCTGCCAACCAAGCAAGGGGAGGGTCTGAGGGTCTGAGTCCAGAAGGATTCAGTGAGAGATGGCATTGAAAGCTTTACTGGTCTGAAGAGATCACGTTTTCTCACTTCTCTTGTCAGCTAGATGGGTAACGTTATCATGACAGGAAAGTAAGCTAGTTAAGCAAAACTTTCACCTTGTGAACCCATGTTGCTGTTATCAATAACTACATTGTCTTTCAAGTGTTTTTCAGTAACTCCCAGAATAATCTTCTCCAAAATTTTACCAGGACTAAAGTGAGATTGAAGTGGTTCTGGTAATCACCAGAATCTAATTTCTTGCATTTCTTGAAAGTGAAGACATCATTTGCCATCTTCCAGGGGACCTTTCTGGATTTCTGAGATTGTTGGAAAATATTTGAGAAAGATCTCATGATGACGTCAGACAGATCTTTCGGCTCTTTAACTGAAATGGCACCAAGTAGAAGACAATTATGAGGGCAGTTCTGAAAGTAATGCCTCCTTTATGCTTTATTATATTCATCCACAACATCAGAGGCGTATGTTGGTGGTATGGCAATAGAGGTTGAACCTTCCCACCAATATTTGGTTATGTTTTGTTGCCATGCAACAGATGACAGCAGAGGGGCAGTTTGACAGAATGGAGTCTGATATGGAAGTGTGCATGGAGGTTGTCATTTAATTCCTCCATGTGGAAAAAATGGAACCCACTAACATTCATCAGCACTTGCTAAAGGTTGATGCAGACCAAACAATGTATGTGAGCAGAGAGAGACAGTGGGTGGTGCATTTCAGCAGTAGTAACAGCTATGTGAAAGACAAGCCACAGTCCAGACAGCCATTCACAGCTGTCGCACCACACAATGAAGAGTGTCTCAATCAGCTCATCCATGCAAGTCAGCTAATGGTGGTGCGCATGTTAAAAAATAGCGTTTTGTAGCTGATAATTTCCTCTATCAAATAGTGTCATTTTGCTCTTTGTGTCTGTTGTAGCTTCCATGGAAATAAATAGGAAGCACTACTACTTCCAGAGCAACTTTTGTACTTCAGTTTACTTGCTATGCTCCTCCTAAGGTGGCTTAGTGTATGATTTACATTATTTTTAATGAGACTACACTGTTGTATCATACTCAACACTCTACAGGCCATAAACTCCAGGTTCATATGTAAAGTTACTCAGTTAATGTCTAGTATCAGTTATTAGTGTTCTGTTGCTGGAGGAAAAAGATGGACGTAATCTCAGTGAACTTTGTGAGTTTTCTGTTGGCCCTGTAATCTTTTGTACAGAACTTTATTGCTTTAACTACCTTATCATCTTGCTCCAGTTCAGCATCACCTGCAAATGTTCTAAGTGTGTATTCTGTATGTCCACATCTGTCCAGGTTGTTCAGAAAGCTATTGAGCAATAGTGACATCCAGAATATGATCCTAAAATCTACCAGATGTAACTATTTTCTTGCTACTGATCCAAATTTCTGTAAAAAAAGAGGATTTTAGTCCTTCGCTATAGTTGTCATGCACACGAAGTCATTATCAATTATTCAGATCAAACATCTGGTCTTTTTGGATCAAAAATTTCAACACTATTTCTCTGTTTTGCAGGAGAATCCAACACTGTTCTTTTTCCTATTTTTTCCCCTAGAATTAAATGATCTATTAGAAAACAAGCTTTCTTCTGCACCAGATTGAGTTACTAAAGTTGAAGCAGATTTATCTTTCTTGTGCTTTTTTAATATTTATTTGTCTTAGGAGACTGCATTTTTTTTGTTTGTGAAGATCAAATAAAGCAAGGTGGATTCTGCTTTTTATGTTTTTTTTGTTACAAATTATTATATCTTATTTTCTCAAAAAGAAATCGGGTCAATGACGCAAATTATGAAAGAAGAATGTAGAGGTTCTGTTGGTAAAATTGCAGTCTAGTGGGTAAAAGTATCTGTCATTCGGTATAAAAACCTGAATTATTATTATTTATAATTTTAATATGTGAATTACAGTTCACGAAGTTGTTTCTTAGTCTCGTTTTTTCCTTATAAAGAACTAAATTCTTCAGAGTCCGTAAGCATCATGATGCACCTTGTTGGCACTTCATTATTTTATGCCCACACTGAGGTTTAAAAGATCATTTATCACCTTGTCGTACTCTACAGAAGAACAAAACTACTGTAACTTGGAATCTTGGCATGGTATTAAACACTTTCACAGGTGCTATCCACTGCTTTGAGACTATATAGACGGTTTCTTTAACATATCTTGTAGTCAAAACATATTTCCTACTACCTATTATTATGCTTCTGCCAGAAGAGTAGTTGGATTAAGCTGTCTGGCACAGAGCTGATTCTGCTTTCCTGGCAAGAACTGCATAGCCAGCAGTGGACACTGAGTATTGCTGGCACCAAGGATTGTTTTATTATCAATTAGACGCTTCATTTTTTTATAGTATTTGAAGGTACTCTAAATTTTAAAAAGCATTTAAAGCCATTGCATTTTCTCCATGTCAGTTTCAAAATTCACAGAGGTTTTGCTCTTTGCTTCGGAATCTGCCCTGTGCTTGTCCTCATGTCTCAGTTAAGAAACCATACTTAACAAACTGCATTAGCCCAAAAGCTTCTAAAACATTTCATGCAGTATTGGAAGACAAGTATCTGTCATTTTTTCTTGTAGGAACATCTTGTAGTTGTGTCTTTTGTTATGTTTTGAGAAATATTTTGGAGGATAACACCAGGTTACTTTTTTTCTGGAATATTCTCAGATTGTTGAAATTACTATCTTTAATTATTTTCAGTCTAAGTACTCCTTTTATCTGTATTATGATCTCTGATTTATTTTGTCTTCTGTTACTCATGAATTCACAAAGAGCAAAAACTTACTATATGCTAACCTTTCTGCCCTGATACTGCTTACCTGAGATGATTTAAAAGTCCTACTTGCTTTAATTAATCAGAAAAAGTAGTATCCAAATAAATTGCCCTATATTTTGCATGAGTTTGGAAGCCGTTAAAGGAATTCAGATAGTTGTATACACATCTTTCTTACTGAACAGTATAATTTTATCTCTTCTTTCATCTGGAGTCACATAGGCAAGCCTTCACAGGCATTGTAACTGTACTTCTTAACTACTTACATGAAACTGTGAAAAAGAGATAAAAAGCAATTTTAAATAGTAAAATTATGAAAATCATATACTGTCAAAGCTGTTATGATATAGCGCCCTATAAGAAAATGAAGTTTTAGATGTAATCCTAAAGGTTGTATTCCAATTTATTTCTGGTCTACCTCCAGTTTTTAGTGTTTAGATCTACTCTCATTGTTTCTGTGTTTTGGCAGTGGCTTTTTTTAATGTCATATATAAAGATACTCCTATTCTGAGAAAATCTTCATATCTCTCTTTTAGGTATTTTTAAGTGTCTTTTACTCTTATTATAGCAGAAAAAATTCTTAATGAAAATTGAGAATTAAGCAGAATCACTTCAGGAAGGAAAGCAAATAAGTTTTGTAGCACTGGCATTTTTGAAGGTAGTTACCTTTTTTACATCATTTGAAAAATCTCAACTATAATACATAAAGATATAATTGTTAGAGAAGGAAAGTTATTGGGATGAAATGTTCTCATTCAAGTAAGTTGAAAAGCAAGATGCAAAATAAGTGAGGATTATGGCTAATGGAAGATGGATGTAAGGAATGACACCTCTTCTGCTGAAATTGTACTTAGTATAAATGAGAGTGAAAAAAGAAGATGCCAAGGAGCATCCGTTTATATCATTTATCATTTAATCCTAGTAGTTGCTGCAGAGTTCTACCAATACTATTTGTACTATTGTTACTCTTTATTCTTGTATTATTTTATACTTAAGTCATACAATCATAGAATCACCAAGGTTAGAAAAGATCTACAAGATCATCCAGTCCAACTGTCCATCTATCACCAACAGTACTCACTAAACCATGTCCTTCAACACAACATCTAAACATCCCTTGAACACCTCCAGGGTCGGTGACTCCACCACCTCCCTGGGCAGCCATTCCACTGCCTGACCACTCTTTCAGAGAAGTAGTATTTCCTAATGTCCAGCCTGAATCTCACCTGGAGCAACTTGAGGCCATTCCCTCTCATCACTGATTACATGAGAGAAGAGGCTGACATCCAGCTCACTACAACCTCCCTTCAGGTAGTTATAGAGAGCAATAGGGTCTCCTCTGAGCCTCCTCTTCTCCGGACTGAACAATCCCAGCTCCTTCAGCCACTCCCCATAAAACTTGTGCTCCAAACCCTGTGCCAGCTTTGATGCCCTTCCTGGGACCCGCTCCAGGGTCTCAATGTCTTTCTTGTAGTGAGGAGCCCAAAACTGAACACAGTGTTCGAGGTACAGCCTCACCATGGCTGAATGCAAAGGTACAATTACTTCTGTGTTCCTGCTATCAACACTATTTTTGATACAAGTCAGAATGCCATTGGACTTCTTGGCACAGAAGTGCCAAGCCGAGCACCATGCCGAGCATCAACCAGCACCCCTGGATCTGTTCCACATCTGATTTTGTCCTCTCACACTCTTTATGTAAGAGCAGTAATGGAGTAGAAGTGACATAAAACTAGCTTAACTATTTTTTCAGCAATCGTTAAATTTGAAAACTGCAGATTTTTCGACCACTATTCTATCTTTTCAGCCACTGAAGAAGATGGAGGAGATGCAAATCTTTTTAATTTTTTTTTCAGTCTATGTCAACTTGCACGCTATACAGAAGATAACCATTGTCATTTCAAAAGATATTTTACTTTTGTTTATGAGAAAAGTGTTGATAATCTGATAGAGAAAAGGGCAATAGAAAGGAATTATTTTTTCCAAAACTATTTCCAGTCTTCCATATAATTCAAAAAAATTTGTGGGTTTTTTTCAGGACACTTGTGAACAATTCTGGAGCACATCTTCCTCATGTTTTTTCTAAAGGCTTTTATCATCCGTTACGTTGGTTATTTTGCATACCATCATCCAGTCCTTCCTTACCAAAGTGAGTATCAAAAGTTATTTGTAAAAGAACTACCAGATAGTCAATGTTAATCAAATACTTTCAAAAAAATTATATCTGAATACATGTCTAATTGATATTCTGATGAAACAACACATAAGCACTTTTTGAAATTCTTTGCAGATTTTTCTAGTCTTTGACATTAAGAATATAAGAATGGTCTCATTGAAAGCAGCCCATATGTTCATTATGTTTGATATTTGAATTATATTTAAGGTTTTCTTGCATAAAGAGTATATAGCAGTATAGTAGTTGAGCACAGGTGCAGTTCTCAAAGAATTAGAATTAAAGGAGAGATAAAGAATGTATTTCTATTAGTGATTGCTAGTTAAAAAAAGGTCTGATATATAAAATATCACATTGAAATATATACTTTTTGATAGTAGTTGGTATTTTGGGGGTGATTACTGCATGATTGGAGAAAAATGCTTACTTTCTTCTTCTGTGTCACTGTGTGTAATGACAAGTTACATATGAGACATATGCTACCAGCTGTGCTGTCATTCCCTTTCTAATTTTGAACTTAAAGCACTCCCACACCAGTTTAGATCCTCTCCTAAACCCTTCACCTCCTCCTCCTCTTCAAAAGTTATTTCCTGAGAGATTTTCACTTTCCATTTTCATGAAAAGCTGCTTTTGTGAGTTGTGTTTCTGTTTTCTGAGAAAGTATTTTTATATTATAGAGGAATATGTTATCAAGTGAAAGGTGACTTACCGAAGACCTATGTGCTGTGGATTTATTACTTTTTATCTTGTATCATCCCCATTACAGTATTTACTCTATGCTATGTAGCATATTCTGTTTACTTTCCATAACCCTTGCCCCTAATTTCATGTCAGTGATAGTGCTGTCTCCTTTCCTTGTGCCTCTGACACCCACTGAACAAGATGCAATAGATGGTGTGACTGAGTCTAAGTTGTATGACTGACTGACCAAAAGAACAGACAGACTTTGATATTAACAGAGATTACCTGAATTAAAACAGTGTCCTTTTCTGCACTGAAAGTAGTAGTTTAAGTTTTTCTGGGTCTTGAACGATAATGTGTTTGTGGAATTTCTGCCTTTTAATCAAACTTCAGTGAAATTAGCCAGTGATTTTGTAATTCTTGCATAGGTAGAGAGAAAGGAGAAGGATGTAGGGGAGAGATTGACATGATCACTTAAAGAGATATGTACTTTATTTCTGAGAATTAAAGACTCACTTTCATTTTTTTCATCCTCTAATCCAAAGTCAGTGTTCAGAATTTAAATTTTAGTTTGTATTGTGAATTTTGGAAGATAACATTACAAGACATTATTCTCTGCTGCACTAAAGTATCTAAACTTATTGTAGGTACCATTTCACTCTGTGAGATTTCTCTTTTTTGAGATGGAATTACAATTTTACAGGTGCTGTTCAGGTCAGATTTATCATTAATAAGTAGCAAAAAAGGATTCTGGACTTATCCAGGGTTTGTGTATTTTCTCAGGATGAAAAGTGAGGAGACATACATCTTTCTGACCCCCAAGGTGTCTTCTCTGTCAAGTTTATATGGGAAAATGAGGACTCCAAAAGAAAGTACTTATCTAAGAATTTACAGTTAGCATGCATATGTGAGGGCAGTCAATGTATGTGAACAGTCTTGGTGAATTGCGATGGTAAAATATTTAGCATCACCTATTAACAGCACGCCTCTCAGCTGCTTAGTAAGAAGAGCAATGAAATAATCGGTATGTTAAGTAATTTTGAGCAATGTGTCCTGAGGTGCTTTGATTTGTTACTGGTTTTACACACTGTATATGGAAGATTTTTTCTTGAAATATTACATTTAAACATCAACAAGATCCATTATGGTTACATATTGCAGAAAACTATTAACTAGTGGAAGCTGATTCTTCATAGGCTGTTTTATGTTCTTTCTTTCTACTTTTTGAATAAAAGTATTCACTGTGTAGAACAAAATTGAAAACAGGCTATTGTGTACCTCCCAGCTGTGGGCGCCTAATTTTTTTTTACCAAATTCCAAGGATTCTAACCTGGTACAAAATTATTTGCTCTTTCCAGGCTTGTTATTTCAGGACAAAGTGCTAATAGTTTTTGAAATAATTTTGTTTACAAATTCACTACGTAATCATTTTTTCTACATTAGTTCTCATATACTGATATGGTTACAGTCTGTTTTGTTTGATCTATTTGACTCTTTTTTTCTACTTGACTTTTTTTTTTAATGTGAAGTAGAGTTAACCTTTGTTTGCCTAATGAAATGTTGATCTTATCATTTAAGGTATTCTTTTTTCTGTCTTGTATACTAAGATGATATAGTTGATTATCAAACTAAAGGATTACTGATTTTAATTTATATTACAGTTCCTTTAGTGGTAACTGTGAGTCATTCTTTGCTTCATTTGGGATTTATAATCATATCATTCGCAAATGAGAGTTCTATTTTTTTTCCTACTGTACAAAACTGAACATTTCTATGTGATATTTATATGTACTTCACCTTTTGTCACTTTTTTTGAGGCTAGTCTTATTTTCACTAGTACTGAGTTACGAAGATGGGAGAACATATGCCTCTCCATATGCGCGTTACAAAACTTCTCAGTGCATTTATTGGTGCTAGCTTCATGACTGTAGGGAATGTCTGCTATATTTTATTTTTCCTCCAAGTGAGTCACACCATTGTACATTTCAATTTGCAAGAGGCTTGTAGAGCCAAGAATGGGTGTATATTACAACATGATAACTTCCCATCTGGTCAATGACAGACGAATTTTATTTCAACTCAAATATTCTAAAAATGGCATTTATTTCTGAATTCATTTAAAATATTATCCATCATTAATCTAGTTGACCGAAGCTGTTCCTTTTCTTATATTTTGAAGGCAATAACTGACCTTATAGTATTTCATACCGTTGCATTCAAGGAAGAAGATAAACAAAATTAAACTGGCCCATATAATCTAACTGATTTTCTGAAATGTCGAGTTTAGTTTCAGGCAGAGCACTAAAATTGGTGAATAGTTTGAATTTAAATTGTGGTTACAAACAACTATGTAGTTCTTAAAAAGCAGTTGAGTATATGTACATATAACTAATCTTGAGTTTGATTACAATATATGTTCTAAATTTGAAAAGTTATTTTGGCTGCAAGTTCTATCAAGATTTAAATGCATAATGTACATAATTTTGGTAAATATTATTAGAATCTAGTACACGCTTATGTGCGAAAATATTACTGTCAAGCCAGTAGTACACTATCAAGGATTATATCTAATGTACCAGAAGAAAATTTTAAAAAAGATGTACATGAATTTTAATGCCATGTATGTTGCTTGTCTACTCATGTGGGTCAGGTTTACTGTTAAAATCCCAAAGGCCAATCTGTGTAAAATTGTCTTTTAATTAATTTATTATTACGTTATTAACTATAATGTTTTAGTGTAATAGTGTGATATAGAGGTCCTGCTGCAAAGTGCCTTTATGAAATTATGGTTTTCTTAGATTGCCTCAAGGTTGCCTTGCAAGATCTATGAGTTTACACTGTATATGGAAGATTTTCTTTCCTGAAATATTGCATTTAGATTACCAACAAGACATATTTCTGTCAATGGAAACATAGATGTGACAGACTAAACCAGTTAAGTATGTTAACTGACATTTTCTTTTCCAGGTCTTTTTGAATTGTATTAGATATGCTGTCTATACAGCAACCTTGAATGAACAGCGGAATTTTTGTGGGGTCATCTGTGCATTTTTCAAACTGAGTTGTGTGATGGCACGCTTGTTCTGCTCAGATGGTCACAGAAATGTAAAATATAAAATGGCCACATTAACCCATTTTAATTTTATCCAAATAGTTGCATACAAATGATACATAGAGTACATGTCCAGATGAGTATTAATCTTTTCTAATAGGAAAACATAGCTCCTAAGAAAGAAGGCTAGTGTTGAAGGTATTGTGTGTGTACTGGCAGATAATGTTGATGCATGCATAGTTTATGCACTGAGGCATATGTAGTTTTTACACTGGTGTGTGTAAAATTTATGTGCATAAGTGCTTACATATGCAGTGGATAAACTTTCAAAGTTAGCAACTATTGTTGTATAAACTTACAGCCAAAATGAACAAATAGGATAGCTAAACATCAATCAGAATGAAATTTTTTAAACCTTACAAATTTTATATAAATGTGAAAGTCATTTGTGTGTCAGCTAATAAGGGGCAGAGGCTTTCTTGGAAAAATTTACTCACAACTCGATTTTGAAAAATTCTTTTTAAAAATGTCTGAAAGAATAGAACAGAAAGTACAATAATTTAAGGGACTGACAGTCTCCACTTTGTCATCAGCAACAGACTTTCCCTGTTTAGTTATTTAACCCATAGTTCCCACACAGGCGCAACTAGGACTGTGCAGACTTTTTGGTCCCAGAAGTCATCCAGAAAACAGCAAAAAGGCATTTGAAAAGAGGACGATCCTCTGCGAGGGTGGGTGTCTCAGATGCACTGCTCTTTCCAAGGCAGAACAGCCAGGAGGGGAAACTAGAAACTCTGGTCCCAAGGAGGTTGCTTACTGAGCTCAGAAAGCATTTGAAGAAAGTGAAAGACAAATCCATGATTATTTTAATTACTCCAGTTTGAGTCTGATGGTTGGTGTTGGGACATCAGCTGAGTTCAGAAGAAGCCCTGCAATATTTGTTTGGATACCTAAACTTTTGGAGAATGTGGAACAGCGAATGGGAAGCGACAGTCTCCTTAAATGCTAATGCATTCTTTCTCACATCCCTGTGCTGGCAAAGAAGTAACCCAACCAATCTAATATTTCAGGTGTATTTTTCATGTCTAAGAATTGGTCAGCATAAAGCAGAATCTTGCAGACCTTTTGAGCATTCTCTCTGTTTTTTAATGAACAAATTCATATCCTTAATTTAGGATACTTCGGAGCAATAAACAATTAACATGATAGTAAATTAAAGAATAATAGCCTTAGATTTATTCAAGCACAAAAAAATCCTTTTTGCCTAGTGGAACAAGGCTATACGTATTTCCATGAAAGAGATAAGTGAAGTTCCTTTATATCAGTTATAACTTTGGCAGACTACCAAATGTTAATTTGCTTTTAGCTAGTTGAGATTAAATGTAATTCCTTCCCTGAGCTGCCTTAAAGTAAGCAATCATGAAAGCATTTTCAGACTAATCTGGGAGGAATTGACATTTAAGGGAGTTAGCATTACATCTGCACTTTAAGGATATTAATTTCATAGATAAATTAACTACATTATGCTGTTTTTATCTTGCATTTTGAAAGGAGTCCATCAGCCAGAGAAATGGCAGCCCAAGGTCAACTGAAACTGCTCTTATCCCAGCCATACTGTAATTTGAACTTGCTCTTGGAAACCTTGCTATGTCATGATTGTCTCTTGGTGAGAATTTTACTGAAAAGTTCAAGTAAGTACTTATGCTGCTGATCTTTACAAGAATATCGCTGAGAAACACAAATTCATTTTTAACTACTTAAATATTTTCGGATATCAGTTATCAGTTGCACAATTCTCGAGGAAGTGAAGAAAAAGAAAGGTTTATTGCTTTTTTAATGAGATTTCAGTCAATTTGAGTATTTGTAATTTCAAAGCAGACTACAGTTTGATAAACTGATATGAATGCAGAGGAGTCTAAATGAAATTGAACTTAACAGAGCGTTGATACCACAACTGTTTTATGCAGATTTTTAAAGGTAAGGATTAATATTCTGAAAGATCACCTTCAAAATTATGTTTCTATAGTGAAAAGCTTCTTAGAGATTTTGTTTGTGCTATGTTTGTCACTGTAGGTATTATGGCAGTACATTTATGTCCTTCCCATGTTTATACTATCATTAATGTTGTTATGAAAGTAGTACTAAGAAAATAGTTGTTCTTTATTTTTCTACTTATTGTTGTTTGAAGCATAAAACTTTATCACATCTTTCCTCCTAATAGCTTTTACATCGAATGGTTAGATCATTGAAAAGTTAGTGGAATAATCACCCATTCAACAAAATTTTGCATCAATATTGAATTAGTCTGTATCAGTTTCAGTCTTTCTTTAGCAAAATAATTTTCCTTACATATCAAACTATGAGATCACATAATAATATGTAACAATTTAATTATTTCGTTTTAAGGTGGTCTAACATTTGTCAGGGATACAACATTGTTTCCAATTATGTAATGCTTCTTATTAAGAGCTACGCTGCATTCACTTGCCCATTCAAGTAACTGTCATATTTTACAAAGACTGACAAATTTTTTTTATCAGAATCATATTCTTACCCTACTGTTATACAGTACTGAATTTCACTGGCTGCTTAAATTAGAGTGAAGGATCAAGTGGCAGAATGGTTTTTCATCTACTAACTGGCCAACTTCTAGAGCTGCAGGGAAATGTATGATGCTGTGAGTTAGAAAATGTGCCATTTACGCAGATTTTATTAACATAATTTCAGTATTGATATGATTAAAATTTCAATTTAGATAAAGTTGAAACCTGCAATCATCCATATCTTCTAAATTAATTTCAATAAGGTTAATTATATAATGTTAAAATGATTATAGTTTTTATTACTTCTCCTATACAACAGCTTAACTGGTGCTAGATAAGCTAAAATTTTTGATACTGTGACCTGTTATGTAATACAAGAAAAGTCAGTCTAATGAGCTGTACCTAGATACTAGTAATGACAGTTTAGAATTCTTTTGTTCTGTAGGATAAAAGGCTTCCAGAATTATGTACTCATCAACAGTAAGATGTTGCAATGCTTAATATTATGCATAAAAACATAAAAAGTTCAGTATTTAATAGCTTTTGAGTGACTTGCTGTGCTGATAACAAAACTCCATTATCTTCATCTTGATTATTTTTTGAACTGAAAAGGCATTTTCACTTTCTTTTCCTGGGGTCAGGAATAACATTCTCTTTCTTATAGTATGGAGTACCATTGAGATTTAGGAAATTGTCTCAGTAGAAGTTTTAGGGAATGCACGGATGCATCATTTAATGTTGATAAATGGTGTAAGTGGATTACTGTATTTATTGAAGCCACTGAAACTGTGTATGCAAATATAAACAATGCCTCCTGCTTTAATTATGTTGGTCCACAACATCAGAGCTGTATGCTGATGGTATGCCAGTAGAAGTTGAACCTTCCCACCAATATTTGGTTACATTTTTTTGCCAAGTGACAGATGGCAGCAGAGGGGCAGTCTGACAGAATGGTGTCTGACATGGAAGTGTGGATGAAGCAAAGATGTATCCCTGGTTCCCTTCATGTGGATAAAATGACACCCATTGACATTCACTGAAATTTGCTGAACGTTGGTGAAGACCAAACAGTGAGCACTGTGAGGTGGTGAGTGGTGCAGTTCAGCAGTCGTATCAGCTATGTGAAAGACAGGCTACAGTCTGGAGGACCATTCACAGCTGTCACACCACAACATGAATAATGTCACTGTCAGCTAATCTGCACAAATTGGTGGATTATGACCAGGGAATTTTGTATGGATCTGAATATCAGCTTCTGTGCCTTGGAAATGATGGTGACAACAGTGGAAATCACAGTTTATACCAGGCAAGTTCCATGTATGTTCACACAGGAGAAAGAACACCATATGAAGTTTGTCAGGACCTATTGAACGAGTACAAGGCTGAAGATAACAGTTTCCTGGATTGAACCATTACTGGAGAATGTGGTGTCACCACTACAAGCCAGAGTCAAAACAGCAGTCCATAGAGTGGTGACATGAATTCCCCATCAAAGAAAAAGTTCAGGATTCAGCCTTCAGAGAGTAAAATGATGTGCATTGTCTTTTGGCATAGGAATGGGATGATCCTTCTGGATTTACTGGTACCTGGGCAAATCATCAACTCTGAGCACTGCGTCATCACCTTGGCTAAGCTAAAGACTAGAACTTCCAGAATCAGGCCAGAGAAGACAGCCTTTCTCTTGCAACATGATAATACCAGGGCCCAATACCAGTTTGAAGACCATGGAGCACCCTAGCAATCTTGGCTGGACTCTTCTACTACACTCTCTATATAGCCTAGATTTGGCACCTTCTGGCTTCTATCTGTTCATGCTAAAGGACTGGTGGACTGCAGTCCAGTGATGGACTGTGTGGGCAACGGTTGCCATCATAGCAGCTGTGAAACAGTGGTTCAGATCATTTGGTGCACATTTTTACAAGGATGTCATGCAGGCTCTTGCTCATTGCAGTTCAAAATGCATATCTGGTGGTGGTGATTTTGTTGAAAAGTAGTGTTTTGCAGCTGAGAATTTGCTCTGTCACATAGTGTTATTGTGCTCTTCATAGTATTTTCTGTAGAAATAAATAGGAGGCATTACCTTCAGAGAAACCTACTTAAAATATACATAAAAGTAGGATGCGCCTCATAAATAAAATTTCCACATCAAACATGTGTAAAGTGATAAATCAAGATACTCTAAACTGAACCACTTATTTGTGTCCAGTGAGTACAATAACTAGGGAAAAAGGACCTTTGCAAAAGTAGCTGAAAAATTGGATTTGGATACTGGACCTCTATTACTTAAACTAGAAGTCTAAATAATCTAGCTGTATTTCTTTTCTGTTAATTACAATAAAATATGTACTCAGAATTTGTTTTTTCTGGATACAACATTTAGAATTTTCTAAGACATATTATTGAATGAGCTAAGGGTCCATGGGCCTTTGCTATGCCTCTGTGGGGAGAAACAATGAATACAAGGTATTGCTTTAGTTTTCTGACAAAGCAAACAGTTTTGCAATTTTCCTGGGGGAATTTTTTACCAGAATTACTCTACCACCCATTGGGATGATACAGAAATTTATTATTTTGACAAGAAATAAATAATAGAGGAATAAAGAAAATAACGCTTGCATAATGTGAGTTACTGAATCCAGAAGATGCTGATATGAAAAAGGGAAAGGTGAAAGTAAACTGAACGTTTCTGCTAGACTGCTGTAAATGTACGACATGCCATCTGGGAGTTGGACTCGATGATCTCAGGAGGTCCCTTCCAACCCCTACAATTCTGTGAATCTGTTATTCTGTGATGCAGCAGAACAGTCTTTGACTTCTCACTTGAGAGTCTTTATTGCCAAGAACCAGGAGTTAGTTATTCTTCAGGTAGTAAAGCAAAAAAAAGCAGTAGCTGTATTAAGCTTCACTGTCTCAGCACAGAATTAATGCCAATGGGAAACTACTTTCAAAGTAAGGCAAGGCCACTGGTAGTTTTACCTAATGTTTTTGGCTTGCTTAGTGAATTATTGGAAAGACTAACAGAAGTTGTTCTTTCACAGTCTGTATAGTTAAAACTACATTATATACTGACCCCAAAATAGTAACTGATAGTGGCATTTGAAAATACTCAGTAATCAGTTAATGCAAATATGTAAATGGACACAAAGAAATGTGAGTTGTTTCAAAATGAGATAATTTCCCTTACACACACAAATGGGGCAGGGAGGGGAGCATTTCCACCGAGAAAATAAAATTATGCAGTGCAGTATCAACCAACTTTCTAGGCACTAATAGATATGAAGAGTCTTCATAGACTGAGTTTTTATGAACCAGTTGCTATGAAGAGAGATGACTTGAAAATATATGTATGGAATTGGAGTTTTCCCCCTCCAATTACTGAATGCCCTTTGTGATGTAGTTCTTTAACTACCACAATGCATGTTGCAGCATTTTAATGTTAAAGTATACTGGTTTTTTTCAGAGTTGCTCTGAGTAAAAGATGATAACTTTATCGACTGACCTCACAAATCTGAGCTTTTGTTAAAATAGCAAATGGTTGTAAAAGAAAATGTACACTCTTAACTGAACTATTGTTTCCATAAAGAAACCTTTGGCATTGGCTAAATCTGAATCTTCTGTTTCAAGCATTTGAAGGTTGTTATTTTTGTGCTTGCAAAAACTGCTTGGATTTAATAATCCTGAGTCAAAATCTATTGAGCAATTGAAAAAAAAAATGCTAGTGTTGTGGTTCTACCACACATGGTTTTGGAGAAATGTAGTTGTGCAGGTTTTTTGGCAAAACTTGGAGTTTAGCATGTAACACTGTCCTCATTAGAAGTGCACAACATGTTCCTTAGAGGAATTGATATATATGTGCAGAGATAGATCAGTGCTCCACATATTCTTGGACTATTCAGTATGAGTTAAATGCAGTCCTGGCAAGAATAGACTCTAGTCCACCTTAAAGTTTTCTTAACTTCTTCGTGATTGCAAATTATATCATGCCAGCCTAATATCAAAAGATTAGAAAACTATTTTGAAAGGGATGTCTCCTCAAAATACATGTCTGGCCAGTAAACTCTGGTAGATACTGCACTTGAATAACCAGTGTGGTAAAAAAAAAAAAGTGCTGGAATGAAGTAGTTGTAGCTGAAAGATCAGTGGGAAAATGATCTTATTCAGATATGCTATTTATTTTGCTGATTTTTCAGGGATAAACTAGAGGAAAAAATAAAGAGATTTTATGGAGTTTCTGAAATATTAAATAGGAATATCCCTTTGGATGATAATAGAGCCCTTGTCAAAAGTCACACACCTTCTCTTGATAAAATATGGAGGTAATATTTTTTGAAAAGGAAAAGCTGATGAAAGTGTGTGTCTGTCTTAATGTTTAATCTCCGAATGGTTTCCCAGTGGATTCTGAAAGATCTTTTCTTAAAAGAACAACACATACACTCATTATAAGATGGTACCTGTATTAAAACCCCCACAGAATTATGTTGTACTTCTTTTAATTTTCCAGAATTTATTTATATCACCAAGTTCATTAGAAAAGTTTAAGAAGTTGTACCCTGAAATTTCCGTGTGCCACTAGCATTAAACAAATTTGATTTTAGTATCAAATCACTGATCTCTTTAAACAAAGCAATCTTCCATCTTATTTTCCAAAAACAGTTTACGCAGTGTCTTATATCTCACCAAACTTTCCCTCCTGTAGTTTGGTTAAATTAATTAAAAAACTTTGCTCAGTATTACAATGAAAATTCAATTCAAATTTTCATCTTATTATTTGAATTTGAATGGTTTTCCTTTTTTTGAACTGCTTTTTCTGCTTTCTTAGTTGTCTATGTTAGACAACGTATGACTGGTCTGAGTAAATTAGTGTGATCAATTTGACTCTTCACTCGAGAGCAGCTGGCATTGAAATATGTCTCAGCAAAATATGCCATCTTGCTCAGCATATGAGGAGAAAAGCTGACTAAACAAAAAATCTTATGGCTAATCTCTTCTGCCTTGGAAGGGAGAGGGAGAAAGAGAGCTTTCTGATTATGAAATTATTGGTCTTATTTTTCAACTTCTTGCATTGAGTGGACTATTTCAGTTAGAGTGGACTACCAAGACTGTACAGTTTACAGTAATGTGTGAATTAACTTGTAGGAATTCAGAGGAGATTAAAATGAGATTTTTGAATTTTTTAACAGTATGTACTCATTCACAAAGCTGGATGGAAAGCAGTCATCTACCACTGTGGTAAACTTTGAAAGTTGTTGAACCACTAGACAGAAGGATCCTAGATACTGAGGCTGTCTTCCTCTTGCATAGGTTGCAAAACTGGCATAATGACATTTTCAAGCATATTTTTTGTATAAACCAGTCTTATGTAAACTCTCTTTTGCAGACTAGACAGTTGAATAAAATTATTTAGTTGGTGCTGGCTCTAATCAGTTGTTATGGTCATAAACATCAAAAGTGAATTCACTTTTTGACGTTAGCACGAGTTACAGCCATTGAGTTGCATTGTTCAAAGAGAGGTTTAAACATATGATTCTTCTCTAGCTGGAAGAATGTTTTATATTGATTTTTAAAAGCATATACATGTAAATACCATGTAACAAGTTACCCCTCAAATCTTTGGACAACAGTAATTAACATTAAAGCACGTAGAAACTTAGAATCATTAAGGTTGGAAAAGATCTCTGAGAGCACCAAGTTCAACTGTCAGCTGATCCCCACCATGCCCACTAACCATGTCCTTCAGTGCCACATCCACATGTGCATTGAACACCTCAAGGAATGGTGACTCCACTACCACTCTTTCTGAAAAGAAATTTTTCCTCACATCCAGCCTGAAATATAGCAGCCTGGCTGAGATTTTGTTTTAGGGAACTGATTTCTTCTCAGTTCATCTTTAACTTAAAAAACAAATCTAAGCCTTTTTTGGTGAGTATGCAGCTGTTGTTTCATTTTATTTTATATAACCAAATCAATTTATGATTTCACAACTATATATTCCTTAGATAAGTGATGCGGAAATAACTTTTTGACTGTGATTCTGTGGAAGTAGCCCAATTTACTTATGATTATTATTTAGTAAATAAGCAAATTCATATTATCTACAAATGGTATTTTGAATTATACAGGCATATTGCATAGTTTGTAGATATGCTTGTATCTTTTTTTTTAATGACTACATACAGTTCAGGAAGACAGTTAAGTGCCATTATGTTAAGGACATTTGATTTCAGTATCTGTAAGTATTAGTACAGTTTTCAGATACAGTGTTCAGTTTGTTTTGATTTATAATATTTATATGACTTGAATTACGTGGACATTTTTGTAACAATGATTTTTTTTATTTTGAAGGAAGTGAAGTATTCACTGGTGATGAGCAAAATTCTCTCTTAGGTGAGATAAATAACAAAGAGCCTACTCTTATTGAAACTATCTTCAGTGTATTGTCTGACTGCATTTTGTCACCCAAATCCCTCGGCATTGCTTTTGAGGCCTACATGGAAAAAGAACAGTTGTGGGATTCCTTATACAATATGACAGGTATTTTGTTTACTAGTAAGTACTTTAAGTCTGATGTTAAACCTTGTCAGTTTTCAGAGATGTCATGCATATTATTTTTACTTTAATAAATCTGATGAAATGATTGTAGGTTCCTTCAAAATTATATTAAATTGTTTTCAGCAGTCAGGTTGTTGTAGGCATGGTGGATATTCTGATGGAGGCAGAGGTTATTCTAAACTAAATTTCCATATTTTTCACGTATCTGTCTGTTTTACCAGTAGGTTGGCGTCAGTTTCTGTAGATCTTTACTGACACGGGTTCTTTATCTGCGAGTTTAATAACTCCAGGGAGTTTTCCACGGAGAGTGGGAAAAGTAAAGGAAGTACTGCTGTTGAGGGAGGCCTGGTATGATGGGCATGTAAACTGCTGCCAAAAGGCAGAATTTTCGATGGAGGGAGAGAGCAGCCCATGTAATTATGGCAACTAGTGGTGCCCACAAGGAAAAGCAATATTCAACCATAAAAGAGAGGCATTTAGAACAATGGTTTTACAAATTATGCAAAAAAATCAGGAGAGTTCACAAGAAAAGAAAGGAAGAAAATGAGAGAAGGTACGAATAATAATACAAATACAAATACCATAAAATAGAGAACAATTGCAAATGTTGTCAGACATTCCTTAGAAAAAAATGAATAATAATACAAATACAAATACCATAAAATAGAGAACAATTGCAAATGTTGTCAGACATTCCTTAGAGAAAAATGGGATTTCAAAAAGTGGAAAGTTAACACATAAAAGAGGAAGAAAAATACAGAATTTTTCATGGAAGTTTTCAGAAAGACTGTGTAGAGAAGAATAAAACTTAGATAGTCAGAAAGCATGGATAAGCAAAAATTAGGGCAAAGGACCTTAGTGGGAAACATCAAAAAACATTGCTGGTATATCCTGCCTGACAACCACTGCTCTTTTGCTGTGGAGAAACTACTATTCTCTGTGGTGTTACGAATGTGGAGAAGATTGATACTTGTAATGTCAATAACTGTATTTAAGATGTTCTATTTTTGACATACAATCTCTGATACCATACTATGTCTCTGTTGATGACTATTATTTTTATGCATTTTTGTTACCAAAGTATCATTTCTTTTTTGCTCTTCTCTAAGAAAAGTATAGCTACCTAACAATTGCCATTGTGTTAACACTGTAAATCTGCTTCATTCATTAATGCCTACCCAGTGATTAAGTTTACTTCAATTAAAATGAAAGCTACTACTTGGATTAAACTTTGAGAAATATCTTGATGGGAAAGTGAGGCAAAAAAATGGAATACATGAAATTGTATTTTTTCTTAGTACTATATTAAGACATACAAAATGCTATATTGCTTTACTTTATACTATTTCTTTATAACAGGCTGACAGTTGTAAATTATTTTGAATCCTAATATTGTTAGTTTCCTTTCCATAAGAATTCTGAAACACTTATTTCTGAAACAGATTTGCACAAATGACTGCACGCTTACTGAATATTTAATAATTCTTTCTTCTGAAGTTTCCAGTTGTGGCGAGTCAGAGCCAGAGGTTATCAGATGCTTGAAGCTGATATTGATTAATTCAGTCAAGGGTATAGTGAAGCAGATCGTTTCTTTGATGCATTCGTGGGAGGCAACAGAAAACTATGGAACATATCAGCACAAGCAAATTGTTCCTGAAAGTTTACTGAAAACAGTTCCAAAGGAATGGAATTATACACCTCGGGAAATGAAGAGGAAGGAATCTGGGAAATGTGGGTGAAATTTATGCTCTTAGAAAATCTGCAGTTTAACAATAAGAAAAACAGATTCCAAACATCTTCTTGGTTGTAGGGTTTTTGTTTGTTTATTTAAGTGTTTGTCAGGATATAACTGGTTTCATGTGACTAAATGAGAGGCAGAGCTTAGAGCTGATGACAAGTTAAACTGGCTATGTGACACATAGAAAATTTCTGACTTTTTTTTCTGTTTTTTTTTTTTTTTTTTTTTTTTACTAGTTGAGACTAGAAGTGGAATGGACTTACGGTTTTCTTGGTTTCTTTGCTTGACTGCTCTTTTCATGTTGGTTTTTTGTTTAATCCATACTTGAATCTGTATTGTGGATTACTTTTGGGTTGCTTGTTTTTCATTTTATACATACTATTAACCTTTTAACATACTAGCATATTTAGCATATTTTCTGTAGTTGCTTTTATAGCTACTGGTAACATCTGCAATGTTTAAAATGGAGTGCTATGTGGTGTGCGTGCTTCTCATATGAAATACAATAATTTTGTAGGTTTGAACATAAAAAAGAACTGATGGAAAACAATATGAATAAATGCAATGCAATGCTCCACTCTTGGAAAAAATGTTGCACTACAGTTCTGAAGACAGCTTGCTTTTACTATTCTGAATACCTGGATCTTTTCTACTTCATTTATTCTATATTAACTGTGCGCAGCAAGAATAATTGTTAACATAGTCACAGTGTGAATTCCATATTTTCTAGGTTCTCTATTTTAATTTGTGTTATTGTTTAGATTTGGGGGAATATGTATATGGGAGGCATAACACAAGTCAGGGCACAGTGCTGAGTACTTAAGCTTCTTACCCATTTTCAGTACAAAAGAAAGTTAGAAATTATCAGACAATATTCAGAAACATGCTGTGATAGAACTAGAATGTTAATGTTAATCATATCTTCTTTTATGTCTTTTTTTAAGGCTTCACAAGGCTTGCAGCTCAGGCAGTATCTATTGTAATCAGCAAGTTACCTACAGTGATTGCATGTTTGCCTCCCCCAATTAAGTACTTCTTTTTTCTGGCTGAGAGAAAAATGTCAAGAAACTTTGCTGAATTGAAGAAAGCTGGTCTGCTTGTCTGGAACTTGATTGTAATTATATGTCGGATATTTGAGGATGGAAATACTGCAGAACTTTTAACAGGTGCAACACTTGACAGATGGAGCAAAGAAAAACTCAGTTTAGTTCGTGTGTGCTTAGAAAGTATTATGGGAAAACAGAAAAGTGGTCCTAAACAAGTGACCCAGAAGGTTATACAGAGCATAGAACAGCAAAGACCAAACTGGATTGAAAGCCAGTTGCTGAAGGCAAGAAAACTGAGCACAGACTGGTAAGAATGTAGTATTTTTCAAGTGCTGTTTTTGTTCTTTATTTTACTGAATTAATGACGTGTTTACGGCTGTCGTTCAATTTAAAAAATATTTAGAGGGACAATGATCTTATATTACATGAAATGGATTACATCTTAATATTGATGGCTTTATGGTATATTTTTGCAAGTTGATTGTGTGGCTGAAACAGCTGTAGTTATTTCATCTTAACAGTCTTTTCATAGTACTTAAAACGTTTCATATATTTCATATTTTGTTTCATGTTATTATCTTTCATATTTTCTCATGTGCTTGTGATGAACCAAAAATGTGGACAGTTTAGTTGGTGTATCTTTCAGAATTCTAACAAGTATGCTGACTAGAGGGCAACGCAGTGCATTTATAAATGAGTTTTGCTATAGTGATTAAATTAAGACAGACTATAACAGGCTTTCCATCTTCATCTGAGATTAGAAAGTAAGCATACTTCCTTTTAAAATAAAGCTAACCCTAGGGGCAAGTAGGGTGTATCAAAACAGGACAAGGAAAGTATCCTGCTATGCTTTTCTGAGGTAATACCAACTTTCCCTGCAACTTGACATTTAGGTCCAAGTTTTCAAATCCTTATAATGATTTTTCAAGGAGTTCTGTGCATATCAATGTATATGTAGTCCTGTTTTAACATTGGTGTATCATTCTATAAAAACACTGTTCATCAACATCCCAGTAGCAGATTTATAGCAGTTACCTGTCGTAGTGAATTCAGTGGTTGACAACTGAAAGTAAGGTTTGTTTGTGATCTTTTACATTTCCATTTAACTCAAATTCGCAAGCTCTAATCAGTTGGTTAACAGGTTGAAGCTAGATGCGAGCCACTGAAACAGTCATAGGATAAAATAAATCCATTATAATGTATAAAATCTGGAAATATTTAACAGGATTTTTTTATAATGCAATTTCTAACTTACGAGAATAGATGTCTTTTAAATAATGCAAATGTAGAGTAAGACAAAGATTGGAATGACCTCTAAAAACTGAAGCTTTAATATTTGAAGCTGAGAATTCTGATGTAGTAGTCAGTTTTATTTTCTAAGATATCACAAAAAATGCAATAATTTTTAATTCACATCAGGTACGAGACACTGGAAAAATATTTCCTGTGTATTCATACACTGTCTCTCAAAGTGAGAACCAGTTTATGGTTAGGGCTCCTAATTTTAAGCATACAGAACTGAAGAACATATTACTTGTTCTCCGAGGGATTAGATACATCTTGCAGTTAGGAAACTGTTTTCTGATTTCAGAAGTATTTCTGCAATAGAAGCCTTGTATAAGTGTTATTTTTCTATTTTATATTCAAGTATGACTCAGTTACTCCAAGAAAAACGTATTTAATAGGTGAGATATGCAGTGTGGAAATAAAATATTGTTATACACACAAATTGTAATATCAGTAAATTAGATCTGAACTTGAAATACTTAAACTAGGTAACAGTCACATAGTCACTAGACTAAAAGAAGACCCTTGTGGTGTTTATGTGATTAATTTGAAAGAGGAATGGTTATATATCTAAAAATCTACATCTTAATAAAAATATGTTCTATATAACCCTTTCACAAGTAATTGATTTTGTGAGTAAAAGTATATACATGCATTTATGTATATATTCATAGCTGCTTATAGACTTTTAATACATACAGTGTGCGGAACAAATACATACAGTGTGTGGAATAAAATAAATAGAATACAATCTAAACATTCATGTGTGATTCACAGACCCAGTTGTGGAGAAGGACATGGAAGTACGCCAGACTTTTATAAGAAAAGTCTCACGTGATTTTATGTTACTTTATTGTTATCAGGACTGCATAAAGTTGTGAATGTGATACGGGTTCATCCATTTTGGCATAAATATTCAACTTACCTTTTAGGAGAAAAAAGAAATGCAGTGAAAGGTTCAGAAAGTGGCAGTTGTATGCACTGGCTGTCCTGTGTACTGCCTGAAAGCATTACTATTCATTAAAATAACCTTCACTTTATAGTAGCACCAGAGCTGTAAACAGTTACGTTAGATTCTGAAGAGCACACTGCCCAAAAAAAAGAGAAATGCCTGTCTTTGGAAAGTAATTTGTTGAGTTGAAGATTATTGTTTTTCATCATGGTGACCCTGACTTGGCTGGCTGGGTGCATACACAGATTAAGATGAATGCAGTTATTCCTTGGCTGAGGTCTGCCTCTTTCAGGGCACATTCTTCCTAATGACATGATTGATAGGCAGTCCCAAATCCAGAGAGGAACTCATTAATCATAGCACTGACTGAATCCAATCATCTGCTTCACCTGCACACTGACGGGCAGGAAAGGATACAATTTGGGTGCTGACACTGATACACTCCTTTGTCAGAGGTCCTCAACTTTTTCAATGTCAATCTCTGAGAAGTGTGACAAGATTCAGGTTATATCTATATGTGTCATTGAAAGATAAGCCTTAAGTGTGCTTTAATTTTGAAGATCAATTTCTTTGAAGCTTTTCTGTAAAATACACCATAATAACAGAGTATCATTTACTTCCATTCAGCAAAGAACAAAATTATAGTTTATATTTTGAAGCTATTTGATCTGTAGGAAGTTCTGAAGCAGCATGTGGAAGCAGTGTCAGCTGTGTAGAATTTAAGTGAGCCGTCAGGTCAAACAACAACTTTGAGAAGAGCTGACTTTGTAATCATGACACATTTTCAGCCACACACTGCAAACGGACAATTCCAAAGTAAAATGTTGTGGATTTTTTCAGCCCGAGAGCTTCTATTGTAGATTTTAAGTTAATTGTATAATGATTGTAGAAAGCATAATATATTCTGTTGGTCTGTTAAGTTCTCGACATGTCTGGATACCAACATATATCTGATGGTTGCAGCTCAAATATTTGAGGAGAATAATTAGTCTTTGTAATATTTTCTTATACTTTACCAATCTATAACACTAAGCAACTTCAGAGTCCTAAGCTTATGTTTTTGTGCAGACAGCAGTCTAATAATGGCTAGAGTATCCAATGAACATTTTTCAGGGCTTTTAGACCTGTCACCATCAGGTTGTTGTTTTTGTTTGTTTGTTTTTGTATTTAGAAGACAAGAAAAGGAAAACAAGGAAAAATACAGTGCAGAATGTGCAACAAGTGGCAAAATATACCTTTGAAATGGTTACCATTATACCAGTGGAAAGAAAAAGACTTCATTTTAAAATTTCTAACCTATACTTAAAGTAATGGCTACCTTTCTGACATGTTAATTAGGCTTTAATATGAGCGGTGACAGGCAAAGAAAAATGTACAAAAGATCGAATGCAAATGCTATTCCTAGTAGCAAAGATACTTCTCTAGTGGGAAAGAAAATAAAAAAATATTTGCTCTTTGTATGCCCTTAGAGTAAAGAATGTTTTATGTTTTCAATCTTTCTGATAAAAATTGTTAAAATTCATGTAATTAAAAAATACTGTATCTAATCAGCATTTAACTGTTTAGCATTTATTAGTGTAAAGGTTTCAGAAATGTGTGCAGCAACATTTGTTTTGTGCAAGCCAAATGTTTGTTTGTATTTTACATGTATTTTTAGCTCTCTTTGTATTAATACTTCGATTTTTTAGAAATTCAAGAATAACTTTATATTTTCCATATTCTAGTGGCTTGGATGCAATA
The DNA here is from genome assembly GCA_028571105.1 of Tragopan temminckii. Lineage (NCBI taxonomy): Eukaryota > Metazoa > Chordata > Aves > Galliformes > Phasianidae > Tragopan > Tragopan temminckii. Next base: position 25,498 of record JAOWBP010001820.1, read on the forward strand.
GAAGGTGCAGTGTTAGAGCAAGAAGGCGTTGCATTTGGATTCACTGAGCAGAAAATAAACATGATGGTCCTGGATATCTGCCACAAACCAGGTGGCAGCGAGTACCTGAGGCAAATTTATCACATCATCCGGCTCAATGAGGTAGGGAAACGGCCTTTTTACCGAGCAATTAGGTGTGTACTGGCCTGAGGCAGCTTCTGCTGGCAGCTAAGGGTTAGTCAAGGAGGTGATAATGCTTCTTAAAGTCAATATGAAATCCTGTATTGTACCGTAATAGAATCCATTCAGTTCAGGCTTTTCTATGTTGCTACAGGAAAATTATGAAAAAACAGTGTAGATTTTATTTATGTACTTAAGCAGTATTACGGCACATAAACTTCCTTTAAATTTGTACTGTAGATGGAAGATGCATTTTAAAAGTTTAAGCACAGTTAAAAACAATAATAATTTTTAAAAAGCAGCAAAGCTATTGAAAAATTGGCTGTTACAGGAAGTATAATTAAATGTGGTAAATCAATTTTCCGATTTAACAAACAAACCCCGTGGCTGTACTGAGAGAGTAAATGCATCCAAATGGAAACCTTGCTTCAGCTAGAGAACTCTGCTTAGTTAAAGTGCCTTCAAAATTACAGTGAACAAATTCAGATTTGTTTGCTACACGTGAAATTTGGGCAAGATAAAAGAATTATCTCATTATTTCTAAGGCTATACTAAATTGACACAAGTTACCAGAAGCATTCTTATTATATACACTGAAGTAAACACAGGTTTGCTTAAATTGTATGATAACACAGATCTACACAACTTAATTAAGAAACTTCTATTTATTAGCTTTAATTACTAAATTACTATTCTTTGAATGCATAAGCAGGGGCTGTTAAGATCATTTCAAGTGTGCAGCAGTGTTTATAATAAAATGCAAAATAATGCAAATACAGGCATAGTCCAAGACTTAGAAAAAATTGATAGCAAAAAAACCAATTAGGTAGCTAAGTATAAAGCAATAAAGAAGCTCAGCTTCTGAAAATCAGATCAACGGTTTAGTTCCTAAGAACAGGCTTAAAAGCAAACTTTACACATCTGCATTTTGAACTTTCAGAAGCAATATAAGCATGTATGTAGAGATGGCAACCTAATATTAATACAATTCAGAGGCTTTTCAAGTTTCATCTCAAACAATTAAATGGTTCAGGAAGTGAAGTGAAAATTATTACTGTAATACAGTTCAAACAAAACCTTTTCACCTGGAGCACATTCAGGATTACTCCTAGTATAATGAAGTGAAGAAAAGAGTGTGAGCAAGACCTCTTAAAATAGCACATAATGCAGTAGGTAGGGCAGTCACTAAAGGGACTAGATATGCAGGCTCAATCCTTTATCTGTATCCAAACTGATAGAGCTTTAGCTAACAGTGTGGAACTTCATCATTTTCCCCTAATGGAATTGTTTTGTTTTTTAGAAATTGCTATAAAAATCCATTCTGCAACTTCTGGGGTCAAAGACAGAACCATATGCTAATTGAATAGGTAGAATGCCCGTATCAGGTTCTGGAGACCCTGAATCAAGATCTGAGTCCTATGAGTATTCAGTTATTTATACAAAGTGGAGCAGCTCCAATAGGAGGTGAAAGGCTGAGAGAATTAGTTGGAATAGGGGCCTTAGCCTATCTTTCCACATCCCAGGTGTCTATCCTTGATTTTGTGCTGTTAGTAAGAGCTGCATTAAAAATAGAACATTTCTCAGTGGAAGAAACCTGTCTTGACTTAAAAAAAAATAATAATAATAAAAATCCTGATCAGCATAGGATATAAGAATGTTACTTCCACTCGTCTTTTGAAACAATTACAACACATTTTAATACTTAGCATAGCATTATGGTAATGAATTTTTCAGTATTATCTTTCATGTTTTAGATTGTTAAATGCAGCTGACAACAACAACAACAACAAAAAATAGACTGGATTGCCTGTTAGAAGGTCTGTGCTTTCCTTCTTAGACTCCTTGGACTGCCAAAAGGTCATGTTCTTAAATTGAGTTTGGAGATCTTTCTGCTACAGTGATTAATAATTGCAGGTGAATAGAGAACAAAACGATGAGACAGAAAATTGTGGCTCAATAATTTTCCTTAGAAAGGCAGGGGAGAAGATGAATAAATTCTTAGAAGCTATGTTTGGAAATAACTGTAATAAAGATCTATTATAGATGCTGTGAAGCTCAAAATGGTCTACAGATGAATGTATGTATTTATCAAGAAGAATAATTATTTTTAAAGCTAATTTTTGCTAATGGCTGTCAAAGGAAAACCAACGCTCCTCAGCTGTCTAGCTCAAAAACACTGTCTGGTTTGTTTCCTGTACAGTCATCAGTAGTATGGATACAGCTTACATGATTACAGTCATGATTTCATTTTTTTGTTCTCACTTTTTTGAAACACAAGCCTTTCTGGGTCTACCGTGTATACTGTACTATAACTAACTAAGGTATTTACCACTGTTGATTAAGTCTCTTTGTCAAAATAATATAAATCTATAATACAGTAAGTACTATACTTACTTCCCAGTAAGGGAACAGGTTGCCCAGTGAGGCTGTGAATGTCCCCTTCCTGAAACCATTCGAGGCCGGCCTGGATGGGGCTTTGAGCAAGCTGGTCTAGTGGGAGGTGTCCCTGCCTATAGCAGGGGAGTTGGAACTAGATGATCTTAAAGGTCCTTTCCAACCCAAACCATTCTATGATTCTATGATTCTAGTTCAAAGAAGTGAAAATCCCTATATTGGGAATTAAACTGTATACCACTTGAAACATTCAAATCTATACCAAGTATGACTTAAGCAAATTCCAACTTTCTTCTGAAAAGACAACAGATTCTTCTGCTGGGGCTGTGGCAACCAAATGTCTGAGTTGCTTTAGAGTTGAGCAAATGCATCTATATGAGGCAGTACTTTAAGTCCAGCTGGTATAGACATAGAAATATCATTGAAGTCACCCCACCTTACTATGACTATGAAATCTTTGCTATGGCACAGAGTAATGAATGGAGAGAAAGAGGAAAAAAAAATCTTTTTTTCAAGGCTGGGAAAATATAGGTAAAAGACTGAAGATACATTTTCACAGCTGGATTACAGTGTTATTTTAAACTAAAAAAGCACTGAGATCTATTTTTTTAAAATACACTTAGATGATTTCATGATTGCTTAAGCAGTCCTGACAATTGGCTGCAACCAACAGACAGACCTGCTCTATGTCTTGACTCTGATTTCCCAGTCCTAGGGCATTCTCTGTACAAGTACTAGAAATCATGTGGCTTGCTTATCTGGCTGAAATTTTATTTTTTTCTGGATAATTTCACAACATATGCTAGTGCCAACACAAGGGAGAAAAAACTGCAATCTATGTGGATCAGGGTGGAATTAGTGCATTTCAAGCCAGACCACAGTTAGGTCAGTTTAAGCTGATGATGAAATTATCCACTAAGAAGCTCAGTGGTTTGACAGGTAGTTTACACACCCCCTCACCTGAGTCTGAAATTATTTTATTAGCTCAGTATTTCTGCAAAATAATATTTGCATCCATCCATCTTAATGAAGACTCACCTTGAGAACTTGCTCAATGTTATAGCAATCCTATCATTATGGACTTAATTTTAATAGTGATAAACTGTTTAATTACAATAGTCCTTCCAGTAAGTAGACCTGTGTGTCTTTATCTAGCTCTTTGTAATATGGTACTATTTAATCAAAACACTTTATTGGCATGCAGTGATGGTTTATTTACAGGGTAGTTTAAGAAGTGAAAACAGGCCAAAAGAATAATGTGTCTGCTACACTATAGTTTATAAAATTGCCATGTAAACCACAGATTACTTCTAATCTTCAAATGTTCAAATAATCAAAAATGGCTTTGAGGAATGGTAGAATGTTTACCTCCTGTGTTTGAACAACTGATTTAGACACTTTCATTGAACAATTCATTTATAGTCATGTAGTAACTATGCAGTGCAGTGCTGTTTATAAACAAATATTCCTGTGTACTTTTCCATATAGAAGAAATCATGTAATTGCTATAATAAATTACGGTATTATATAGGAAACATCTGTTTTTCACTTCTACGTATACCTAACGAATATACTGAGAACTAATTAACGTAAGTTGATGATAATTTCAATACAATAGCTTAGATTGTTTTGATTTGCTTTGACTTGGTATTAGCGGGGAGTGGTTATTTATTGTTTATTAATCTTGAAAAGATTTGTATTTTGAGAGAGATTTGTTATTCCTTCTTTTAATATAGGGAATTTCTATCAAGTACGTAGTAAAGTGATGCGTGAAATTTGGGCAAATTTCACTTAGAAGACTAGGTGGTGTGTATTGTTCCATGCATTTTATTTTGTTTGTTTGTTTTGTTTTTCCTTATAAGCAATATTTGAATGAGCAACTGTCTTGTGAGAATTCTGAAGAGAATGTTACTTCCAATCAGCGCTTGCTTTTGACACTGAAGGGCAGCGAGGAGCAAGCCGTCTTCAACCCCTTCCAGGTGCACAGCCAGTCTTGTGCGAAAGTGTTCAATCAGGTTTGTGAAAATCTGAAACCGTGGTTATAGTATAATTTTTACTTGTCAGTCTTATTATGATCATGGTAATGACAGAGACTAAAGTTATGAAAAAGGAATTAATTACATGAGTTCAAATTTGATGAAGTGCAAAAGGATATTATTACTCAGGAATGTAATGAGGACGCTCTCTACAATATCATGGTGTTCAAAAAGCCATTATTGTCTTTTTCTTTTATCAGAATTACTGCATATAAGAGCAATTTAAAACTTAGACTTTCTGTGTTGGTTCAGTACAGTGTAGAAAAACCTATTAGTGGCAATGACATGCATTATATCTGTGTAATGGTATATGGGGCTAGCCTTCGTCCTTTGAGAAGTCATGGCAGTATGCCAAATGCATGTTTAGAGTCTTACCTGATAAGTCTTTAACAGAAATGTTGAACAGTAATGTAAATTACTGTTCATTAATGTAAACTTTGAAAACTCAGAACCAGTGGGAGAGGGGAGAGGGAATTAAAGGAGGCATTTCTGTGTTTTGCATAAGCTATGCTAGTGATAAGCAAAGGATTATAAATTACTTATAGAAATCACTTTCCTGATTTTATAAGAGTTTAAGAGAATATATCTAGTCGCCAACATCTCTGCCAGAGAGCCACATAACTAATTGTTTCACAGAGTGGATTGTAGTTTCAGGTAGAATTTGGACAACTAAAAATTCTTACACCATAGTTTCTCAAGACTTCTTAAGCAAGCATCTGTAGTTCTGATTCTTCCCCTACAATTTCAAATATTTAAGAATAAATGGTATTAAAGCTGCATGAAATTCATTTACTTTTCATACTTTTGGTCGAAAGATGCCATTTTCCAGAACAACTTTGTTTTCAAATTGCATTATCTGCTTTTTGCATTGTATCCATTTTTAACTATTTCACCAGCTTTATTGCTGTAAAATATGTATGTTTTGGGTTTTTTGTTTGTTTGTTTGTTGGTTTTTTTTTTGCTACTTGTTTGATCAATGCTTAATCACTGTCATATTGCAATCAAAGTGGTAATGTCCTGAAAAAGGAGATTAGTACCAGTTTCACAAGGCTTCTCACACCAGAGGAACATGTTTTAAAGTGTCTTTTCCTTACAAGTGCTTGCTTGGCAGAATTCAAGAGGGTGTAAAATTACTCCAATCTGAAGTTCATTGCTATGCCTCAATTCTCAGTTCATTAATAGTGTGCTAGATTAAGACCTTCAAGTAGTGGCAACTCAGAATTTTTCTGCTACGTGACAGGTTTGCGGTGCTCTATTAATCAGCGTATGACAATGGATAGTTTGTATTAAATTGCTTTGCGTTTTTATAAACTTTTGGCATAAAATCTATTACCAGAATACAGGAAAGTATTTTAGAATTGAGAAAAGCATAATAGATCACAGAGCTTTTATAAAGTACCATGTGCCAACCCTGTTGTTCACAATAATGGGCATATGTTGTGATCTTAACAATATCATTAAATACTTCAGTTCCCTTTACTACAAAACTGTGCATTTATTTAGTGGTGTGGGATTTAGTTTATTAAGGAGGAGCCAGTGTAATTCAGTGTCTGGTTCCTTGTGAAGACTATTCACGGGGCCTGTAGAAGACACCAGAGTACTTTTATGGAATCATAGAATCGTTTGATTTGGAAGGAATCATTAAAGGCCATCTAGTCCAACTCCCCTGCAATGAACAGAGACATCTACAGCTCTCTCAGGTTGCTTAGAGCCCTGTCCAGCCTGACCTCAAATGCTTCCAATGAGCACCCACCACCTTCTGGGCAAGGAACAATTATTTTTCTCATGGAATATTTGTTTTCTTATGTTCATTCTTAGTGGTTGACAATTGCCATGAAACTGATAAGTTTCTTTAAAACTGACAACTTTAAGTCTAATGTGAATCAGTGTATTTTCAATACAGGAAATAATGTTTGCTTCTCAGTAAATTCTAAGTCTCAGTACAGTCCTGATTTCACAGCATATTTTTGCCAGTGAGCTATACTGCATTTAATTTTTTTTTCTTTCAGAAGGGCCAATTTGAATAGAAATACTTCCTGTGAAACCTGAGTCCTGACCAAGAATGCTTGTATTACACTGTGGTTTCCTGTACAGTGTAAATACTCTTCATTTCCTCAGCAGAGGATTTTTTTGAAGGAAATAATTTCAAAAGTTTTCTGAAAGATAATTTATAGCAAATATTTAATGTGTTGCTTTTCAGTCTCTGTAAAAATTGCTGTACGTTATTTAGGGTGGTTGACTTTTCTGTCCTCCAGTTTCGCTAATTTATCCCCAACATGTCATATTTGGCAAGTTTTCTAATCATAATTTCTTCAAGTTATAACGTTCCTGAAACAAAGGCCACTGAACTGCTATTTTGAGATCAACTGCAATTTTTATTAAAGATACGTAAATTTCCTATCTTCCAACCGTCAGCTCAGTAGCTGATTCCATGTAGTGTGTCATTTCTGTTAACAATTCAGCTATTTCATTCTTACATTCCTGCAAAAATTTTGAATAATCGCCATCTGGTCCTAGTAACTTGTTGCTCTTGATTTTATCAATTTGTCCTGACACCTCAGTCTCTGCCAGTGCTGCTGCTCTATTGTCTAATAAGATTAAGTCCAGCCTATACAACTCTTCAAAGGTAGCAATAAAGGAAAATATTTTAAAGAAATTATTATCCTTTCCTAAAGTGTATAGTGTTTTTATGGGTGGTTTCATGTTTGATTGGTGTTTCATTTGTTTGGTTTTTGTTTTATTTTATATTCTTTATCTTTTTCACAGAACTGATCAGTCTGGTAGACTGAGTTTAAATCTCCTATGTGCTTATAAACTTTCCTAAATGTCTTTATGACTGTTAATACTGTCTGTTCATCTTCTCCCCTTTACTGTTCTTGATTTCACAGGCATTCCCTCCATATTTGTTTTTCTATTTCTAATTTAGTGTAGAGTATTGAAAAATTGCATGTTTTCTCCCCTGATTCTCCCGCTGTTTTCTCCCTTGAATCATTCTGCTATTTCTTGTTCATCAGATATTCTGTTACTTCTTCATTTACTTTCCACTTTCACTTTATTATTCTTTCTTTAGCTACCCTTGTCTCCCTCTCTGACTGTGCTTCACCCTTCTTTTTGGAAATTACTTTTAAGTGCATGCCAGAGATAAGCTTTAGTGAGAAAATTAAATGTAAAGAAAGAAGGGGATACAATTAAGATGGGAGGAAGGAGAGAGGGACTACCTGGAGGAATTCCTCTCCCAGAAGAACCAAGTTCTTCTGAAAGAAGAAAAAGATATACATGTCACACTTCTGTCTTTCTATTTAGCTATATTTTCATTGTTATGACTAACTTCATCTTTTTTTTTTCAAACTGCTCAGTGCTATTTTGGTACTACAATATTAATTTTTGAATGATTCCTTTGCTGATCAGTGCTGACAACTAAAATTAATATTGTGCAACAGGAATTACTGTTTTAAAAACATAAGAATGTTGTGTGTGGTCTTTTGCCTACCCACTATCGTTATACATCACTTTTATTTATTAAATAAGGAGTATGTAATTGTATGACTTCGTGTTGTCTAGGCTTACTGGTGTGTTTATAATAAAAATCTGGTGAACAGAGTGCCTTACAGAAAAATGAACAGGTAAACCCATCCTTCTCTAATTAAGATACAGGTTACACTTAGAAACTAAGTAACTAACTGCACTATGTTTCTCCTTACAAACTTTTTGCTGACAGCAGAAAATATAAATTGCTGTTACATAAAAAGTTGCCAATTACTTTGCTTTTCAAACAAAGAGTCAAGCTTTCAGACAAAGTGGTTGGGCAGAATGCCATTAACAGTTGGAAGAATAACGGTTCAAAAAATTGATGTATCTTTTTCTAAATAATGGTTACATTCCCAAATGGATTTGTAAATTAGTTGCTGTCTTATTGGAATAAAAACCTTCTAGTGTGGACATGATTGATATCATCTGTCTAAATCCTTGTTCTAGGCCCCCCTCCTTCATGGTTAGTATGTCACAGCTGGAGCTTTAATTTACTGATGATATTAACACTGATTAATAACTAACAAAAGCTTCTTGCCATGTATCAACAGTCAACCATTACTGAATGGAACTGGGATTGGTCAGACTTGCTGTCAAGTTGTTTGGGACTGAATCAGATGACCTTCAGGGTGCTGCTGGCGCACAGGTAAAGGGATTCTGGCAATTAACTGCACTTTCCACTTGTCTGCTTTACTTTATAGTGGTCAATGCGTATTGATTTTAGCAGTGAAATTTATGAAGTAAATTATACGTTTATTTTTGAATATGCAGTTTTAAAATAGAAATGCTTATTATATTTGTGTCTGTTTGTTCCATACAAAGATAGTTTGTGATTTCTGTTTTGAGGACCCACTCATTTATTTCTTGCTGAATCTTGAATTTATGTTAGTATTGCCCATGAACAGTGCTTTAAAAAGAAACTAGCAAATTAAAAAGTTTTTAGGGACATACTGCCTATGGAGATTTCATCACAGAACTTTGGGGATTTTTGCTCAAATTGCAGTGACTCCTGAATTCAGCCGGGGGTATGGAAAGCGTAGCTAGAAATATGAAGTATTTCTCTAGTAAATTTTAACTAATGGAAATTATTGAACAGGTATTTTACTTGTAAAATCTGTGCCTGTACATAAATTAAGCATTTATTTAATGCAGAATTTATATTCATTGAATTCAAAAATATCGATTTGCTAAATGTACAAAATTGCAGGAGGACAAAATAGGTATATTTTCTAAATGTTTGCTGTATAGCCTTGGGAGGACTGAAAAACATATACTGTGAACTAAAAAATGTAATGTCCTCTATGTAATGCTGAATCTGTGTGCCATTATATTTTTTGTCTATTAAAGTTAATTATTTGTCTGTTTAGAAACTATAGTGACAATTTGAAGTATGATATTTGCAGGTCAAAAATGTTCTTATAGGTGTTTTTTTGTTTTGGTTTGGTTTGGTTTTTTTGCCACATTTTCAATACATTACTAGAACTTAATGTTCTAACCATTTAACTGCACCTCAATTTTACATATAAAATACTTGTTCAGTTTACATACAGTCTTCTTAATTCTACTGTAAAGAATTCTTCCCTGACCCAAATTGTTATTTTCTAAAATTTTGATGCAGTTGCACAGGAAGTAACACTGGCAAAAACATGCTCTCCCTTTGGCCATTCAGTTCTCCTATATTATCCAGTTCTGGGCAGATTACGTGGCTACATGAACTTTTTGGTTTGTACCAATAGTGCCATTTTTATGTTAAATGGCAGAGACAATTCAGTAATATTTCTTCCTGTGATAGTTAGCTGATCATTAATATTTATTCTTCATTTAAAAATGAGTTAACTTGCCCTTTTAAATAGAAAAAGAGAATTTCTATTTAAAGTAGAAATTCTTGGACTGAAAATGTTCTTTATACTTCCCTTTAAGTTGATGTGATCAATATGAACCAAACAAAGTAGAGAGAACTGCTATGATTGCAGAGGAAACATTTTCTCTGGTCACTTCATCTTCTCTGATGTCTTGAAAACATTCCATTTTTCTTTTGATCTCTGTGTAAATGTAGGAAAGAAGTAATGTATATACATATTCTCCATATTTCATGCTTTTATTGTACCTCCTATTGTTGCATCTTTTTTTTTTTTTCTTTTTGTTTTTCCTCTAATAACTGCCCTAATTGTGGTCATCCTTCCTAATTTGAAAATGTCTCCATTCACTGCCCTTCTACATAATATGGAAATTCTCATGTAGAAGTGACATTATGTAAGCCATTAATGTTTAGTTCATGGATTTTTTTTATTCAAACTTATCTCTACTTTAAAGCCCAACAGATCATCTAAATCCATTGTGAGCCTTAAGCAGAGCTGCTAGTCCTGATATGCACCATAATGACCAGCATCTCTAACACAGCTTCTCTTTATATGGCACAGTTTTGAGTATAGCTGAAGTTTGTCTGCGCATGTTTTCTAGCTAGATAGGTCAATTCTAGCTAGTCCTGTAGTTATTCAAACAAGCTTTGCAGTGACTCACATAAGCCATATCTTTTGGTGATGTTTCACGCTCCTTAAAATTATACAGATTTCAGTCTTACTTATCTCATGGCTTAAAGATCAGGCTAAGTGGGTGTGTGATTAGTTTGACCTTGATTGGTAGATCCATCCTGTTTTTACTATTTCCTTTCTCTGATGAGGTAAACAAAATGAAGGGCAGTACTTAAAAAGAGTCAGAATCACCATACTGCTATAATTACTCATTTCTGTAACACATGTCAAAGCTTTCCCTTAGCAGTTAGTTTTGCGCAGACCAGAATATCTTTACCTGCTCAAAGTGGTCATGAGGTTTGTTTCTTTTTATATTTAGAGAGAGATATTGTACATGAAGAAAAATAAGTATGTTCTGCTCTTTTTTTCGGGGGGGGGGAGTTTGAAAATGCTTAGGGGATTCATTTACAAGGGAAATGTTCCCCTAACCTAGTTAATGACTGAGTTAGGTGGAACGGGGTTATGGGAGCATTGTCCCAGAGCCAGTGAGTGGTTGGCAAATTAATTGGTTGGTGGTTAGGGGAAAGTAAGACGCTTTTAGGACTGGTTAAAAACAGAATGAATGGTTGTATACTGCTTATTGTTGGCTCCACATGAGGGCATGAATCTATTCCATCAAATCCAACACTTACTTCAAAGTAAGTGTTCAGAAGACTTGTGTGTTGTTAGTGTTATCATGTGATTTCAATCTTATCAAATGTAGAAGTTTATAAAAAAATAGCCTGTTAGGTGGTGATCATTAGGTGAAAACAAAAAAAAAACAAAACAGTTATACCTTTTGAAACTGTAAAAAAAAAAAAAAATTACAGAAAGAAAACTTCATTCACTTTCTAGTTTTATTTCTGATTATTTCTATATACAGTTCTAGCTGTGAGAATAAGAGTTAAAACACACTTATTGTTATACTTAAAAAATAGCATATTAACATTCAGCTTATTTATAGTATTTCATTTAACCAAGTTTTCAAGCATGTCCCCCATAGTCGTGCAGATACATGCTCCTTTATTAAATCTTGGTGTTCAGTTTTACTTCCTTACATCATCAAATTATCTCTAATACATTCATTGACACAAGAAGACCATGTGCTTTGTTAATGGACGTATATTTCAACTTTTAATGATTGTGCTGCTCATAAAGGAAAGATTGTTACTGCCTGGCTAAGTTACATTGAAACTATTTGTGCAGATTGTTGTATCAACTGTCATTATATTTTCTTGTTAGCTGCCTGGAGATTTCTCTGTAGACACTGCAACATTTGGACATACTTCAGTGACTTAGTGGGTTGCCTTGGCCAGTAACTAAGCATCTACAAAGCGACTTGTTCACACCTCTGCAGCAGGTTGGGGTGGGGGAGAGAATTGGAGGGGCCAAATTGAGAAAACTGATGGGCTTAGATCAAGATAGTTTAATAGGTGAATTGAAAGTTGTGCACACAAGCAAAGCAAAATAGGGAGCTCCTTCACTCCTTCCCAGCAGGCAGATGTTTAGGCATTTCCAGATAAGCAGGGCTCATTATACTTAATGGGTACTTGAGCAGACAAACAACATGATTTGAACATCACACCCTTTTCTCATCTATTCCCCAGCTTTCCTTGCTGAGCACAGTGTCATAGGTGTGGCTTACCCTCTTGGGATCAAATGGGGTCTTGACCTCTCATAGTTTCTTGTGTGCCTCCTTGCTGAAGAAGCAAGTGGGAAAAAGAGAAAGCCTTGGCACTGTGTTGAGTGATTGTCAAAATGCTAGTGTATTATTAGTTCTATTTTAGATACAAATGGATAGCACGGCATCATATAAGCCATATTCATTTTCATCATATGAAAAAAAATGAACTCCGTCACAACTGAACCAAGTGCAGCAACTCATGCATGACAGTAAATTCACCTTCTTGTTCATGCACTCTCCTTTATACTGATGTATGTTACTTACTTTCTCTTTTTCAGAGGATTATCTCAGTGTGTGATGTTAGAATACACTTGTACAATATAATATTTGTTTGGGTTTTGTGATGTGACTTTCTTCTGCTGTTCTACAGAACTTTCAGCTTCACCGGATATGTTACTGTAGCAAATAGCTACATTTCACTTGCTATAAATATTAGAAGCAGCCTAGGACTTACTGAATCACAGGGTGCCACTGCCCAGTATTGCAGTAAGTTGCTATTCTGAGAACTGTGGGGATTCCCTCCTTTGCAGTTAAGAAAGTTCCGTGGAACAGTAGGTACCAATGCAGGTCCTATGAATATCGATTTCATGGTAGTGATGTGCTAGTCTGAGTGTGAATGTGTGAGCGGGAACATTCCACGGAGTTCTAGGAATAGAGAAGAATTCACGTCGTAACAATGCCAACAGAGGTCAGGCATGAGATACTAAGAATCAGAAGCCTAGGAACTTAAAAATAGGGAATATATTGTTTTACTGTAAATGCATCAGATAAAAAACTATGCCAGGCACCATGAAGAAAAGAAGTTTTCTCCCTGAAACCAGCTGAAACTAGTGCAGTAAAAAGAATTATTCAAGTTAAAAGCAGTATTTGTTCAAGTGGATAAGAGCTGCCATGAAAAATAAATGGTGTAGAATGCAGATTAAAAGATTTCCAACAGACCAGTATAGCTCAAGAACAGTTCTCCAGAAAGCATTTGAACAGTGATAGGAACATAAATAGATTTAAGTAGAAACAGGATAGACTCAGTGGTTTACATCCAGCCATGTGTTCTTCTGATTAAATATTCTCAATGACCCAACAACTTTTCAGAGTGGAAAACCTGGACTTGTTTATGGATTGGCTTGAGGTAAACTATCAAAAATGAATATATTTTCTACTAAATTTAGGTAAAATATGTATGCTTTGTAGTAATCTTTGTTGCCAAATGTGCACAAATTCTATGTTCTTTAAACTTTAAAGTTTTTCTTAATGTAGCCCAGGCTGCATTTTGTCTGATAAATTACAAATTTACATGTACTGTTTACATGTGACACTGTTTTTTACCAAGGTTTCCTTGATATTAGGTTGCTATCCTGATATAAAGAAAATCCTTTTCTTTTTTTTTTTCTTTTAAAATACTTTGACTGTACTTGAAGAGAACCACTTACTTGCCTTTTATGAACAGCTTTGTCAATGTAATTGTGGCATTTTTTTCACACTCTAGGGTTAGATGATAAAATCATATATATTTATATGTATATATATATACACACATATATAAAACCACTGATTAACCTTAATAAAAATGAAATGAAGTAAAAAACTGTTATTGAGAATTTTGTATGATTGCAGGGCAAATCTGCATAGCTCTTGTATATTCTAGTGGATACACAGACACCATCTGTTGAGAATGGTAGCCATATGGTGAACTATTTATAGAAAATGTTTATATTCATTGTGTTGTTTATTATCTTGATCTCCAGAAAATGCTCTTTTAAAATCCAGTTTATCAACACATGGAAAAATTTATTATGTAGTTTTGAAATTGAAGAGAATGTCAGCAAACTTGCATGCACTTTGCAAATTGTGGAAGATTTTTATGCAACTCTCACAAGCCCAAGTCAAAGAAATGAAGATACCAAGAGTATGAAAAGGTAGTAAGTAAGTTCTCTGGCAATTTTCTTTGTAGTAGAAACAAATGGTGGAATAGGAGTTGCTGGCAGGATGCCATGATAGAGGCCCTATCTGCATGGCAGATAGTCTAATGTCTGGTGTGCTTTTGGATGTGTTAGTCCAACCTTCTTTTAGATAAGAGATGCTCCTTTATGTATGTGCATTGCTAGATACCAGAAATCAGTATTGATACAAGTCAACTATTAATGATCATAGAATCACAGAATCATAGAATCACAAGGTTGGAAACGACCTTGATCATCTAGTCCAACCGTCTTCTCATTACCATTGCTACCACAAACTAAACCATATCTCGTAGCTCCTCATCCAGAGGCCTCTTGAACACTGCCAGGGATGGCGACTCCACCACCTCCCTTGGCAGGCCATTCCAGTGCCTGACCACTCTCTGAGAGAAAAAGTTTTTCCTCATGTCCAACCTAAACCTCCCCCGGTACAACTTGTAGCCATTTCCCCGGGTCCTGTTTGTTGCCTGGGAGAAGACGCCAAACCCCTCTTCACCACAACCTCCCTGTTGTAGAGTGCAGTGAAGTCTGCCCTGAACCTCCTCTTCTCCAGACTGAACAATCCCAGCTCCCTCAGCCACTCCTCATAAGATTTGTGCTCCAGACCCCTCACCAGTTTCATTGCTCTTCTCTGGACATGCTCCAGGGCCTCAGTGTCTTTCTTGTAGTGAGGGGCCCAGAATTGGACACAGTACTTGAGGTGCGGCCTCACCAGTGCTGAGTACAGGGGGATAATCACCTTCCTGCTCCTGCTGTCCACACTATTTCTAATGCAGGCCAGGATGCCGTTGGCCCTCTTGGCCACCTGGCCACACTGTCAACTCATGTTCAGCTGAGCATCAACCAACACCCCCAGGTCCCTTTCCTCTTCACAATCATCCAGTGATGTGTTGGTGAAGAACTGTGATGCTGTTAATACTGAAGCAATTACCACCTCTTAGTGAGATTATAATGGATGACCTTATCGTGCGTGTGTGTATAAGCTTTCTAAAATGCAAGGAAGGCTATGAAAGACAGCGTCTCATTGTCTTTAGGACTTCTTCTGGTTGATCACAGACACAGTGAGGATTAGAACCTACTGCTATATCAAAAAGGGGGGAAAAAAAGCCACTGGGATTTTTGACTAGGCAAGAATTTTTTTCCACAAGTGAGCTGGTCAATAAGAAGACATACGTCACATCCATCAACACAAAAATTGTCCTCCATCTGCTTATCTCCTTCTTATACGACCAATGAAACTATACTCTGACTTCAAAGAATCTGTCAGAAATAATTCAATTCTCTGCATGGCAATTTTAAAGCATTGGTGACAGAATGCACATTGCTGAGCAAAAGGAAAGAGTATATTTTGTAAATACTGTTTGAATGCAATTTCAACCAGTGTTATTTATACATTTGTAGCACAAATTGTGCAGGAAAGGGAACCTGAATTTGAGACTTCCCATATGTAGTATGCCTTAGATGTTTCTAATTGCTAGCAGTCTGTCTCTCCTGCTGACATGCTGATGAATCCTGTGTAAAAAATAATATTCTTGAACAACATTCACAAAAAAATAAAATAAAATAAAATAAAAAATGCTAAAAGAAAGGGACTGATGTATTCCAGTTCATGTGAACTCCTTTTTTATATGTGGAAATACTTTATCACTATGCCTTTGCATACCTGGGATACAGAAGTGTGTACTTAACAGCTCTTTTTGAAGGAACATCTATAAAAGTGCTTCAGTAAAGTTTCAGTTTAACTTGATACTTTCAAGTGTTGAAAACTTGCCTCTGAAAGAAAATTTTAAAAAGAGCTATATGTGTTTGCATATACACGTTTGCTTTAAAAACTGTGTGAAGAACTGCCTGTCTGCCAGAACATAGACCTATTATGCAAGCCATTTTTATGAGGTTATTTCACTGCATCTTGCTTTCTCCATTGAAGTTAGGTAGCATTTTTGAATCTTTGTGTTCTTCTTTATGTTTTGATGGAAAAAAAAATTGTAAGTAAATGGAATGCATTAGTGTTAATAATGCATTGTAAAATATGCATTTATTGTTAAGTTTCACATTTAATCAATTTCTTCAAAAGTGTATATCATTTCTTCATTACCATGTAGGTCACTCTGAAAGTAGTGCTGCCTACTTATTTCCATGGGAACTACAACAGATACAAAGAAGACAACAACGCTATTTGATAGAGCAATTTCTCAGCTACAAAATACTATGTTGTGGTGTGACATATGTGCATGGGCATCCAGAACATGGCTAGTCTTTCACGCTGCTGTGGCCACTGCTGAAATGCACTGCCTCACATTGCTCACATGCACTGTTTGGTCTCTGTAAATGTCTAGCAAGCACCAGTGAATGTCAGTGGGTGCCATTTTTTCTGCTTAGAAGAATTCATTGACACACCTTTACTTCATGCAAACTTCCATGACAGACTGTTCCATGACTGTTGTGTCAGAGCCATCTGCCATCTCTCACACAACAATAAAATGGAACATTTATGGGAAGATTCAACCTCTATTGCCATACTACCAGCATCTGCTTCTGATATTGTGGACCAACATAATAAAATTGGAGGCATTACTTTCAGAGCAGCCCTCATAAATAGTTCTATATATTATATGATTACTTGTAAGAATGACTTTTTATGCAACTGTCTAATTAACCTGGTGACTGACATCCTGTGACCTGGCTGACTTTTCTTAAAAATAGTTACATTCTTTCATCTGCAAATAACTTGCCTTCCTTTCAACTCTGTCTCACGTTCTGTTGCTAAGTAAGGAATGTTAAGTAGAGATAATTATATTTACTTTTTTATCTGTTCTTTCTGAGCCTTTCTGATTCCAGTTTTCATTCTTAATAGGTATATAGTTATCATAAATGTCTACAGAAGCCTCTAAATGCATATTAATAAATGCAGAATTACACAAACAGTACATGTTACTAAGCTACTCATCTACAGAGTTTGTCACTGCTCACACAAGGGAAGAGGTTACAAAGCAAAAACCAACAGTCCAAAAGCCTGTTTTGCCCACCAACCTGTTGTTTATTCATTCTGTTTCTTTTACATCAGAGATTTCAGAAAAGTGGTAGTAATACAGAATAATTCATTTTCCAAGCTGTAATGAGTTGAGACATAGTAATCATCCTAAAGGTAGAGGGGAGAAGGGCTAATATTGAAGTTGAACAAAGTGAAGATCTGGTCCTGCAGCCAGTTCTCTAAGCTTTCTTCAACATTGCATAATTAATTTGTAGCAATGCCAAGAATTGAACCTAGCTCTCATGACTAAATTTTGTGATACAAAAGCTACCATACAGTGACTGGTACATTGGTAGTGTAGATGTGTGTAGGCAACAAAGGAGAGGTGTTTCAACTTTACTTGTAAGAAATCATTTGGCTGATTTGAATTACCTGTGGTCTTCTTAGGAAAATGATTGGCTGTTCTCTGAAAGAGATGGGGAACAACTTGTCTTGACCTTAAGAATTTGCTGTCCATACAATAAATCAAGTAGCAAGGACTGGTAGCTTCTGCTGTGCAGATGACAGATCTTCGTAACTATAACTCCTCCCTTACTATCTTCCACTCTCTTTCCAAGAATGTTATACTGGCTTTTTTACACGCCCTTGCTGGATGTACCTCCTCTGTTCTGTCTGGCTCAATTAAACAGCTAACTCTTTAAGAAAGGATGATAAGTCCTAAACACCTAATTGCTTCTTGCCTCCAAAATTAAACTACCTCTGAAAGCCTTATATTCATAACATGGAAAAAGTTGGATAGTTTCACAAGTCCTTTTATTAATAAGCACAGTGACTTGTGTAGGAAGCTTAAGGCCTTCATAAGCAATCTGATCTCGGACTTTCTGAAATAACATGTTGCCTGATAGTCTGGCCCAGAAAATTGTTTATTGTTGTCATTGCTTTTTTTTTTTTGCTTTTTTTTTTCTTTTTTTTTTTTTCCTGTAAACTTCTTGATGGGATCTAACAACAAAATTAAGCAAAATGTGGGAAGCCATTATCAATCTTGAATCACGTAGCAAAGAGGGAATTCAGAATTGTCATTCTAATAGTTGACACTGGAAAATGTCATTGAAGAAATCTTTTTTTATGTTAGTCTTTCGATTGACAGGTTATGACAAAACTGCATTCATGTTGCTTGAATACATCTTTTGTCTAGTTTCACATGCTTTTTGACTTGTCTAGAAAATGACATATTGAGGTTTTCATTAGCCTTAACCAGGTGTGATTTTCTTTATGGAAGATACCTTGGTAGGGCGACAGTTGAAGGCGAATAAACCAGTGAAGCTTAGAAAGGCCACAGCCCTTCTTCAGATGGTAGTGATGAGTTGAAAGACTCATTAATCAACAACAAAGTCACAGATGTGATGGCTTTCCTGCAGACTGCCAACAGACTGTGAAAGTCACATCCAACACATGAAACTGTTAAACTAGACACATCTATAAACATTCTTAAAGTTTTTTCTCCCTCTTTTAGTTGAAGAACACAACTCTGTAATGTTTTAATTATTGACTTCTAAAGTTTTGTTTCATTGTTGTTTTCTGAGGAGTACTGGTTATTTTTTAAAACAAAAACAGGGTATTGTTTCCATCATTGCTCAATATAACAAGCTCATTTAAGCACATAGCTCTGGTTGCAGTTTTAAATTTATATGACTATTGTGCACACTGAATATGTGTAAAAATTATTTCATAAAATTTCTGCATATGAATGCAAGGCCATTTTCTTCATGGCTTTCTAATTCTTTGTTCTAGTACAAAAATTATCTGGAACAAATATTAAGTTATGCTGTAGTATAGAGAAGAAGTCCTAAAATGTCTAAAGAGAAAGAAATTAGAAGCTATTTTTTATCAGCTAGTAGTGGATTTTTCACCTACACTAATGGGAAAAACCCATCATAAGAATCCAAAGAATGAAATCTCCCTACAGTTTTTCCACATCGTTCTTAAACTCTGTGGATTCCCTGGAATTAAGGGAAGTATATTCAGAGGTCTTACAGCTCCCCTTTACATTTTCTCCCCAAGATTATCCTTAAATTGAAATGCTCCCTATAGATAAAAATTAATTTTACTCTATCAAAAAGCAGTGAGTATGAATTTGCTTTGATTATTGTATTTGCTAATTCCTTGGTCTCAAATTCTCATCTTTTTCCAAATATGGATGTTCAGAATAATAAAAATCTTTCTTTACAATTAGAAGTGAAAGTCTTTGTCTGGGGTGAGAGATTTATGTATAGAAGCAGTCCCATCTTCTGTTTCCCTCCTTAGCTTATCTATCTTAGTTTTGAATTTCATATATAATTTTTATTTACACTCCATATTCTCCACTTTTATGTCTGAATCACCAGATCAAAAAGATATTTTGATCTAATTCAGTTTAAATCAATGGAACTGGATAAGGTGTAATGCTTGCTGGCTCAAAAAAACCGTAATGCACACCAAAACCAAGAAAACAATTCATTTATTGATGAAGTATATAAAAAATGATATTTTTTGCGTATACCAAGGTCTGTAAACAGACATTTGAATATCATAGAATCATAGAATCATAAAGGTTGGAAAAGACCACTATCATCTAGTCCAGCCACCAATCCATCCCTGCCATGTCCACTAACCATGTCCCTCAGTGCCACATCCCCACAGATTGTGAATAACTCCAGACCTCTAGGTCTGGCATTTGTGCTTCTTGTGAACAAGATATGTGGTGACAGGTGAATTAGGTCTGTCCTGGGCCACACATCTGTTCCATGGTTGGCCAGAGCTCCAGGTGTGAGGTGTTCCTACACTAGACATTTGAAGCCAGTCCGTTTGTATCCAAAGCAAGCCATCTTTTGAGAGAACACTTCTATTCTGGTTCCAGTGATCATAGCGTCTTGTTAGTACTCAAACAAATTCAACAGAATTCCAGGTCAAGTCTCCACCGACAAGGCCAATTCTATTCTATGTGATCACATTTTTACACAAAGCTTTGACAAAACAAATAAGTCACTGATCTGAGTAATTTTCCCTATTTGAAGCAGAAGCTATAGCTGAGAAGTTAGATGAATCTATGCTCCCAAAGAGGGCAGTTGGGCCTGAAGAAAGCCCATCAGCAGTGCCTGTCCTTAAACTGCTGGTCACCACCAGTGCTGCTTCAGTTCATGGTGCTGCTTCTCCTTTACATGATGGACTTTGAAAGGGGAGAGGAGTTTTGGCCCAAGTGCTTAGAAAAGCTCTTAGCTGAGGACATCCTGGTGGCTTATTCAGCATAGTTACAGTTCATAATAATTACTGATGCAGGCAGACTCTGGAACAGTAAGATATATGTTCAGTCAATATACTTGATTTTCAAAGTAACATTTTTATTTGATTACTCAGCACCGTGCTTCTCTATGTTATTTGTTATTGCAGGACTTATTAAAGTATACATTGCTGTCATGTTACTCATTTTAAAAACAATTGTAGTTTCTATTTAATGACAGTATACTTTAAAACAGAATCTTGTATTGAGAATACAAAGAATTTTATTTTGTTCCAAGTTTGACCATAGATCATTGTCCATATTTTTGCGCATTAACTTTCTGTTGTTGCTTAAACACAGTAATTAAACATTCCTCCAAAAAAGCTACCCTTTTGAATAATACAGAAATGATCTCTTCAACTGTACTAATAAAGACTGTGACAGCTGAATTTAAATGTAACCAAACTCTTCCCACTAAAGTGTTAATGAAGTTAGGAATAAAAAAGTGTAATGATTTCTCTTGGGATAATTACATGGGCAATTTAACATCACATTTGGAGAAGAATTGAAAGCATCCGTATTATATATAGTTAAACCTCGGTAAATTGTATATAGAAATCAACGATTTTCTTATTGTCTTTCAAGTACAAAAGAATTATTTAAAAATGTTAAGTAGTAGCACCTCTTAAAAAGTATATTTTTTAATTTCTCTCATATTTTTGATATCACATTATTTATTGTTTCATATGGAGTGACTGTCAGATCATTCTATAGAAATGTCATTTAATGTACTTAGCCTTAGAGTAAAAATGCGTAAAGATAATTGGTTGTTCTGTTGCATAGCTCATAGTTGATAAATGATTGTTATGTGAAAAAGCTAGATGCAGTATTTTCAGAATTTAGTAATAAACAGGAACTGTATTTGAATGCTAAATACATGACTTTGGAAATAAGTATATGTCAATATTGTGTTTGGAAAGAAAGAAGCCACAATTTCAAATGCAAGATGACATTTCATTAATATAGAAACACAGTTTTAAAGATCTTACTTAATGCCTTTTTGCACACTGGCTCTCAGATGCTGTGACTGTCCCACATGCAGAGGTCAATCTGATCTGGTAGGTATTCTTTAGTTCCTATTTGTGAGAAAAGTGATTTTTCTCTGGTATGTTTCTGCTGCACTGAAGATACTGCAATTCACAGAGGGAAAACAGTTCTGCAGTAGTTCAGTCCGAGTTTATTTATTGCTTTTATTAGGCATAGTCAGCATCTAAAGCTCATCCAGAGGCCAAGGGGCTTTCATGGTGAACACAGAATGTCTAATAAGCATATACTCAGTTAATTAGGTGAAATGATGTTTGCTAAAGTGTCCATTTTCTACATGTTTTAGATTGTAACCACAAGTTGAAATTCACCAATTTGCTTTTTCCACAACACCTAAATGTGGTTACAGAGACATAAGCTCCCTATTCAGAATAAGTCATACTCAGGCTAAGGTCAGGCTCATTAGTTTTTTTAGATCTAGCCCCAGCTTTATTCAATATTAATTGAGGCATCAATCTACACTAAGCAAAGACAAATGAAAAATGCAGGATTGTGCATCTTTTAAATAAAAATAGCCATTGCCAACAGCATATTTCTATCTCTCATCTTGCTGACCATCTCTTAAAATTTCCTTGCACACAATGAGGATTAGCAGAAATAGAACTGCATTCTATGGGATCCCAAACATGAGACCACTACAGGAAACAAGAGTAATTACAACTGCTGTCAGAGGCTGTAAAATTAAATGCACTCTCAAAAGTGAAAGTAGTAGACTTAGTATTAGAAGTATTAGTATTAGCGTTAGTATTACTATTAGAATTAGAAAGTTCTATTCACTTTTGCCAATATTTGCAAACATCTTAACTGTGTCTCAAGTGCTGAATGAGGGAGCATTAACTTCCTGGGTGCTTACTTGTTCCCTGTGTGTCATAAAGAGGTTCTTCTATGTAAGCTTCAAACCATATGACATTCAGATATTTTGAAGTTTGGCTCAAAGATCGTTTTCCAATACTGTGCCCAAAACAGAGTGACTTGATACTAACCAATCCCAGTCAACCAGCTTCAGGCCATAGCATTCTGAGGAAGAAACAATGACCTGGCTAACCATACCTATTTCCGTTTCTTATCAGCCAGGAAAGGTGGTGAGCCTAGAATAAGCTCAGTGTGACAAAGTTTTCATAGTTTTATACCTAATTTTTCTTAAACATTATTATTAAATTAACAGATTATGGGGTACTTATTCCCTCAAAATTGTGCTCTTACTTATTTTATAGTAGTGTAATAATGCCACTCTAATATAAATAGTATCAAATTGTTGTTTACTTTTTTGATCTGCTTATTGCATGGTCTTTTAAATCTTTCACAGAATCACAGAATTGTAGGGGCTGGAAGGGACCTGTAGAGATCATTGAGTCCAATCCACCTGCCAAAGCAAGCTGCCTAGACCAGGTTGCACAAGTAGGCATCCAGGTGGGTCTTGAACGTCTGCAGAGGAGACTCCACAATCTCCATGGGCAGCCTGTTCCAGTGCTCCCTCAACCTTATTGTGAAAAAGTTCTTATGCACATTTGCGCAGAACTTTCCATGCTTCAACTTGTGTCCATTTCCCCTTGTCCTATCACCATGCACCAGTGAAAAGAGTCTGGCCTCACTCCTTTGCCCCCATACCTTAGATATTTATAGACATTGTTCAGATCCCCTCTGAGTCTTCTTTTCTAAATGCTGAACAGACCCAAATGACCCACCCTTTTCTCACAGGAGAGATGCTCCAGGCCCTTTATCATCTTCAGGGGCTTTCACTGGACTCTTTCAAGGAGATCCCTGTCTTTTTTGTACTGGGGAACCCAGAACTGAACACAGTACTCCAGATGAGGCCTGACCAGGGCAGATAAATTTTATAAGTTTCATAAAATTCATAAAACTCATAAATTTCATCAATTTAATTCTTTTTGCAGGTGGTTTTCAAGCCCTATTTAAAAAAAATAATTTCTTAGTTAAAAAGATATAAAATATATTAGTCTGTATGTCCTTACGAATTATTTTAAACTTGTAGAACCATGTAGTATCACAAGTTCGAAGGGACTCACAAGGATCATGGAGTTCATTCCCAGCTCCACACACCACCCAAACCCTGTCCCTGAGAGCACTGTCCAAACCCTCCTTGAACTCCAGCACTGGGGCCGTGCCCACTGCCCTGTGCATCCCGTTCCATGCCCACCGCCCTCTGGTGCAGAGCCTTTCCCTGACCCCCAGCTGCCCCTCCGCTGACACAGCTCCATGCCGTTCCCTCGGGCCCTGTCACTGTCACACAGCAGAGCTCAGCGCTGCCCTCCGCTCCCTGTGAGGAGCTGCAGCCGCCATGAGGGCTCCGGCTCCCCTCAGCTCCTCTGCTCTGCGCTGAGCAAACCCTGGAACCTCAGCCACTCCTCATAAACCTTGCCCTGCAAACCCTTCGCTACCTAATAACTTTATGTCCTTCTTACATTGTGACATGCAACCTGCACACAGTGCTGGAGGTGAAGCTGCACAGTGCAGAGCAGAGGGTACAGCCCTCCTCAAAGGCTGCTCTTCAGTTTCTTACCCCGCTGTCTGAAAAGGTATGCAGGATTACTCTATCCCAGGTGAAGAATCTGACACTTGCTCTTGTTAAATTTTCCGACTTTTCACTCACCAGAGCCCCCAAGTCATCCTCTGCAGAGCTTCAACTCAGGTATTGTACCTAGCACTTGCCCTTGTTGAACCTTGTTGGCTATGATCAATGACCATGTTGTCTTTCAAGTGCTTTTCAGTAACTCTCAGAATGGTCTTCATGATTTTACCAGACACTGAGGTCTTAAAATTTTGGAGTTTACGTTCTCAGAAACTCACGTGTATTCCCTTTTTTAGATTATCAGTTCAAGGTCTTAGAATAACAGAACAACCCAGAGTGGAAGTCACCTTAAAGATCATCAAGTCCAGCCTTTCATGGGAAAAAGAGCCTAGGTCAAATTCTCTGTCACACTGCCTAGATGCATTTTGAAAATCTTCAGTGAGGGATTTGACCAAGTCTCTGGTAAAGATGTTTAAGTAGGTGATTATTTTTACTGTTAAAAATTTCTTCCTTACATGAAAACAAATCCTCTTCTCGTGTAACTCCTTTCAGTTGCCTGTTGTCTTCTCCGTGTGGCTAGCTGTGAATACATCCTCTTTGTAGGTGTCCTGTAAGTACAGGAATATTATGATTTCTCCAAGGTGAAAAGATCTAACTCTTTCAATCCTTCTTTCTCAGGCAGATTCTCTAGGGCCTTGATCATCTTTGTTGACACTGCAACCTGTCCACCCTGTCCTTTTTTTTTTTTTTTTAATTCTGGAGACCAAAACTAAAAATAGTACTACAGGAATGGCCTGGCAAGCACTAAGTAAAGGGTTGGTTGTATCTTGTATCTCTGTTATTAATGCCCCTGTAGATGCAGCCCAGGGTCCTATTTGCCTTTCTTATTTAAGCAATGTACAGCTGACTCATGTTTAGCTTGTTATCTTCCAGTATCTTCAGATCCTTTGAGCAAGGCTGCTTCCTAGCCACACAGACCCTAATGTCTTCTGACACTATAGGCTTTTGATGGTATCTCCCATGTTTCATCTACTGATGTGAAAGTGATGTATTTTTTCCTCTTACAGTGCGCATGATCGCATGGTAGTACAGTCACTGTTGCTTAGCTCTTCCATGTTTGTATTTTTATTTAAGCTTCTTGTTTATAATTCAGCTAGATTAACAGCAACTTTAATTTGCTGTTCAGCTGATTCTTCCAGAAAATAACCACTTGACATTTTATTTTCAAACTTTTATCACTATTTTATTGGACTTTTATACATGAAAATATCTGCATTCGTTTAAATAGCATCCTCAATGATTTTATCTTCTACCTGGTCTTACTGTTTTGTGTACACAGTATTCCTCTTGGTAAATCTGGATTTGTCGTGAAAGCTCTAGGAAAGTAGTATGCATTCTAGAAGTCTAGAATGTCTGGCCATATAGTTTTAACAAGAATGATTTTGTGAAATTAAATAAATTTATCACTATATGTTAATCTTTGCAATGTAACTAGTTTGTTTTATGTAGCGTATTTGCAAGTATTCTACTTCCCAGCAATGTGAGTCACTCCATTATGATTCCACACTATCCTTTATATCAGATATATAAAGATATCACACTGTATCTTTGTATCAGAAGAGTTTCTTTTTTTTTTCTTTGCTGAGTATGTATAGGTGTTTGTTGAATATGAAGAAACGTCTGCTTTGTTTTTCAATCCTGTTTTTATATTATTCTTGAATTACACTGCTGACTGTACAGTCCCTACCAACCTTACATGTATTTTTCTTCTTTTTAATAGCGTAATTTACAGTGATTAAGAGGGAAGTCTTTCATTTGTAATCGCCTTTTCATGACATTTTTTACTGTCACTGTTAACTTTGCCAAATATCTTTTTTTCACGTTATTCTGTCCTTGCTATTGTAGACAAAATTTTCCTGCATGGCAATTAAGGAATGCTTGATCTTTGTATTCCATACTAAAAGATAATCCTGAAACAGCTTATTCATATCCTCAATCTAATGAGCTGTTTCTATGAATTCAATACAATAACTTGATTTCAACATATTAATCTAGATTGTATGTTTGCAGTTCTGGGGTTTGAGGAGTCTACTTAGAAAGTTTTTTAACTACCAAGTCTTCTTGTCATCTGCAAACAACTGTTTGCCTACCCCACAGTTTTGTTCTGAATCTTTTCCACGTAAGTACACTGAAAATACAAGCTAATTTTAATTAAAAATTGAATATCTTCTATGAAGGACTACTAGATATTTTGAAGATATAGTACTCTTTTGCTTTGTAAAATAAGTGAGTTTTATAGTGAATGATACCATTAGCCTATCTGTTAATCTAGTCAGTCCCAAGCACAGTTTTGAAATATGGTTTCTTCAAATGGATTCAGCTACAATTTATTAGATATTATTCTTCAGTGTCACCAGCACAAACTACATATCTGTTCATGTTAGGACAAACATACCCATACAAAATTCTGTGTTACTGGTTCCACAGCTTGCAAAACAACAGCAAAAACACGATACAAAACATTTAAGAGTACACATTTAATCTTTTGATCTTCTGTTGTTTTGGAATACAAATAATTAGAACAAGTGAAAATTTGAATTTAAACAGCATATAAGTTCCTCCCACTGGTCTAAGAATTAGTGAACTCGTGGTCTCATAATATTGATGTCAAATATTCCTATGGTTAATGTAAGAAAAGAATTAGAAGGATTTTTTTTTTTCCTACTGCAATGAAATTACTTAGGCAGAGGGATAAAGAATTGAAGATCATTCTTTTGTTGCTTAAAATACTGTTCTCATAGTTTATTGAAATGATAAATAATGAGACTGAAACATGTAGAACAAGCTTTGGTATAACTGAATTAATTTTAAAAGAGCTGGGGAATTATAGGGGATGTGCACCCTGTGAACTGAGTGTCTTTTTCCCTAATGACATTTTCTTAGCATCTAATAATAACGTGAAGATAAAGCTTTTTTATCTTCTGCAGTAAACATGTCAAGTTCTCAGTGGCATCTTTTAATTGTGAAAACCAAAGGTCTGCATCAACTTTCCTATGTTAAGCATTTATATCAACTTCCTTGCATGCTTCTTTTTCTCTGTAGTTTTAAATGTGTGGGAGCATTTGATCAGTGTCCTTTTTAAATTCAAAATGAGCCAGCTTCTGTCTCAAAAGTGTCTTATTGTCATGATGTCATTGCATCTCAAGATTTGTGACCTTTTGCTCCATATGGATTCATGGAGGACCACGTTGTGTTTTTGCAGACTAGATTGCTTTTGTCCCCCCGCTAGGGGGTATCAAAGCCTTTTGGACTAAAGTTTTACATACTAGTAAGTTTGCAAATAAATAAATACATGAAATAAAAATAATATACTAAAATAGCCCAACAACAAGTGAAAGCACCCAACTGTGAAACAAACCTAAAGTTTATGTATTATAAGGACCGCCAGATGTCGCAAAGGCATCATTGATGAACTGTTTTCTTATCCAAAATGTGGCACTTATATGAGGAATAGTAGTATTGTGTTTGAGAGTTGCAGGGGCCATAACAGGTCAGTGAAATGTCCTTCAAACATTTGATTTTTACATTTGAGAATAGGCCAAGATGAAAAGATAACTACATATCTGACATTGACGTTACTACCATTTAGACAACCGATGCAATTGCCTTAGTGAGTGAGATCAATCAGACCTTTATTACTTTGAAAACCACAAAAAAGATTTAGGTTTTTTTTCTTTAAAAATGGGAGTTTTCAACCTCATCAGATCACAAGCTTCTAAATGTAAAATTATTATAATATGTGTACAAAGTTTCATTTTCTCCTTATTCTTTTAAAAGTTGAGTACTACAGAAAACATTAAAAAGAAAAACAAGTAGTCTTGAAAGAATTTGAGCTGAGTTGAATGGTACGCATAAAATGGCAGTTTAACAAGTAGAACTTGGAAGCAAGCATTTGATGATTGATTTTTTATTGAGACAGAATGAGAATGATAGTGGATAAAGTGATTTTCCTTATTGAGAGAAAATATAGTGTTTTTCAACATGTCGTCAGTATGAATGGGAGCCCTGTCAAAAAAACTGAGCAACACATAATATCTTTTAAAAGGTAAATTAACATAAGTATATCACTTAGTTTATGGATCAAATTTTACACTTGTCAGTTTTATTCATAATGTCATAAAGTTTATATTGTAAAGGTAGTGTTATTACCTTTGTTATGTCCTGGAAAAGCCTAATATTAACTGAGTTAAGTCTGGAATTTAAAGTATATTCAGCTGAAGAAATGCCAGTGCAGAAAATTAAGTCCAAAATATGTATTCATGTGCAGATCTTAGTCAAATCCCTAGTAATTTTAAGTACTTGAAATACATTATTCAACAAGTAACCTGCTGTATGTTTGCGTTTAATGGGCTCTGCCTGAGTATACAGAAGCTGTCAAGATAAAATATGGAACATGCATCATTCTAATTCAATTATGATTCTTCTTAAAAAATAAAATAAATGCGTGTCTGTGTGGGTTTGTGTTGCATGTGGAAATGTGCAATCTTTATTACTATGCTTGGATTTGATTTTTTTTGTGTGCTTCTTCGTAATTTCTCTGTTGCTCAGGTACATGTATGTCTATGCCACATGCACAATGTACAAATATAAAAATTTTATTTTTTCAAATGCTGGAGAAGTTCAAAATGTTAATTGAATTTACACAGGGTGCATGTATATATACTTACCTACATTTGTCCTTCCCCATGTTTTACAAATTAAAACAAGTAATAAGAAAGTTAGGTATATACATACATGCCTAATTGTCATTAAAGGTTAAGTAGGCCCTGGACTTTCATCTAGCTTGTTGAGAATTAATGTATGGAAGCAAGCACACCTTTGTCACTAATTATTATTTCCTTGACCTTTGTTTGTATAACTGTGATATCAGTAGAGTTCTTAACTTAATAGGAAGGACATACTTGCATAATATTCCACAAACATTAAATTATTTAACTCTTTGACATCCTTGCATGATAACTGAGGGTTTTTTGGCCTTGCAGATTTTTATATGTGTCTGTTTGTGTACTATGCTTATGAGTTACCCACATATGGAATACTTTGTGTTTTGTTCTAAGATTTTATGTATATTTAACCTTTAATTTAACTAGCAGGTTGTAAGATTTCCATAAAAAATAGATGAGCTTTGAACTCACCGAATGTTATTGGTGTAGCACAATCAATCATTTCTAAAGGTTAATGGTGTTAAAAACAATGAGAACATATGTCTTATTTTTAATACTGTTATATTAGTAAAATTATTTAGCATAAAGAGTTTGTATCCTATCCTTTGTGTTAAATTTGAATTTACAGTTTTTGAAAACTACATTATAGATTTTATTAACAAAGTTGAATGGGGATAAAAACAAATAAGTGTTTATATAAACTTTCTTACTATGAATAAGATAACTGATGATATGGTAGCTCGCGCATCTCTGTAGAGCTAAATTACTCTGGAACGCATTACAATTTTTTTTTTTTTAATGTTTTTACTTCTTTTGATCCTGTTCTGCTATGTTTTAATAAAATTTGACTTATATATAGGTGTTATCCTAATTACTTAATACATGCAACTCTTGAATGAAATAAAAAGTCAGTATTTGAATGATAGTGTAGTGTGGGGCATGGGATTTCAAATGGTAAAAACCTGCTGTGGTAACAAAGGCTGAATCTGTCATAGTTTCCTGATCATATCTTTAAACCAGATAGTAACAAAGAATATTTATTTGTTGCCAAGCTATTGTAGGATTTATTTCTGAACTCAAATCCCAATTATCAAGAAAATTGCATCCTCTTTATCTCGCAGAAGGACATACTGCATCATAGCATATTTGGTTATTTGGTGCTATAATATTGTTACCTTGCTTGAAACACATGGTCTCTCTTGATATACAAGAAAAAATCTGAATCCATTTCAATAAATTAATAGGGATGAGAATCCCAATCCATCGTTCTTTTCAGAGGCTCACATACATTGTAATGAAATGCATTAGGAGTTTTCTTCACTTGAAATCCAAATGAGACCCATTTTGGCTCACACCCTTGACAGTCTCTTTTATAAGCACTGCTGTCTCCTGTTCATGTGTGGGCTTAGTAAAATGCTTCCTTTGTAAGATGCACAGAGACAATATAATGCCATGAAAGACGAAGGTGTCAAAACACAAAGTTAGAGGCAATCTAATCAATGCCTCCTGATTTAGCCTTTGAAGGCTCTCTTCATTAAAACTCTTTAATTGTGAGGCTTATCTTGAGGTAGAGCTGTTACTTAATATTTTTCAGTGTCATTCTTTGGACAGTCATTTGTACCTTTTAAACGTAATTTCAATATTCATTGTTTAGTAAATTGGATGCCTTGTTAGCAATAGTGGTGGTATGAATGACTTGCATTCAAGTGATTGAAGGTAATAGTGTATAAATGGTTGGTTCTCTCCCCCTGAAGTTTAATGTGTTTTATTTCTCTGTGTGTCATTATAAAATATATGTTTTTCATTATGGGTCTTTTTATTTCTATGTATAGGAATGCAGGTTAGAATATTTTAAAATTATGAATAGAAAGACTTCTATCTGTTGTTTTTTTTTTAACTTTTAAAAGTAATCATATTCAGTGCAAACATTGTGAATGCTATGAAGTGAAAAATCTGATCTTAAATTATATTATTCTTTTAAAAATTCCAAAAAGATGAGATTTTTTAAAAAAAGATGGCACAGAGGCCATTACTTCATGAATGATTGTAAAGTTTGTAGTAGTTGCTAGAAAACACCTTCTTGAAAGCAGCTGAAAACGAAGTATATCTGAAAGCACATAATTTGGAAAATGCTTTTAAAAGAAATACTTATTATCCACCTGAAAACTGCCAACATGAAAACAAATGAAATTCTACAAGCCATCTTTTGTTCACAAGCCAGATGACATACTTTGTTTAAAAAATAATAATCCATATGTATGTATAGTTTATATGTGTATGTTGTGAATTGTAGTATCATGTATATGTATGCATAGCATGTGTATTATATATGACTAAATACATTTTCATATTACAGTATTTGCTCATAGCCTTATTACAAATTTGAAAGATTTACTGGAAAATAAATATTGCATATTTTTACAGTATCTCAAAAGCCTGCATCTGTTTAATAACTAAAATGTCTGGAAAGCTAAAACATCCAGTGTTTTCATCATAATTATTAATAATAAAAATAATTTTAACACATAAAGAAGCAGAAAGGCCATAGAATTTATTTGTAGAAGTCTTTGAAAATGGAAAAAGAATTGAGGCAACTTTGACCTGATTTTTAAATGACTAGTGTGGTGAGTACAGCTGCTCTAGCTTAGTAATTATTTGTGATAGGTTGTTTTTGAGTCCCATATGTATAGAAGCTTCAGGCCCAACTACCTCATTTGCTGGCACACAAACAGATTCTTCCAGGTGCTGAAAATTAAATTTTAATATATTATTTAAATATTAAGAGAATTACAATTTCAGTAATTTTACTGCTACAGCTGGAGTGCAAAGTGTGGCTATACACTACAGAGGTGGTTGCAAAGTCTACCAGAAAGAAAATTCCCACTGGTTTTAAATACTTTCAAGAAAGTAAATGTTTGATGCAAAGATAAGAATATATATTTGTTATACACATATATATGTGTTTTTAAAGTATTGTTGGGATCTTGACTTATTTATAGAGTAACATTTTAAAATGTTACATTGCAATTTCTATTAATTCACATTATAAAATAAATAAAAGTTTAAGAAATGGTAATGAAGAACTTAGTTATCCCTGTGCTGAGGATTTCAGTAAGACAATAATTTCAGAATGCTATTAAGCAGATGGTTAACCCAAAGCATGTATTTAATAATTTTGTGTCAAGTTAATATATTTTCTGGATTAAAATTCGAGCATGTAACTTTTGTGCATTTAATCACACACATAAACGCTTTACTGAACTCGAGATCTCAAACTTATCCCAGAGTTTAAGAAAATTGTTTGGGCTGTCTGGCTTATAGCAATTTTTTTTTACCCTGAAAATTTTAGAAAGGTCCTCAAAACGAGGAAAGGCTAGTTTTAGGTGATTTATATGAAGATATAATTGCACAGACAATATCATGCAATAAAATGTATTTTTATTTCTTCTGTAGTTCTTGTCCCTCCTGTTTCATAGTTTCAGCATACTTTTAACTACTCTAAGAATGATCATCAAGATCCAAATTCAAATGTGGATTAAGCAAGTTTGGAATGTACTTTCGATGGCTTCGATATTTTTTGTCCTAATTCAAAACATTATTACTGAACATAAATCTGTCCAGAAATAAACAGTGCTATTCTATACAGATTAGTATCTAACAGGCTAATCTTCTAAGGATTTTATCTCCAGTAGTTCTGTGGTCTTTTAATAAATATTACAATCCGGAATCTTTTTAATATGACATCTAATAATTCATTGATTTATTTATTTATTTTCATAATGCATTGATAGAAATCATTGACTTGTTGAAATAACTTCATCTTTGTCTAATATTCTGTCTGAAATCCCACTGAAATCTTATTTTTCCATTCTAAAACCTGCCCTGCTCAATAAGGCCTTAAACAGGACTGTGTTGTCAGCAAATTGCACTCAGTGTCATTTAATTTCTTCCCTACCTGTCTGACTTCTAAGGAGCTGTTTAGGCGAAATTAAATCAAGTTTGAATATAAGTTCTCCAGTTATCATTTTTTGTAAAGGGAGATTCTTTCCTTTTGTTTTGGTAATACTTGTGAACATGGGTCGGGATTCATTTTAATACTGAATGGATATTTTATTTCATTGTAACCAGATCATCACCCCAGCTCTTGTCCCAGTTCTACCATACTAAATCCACTAATCTTTGGATTAGATGATTTTTCTGAAAATTGGATAGGCTGTAGTGTTATTATAAGATACTGTTTAAGGCGAAAGTTATAACAATTTTTAAAACACATTCTAATCTTCATAAAATCATTTTGGAAAGAAGTAAATTGCCATGCTTTTATGTTAATTACAGAGTTGTATTTCACGATGAATAGTTCACAGTTCTTACAACAGTAATAATCTTCTAGCATTTTTAATAGTCATAGAATTTCTTCAGTTTGACATTTCAAGATGGAACTGATTTAAAACAAATCATCAATATGAAATTATAGAAATTGAGTCCAGAAAGCGGAATTGTCACCACATGTCCTCTTATGTTATACTAACCAAAGGTCTGAATTTCTTCATCTATCCACTGCATGAAAACAATTTTCAAAGCATCCCATCCTGTGTTTCATATATGCTGTCTTTATTTTTACTTTTATTATCATTTAAATATTTCTGTGTCTGCTAAACTAAAACATAAATATGTGTGGTCTTAAATAAGCATCTATGTATTTCTTATATACATAGATAGGCTACACATAGATTTCTATTGCTATAGTCTCTGCTATTCCATTCTGTTTGAAATACCTTTCAAGTATAATGAACTACTGCTGTTAATAGTTATCATAATATATTTTTGAACAGTTCTTTTGACTGCTCTAAGGTATATTTCTTCCTCCTATTGAGAGATTCATTTTCTTGTAAAGGATGAGTATGTGATTCAGACGTACAAAATACATATATGGTCCACATATTCATAAAATAAAATATTACCTTTTTTTCTTATTCATATGTGTTAATAATATTACTGCTGATTTCTGTATCCTGAGAAGATAAATTTAACTGATTTGAAAATTAGATTGCTGAGGATTCTGATGGTGTTTGTAACAAGATCTGGGGGGATGTGAACCCATTTACACTACCTGGCGGAATGTGTTCACCTGTCCTTTTTATAGGAAGGTCTTACTTGTCCACACGTCTCTCTGGTCATCATCAAGACTGTCTCTAGCCCCACTGATAGCTTTGATCATTATGCAATCAGATGGCTATTTCCTGCAATTTGATAAACCTTTCTAATGAAAATAAAATTGATTAGATTTACTCTTGCTCATTGTTAACTATTATTAATATTACATTGACTAGAAATTAGTTGTTGTATTGGAATCTCTCTCAAAAGTGATGCATGGAAAGGTAGCTGTGCTAGTTATTGCCTCATGTTTCTTGATGTTATAGGAAATATTTTCTTCTGATATGAAGAAGCTTCCTTTTTATTAAAAATACAGAACCTATATTCAGAACTATCAACAGAGTATATATTTCTATGTGAAGCAGTAAAAAAGATAAAGTTCAGCATTATGAAAAATACAATGCTAGAAACTTCTCAAACAAGCACCATTGTATTAATTTTGAAACAAAATGATTTACAGTGTCATTTGTCTTTTCTAAGACCATTAAAAAAAATCAAAACACTATATTAGAAGTCTGTCTTTAAGAATTGAATATGCACTGTGTGAAGCAAATCCTGAGCTTAGTTTTGTAATTACACCACTGGAAGACAACAAACTGGCAAAGCAAAATGCTCTCCTCTTCCATGGCCTTTCGCAGTGGCCTGGGACGTTTTTTCCCTTGATTTATGGGAGACATTCCCAGAAAGCATGAATCTAATAAAGGCAATGACAAAATTTCAATACCGCCATTTTTTCCTTTTGGATGACAAAGTGTTATTGAATTTTTATTTTAATTTTATTTTATTTTTACATTTCAGTGGTGGCCAAAATTTTAACACTATAGTACACATTTAAAGTGTGTAAAATCCCTTGTATGTAAAGAAAGTAGAGGAGGGAAGAGTGACAATTCAGAAAATATGCGAACTGTTTTCTCTTACTTGCATTCTGTTGCCAATAAATATCATCTTGATAACTGAAATCCATACCTAATGCTCATAGATTTAATATAATGGGAAAGGTTTCTAAAGTTTTTCTTCTGCACATTGTGATTCTGTGTGTTTATGATCCTGAAACTTTTTAAAACTACCTTCCCTTTAAAAGGGACTGCAGATATGCTGTAGAGTACAAGTGAAGTACTTAAAACGTAACCTCCTTTCTTAGGGAATTGTCAAATTTTAACATTTAACTGATTTTTTCCTGAATACTGAGATATAAGGGATTGACCCTTCAAGATGGAACAATTCTAATTGGAAGTAGCATAAAAGATGATAATATCAGTGGATTTCAATGTAGTATAATTATATGTTGAAGCAGTACCCTGAAACTCTATTACTGCACATTGACAGGCAGTATCTTAAAAGCCAAAGTCAGGAAGCTAATTTCCAGGGAAAATAGTAGTAGACAGACTAATACAAAATATGTATTTTAATTTCAAATCTTCATAGCCTGCTCATCAACTTTTTCTTCCTTCCTTCCTTCCTTCCTTCCTTCCTTCCTTCCTTCCTTCCTTCCTTCCTTCCTTCCTTCCTTCCTTCCTTCCTCTCTTTCTCTCTTTCTCTCTTTCTCTCTCTCTTTCTTTTCCTTTTTTCACTGATAGGTATTTTTATTGTTTCCTTCTATTTCAAAGGAGGCTTTAGTACTAACTA
Source organism: Tragopan temminckii (assembly GCA_028571105.1). Taxonomy (NCBI): domain Eukaryota; kingdom Metazoa; phylum Chordata; class Aves; order Galliformes; family Phasianidae; genus Tragopan; species Tragopan temminckii. The sequence goes on from JAOWBP010001820.1 coordinate 61,129, forward strand.
AAATCCTGGCATTCTCAGATTGTAAGGGCCTACTAAACTTATGTTCAACATCTCTCTTTTTTTCATGCTCAGTAATTAAAAATGGCTATGGGCATTTTTTATCCTTTGAGATTTACCAACTGCTATAGCATTTTTAGAATGATTTCTTCACCTGCTTTTATATGAAATAGCCAAATATCGGAGCATCTTGAAGTACTCAAAAAAAAAAAGTTTACCTCTAGGCTTCTCATCTTCACCACAACGAAGGCTATATCACTATTCTACCATTCAATTAATTTTGAAATCCTAAGAACAAAAGTCATTAATAAGTCTTTTGTCATGGATAAAAAAAGAGAGATTCCTTTTTAGTATTTGTATGTCATCATGCCAGGCCTAGAAAATTAGCCTAATTTATTATTTAAAACACTGGTGGGATTCCTAATTGCATTCATCATTAGATATGACACGTTTAGAACTGAGAACCATATCCAGTGAGAATTTTCCAGTTTGAATTTTGAAATAAAAATATTTTTCAAGAGATCCCTAGCTATTGCTTGTTACTATGGCAACAGCCCTATTTGTCTGAGAGCTCTGCCCGCTGCCAATGAGAGCGCGAGCAGCGTCAACTAAACATACGAATACATCAAAGACAAATTCATATGCTCAATCTGATCAGCTCAATTAATGTAAGAACAGAAGCTGAAGGGGGTTAAAAGAGGGCATCCATTCAGGATAGATGAAGCCCCTTTTAGCAGAATATATACGCCGGCCTTTTGGGGGAGGAATTTAGCACACTGTCAAAAACATTATCAGAAAAGGAAAGTACTAGGCCTCCTACACCTAACAGATATGAAGCTGTCAGACAAAGAATAGCACTATTCATTAAATGACACTTATTTTCTCCCACTTTACAAGAATACAGTGAACAAAACAAGCAGGGGAGCAGCTGAGAGAGACACTTTTTTCTTTTCCTAGTGATGACAGACATGCAGCAATTATGGTGATAACTAAGGAATACTAAACAAGAAGCCAGGCTCCATTCTGTTTATCACCTAAAATTTTATGTTGCTAAATTTGCATGCGACTCTTGTTTTGTTTTATTATTTATGTCTAGGACAAATTAGATCCTTTTGTTTTTAACACGGTGCTTTCAGTTTGGTGAAGAACGCTGCTAAACTACACACATTCTCTTGTGCTTCTTGCTAAATGGCCATATCAAGTTGAAGTGCTTTTGAAGTAAGAGAGTTTCAAAGCACAACAAAAGTGCTGTTACCAGTGGGGGGGAATGGAGCATTAGTGCAGTGGCTGGGGTTGTGTGTTAGTTCTGCTGCATTTTGCTTAAATACAGTGAAAATTTCTGTTGATTCTTGCCTTGACTTTCAGAATGGTAGGTGGTAGGGGCTTATTACTTACGTTTATTGTTATTTTTCATGCAGTCATAGCAAGTTTGTAGGTGTTATATGAGTTGCTGTGTTTTGTTTTGCAGCGGGTAGAAGGTGAAGGAAGTCCCATCAGGTTGCTAGCTTTTAAGAATCTTACACTTAAGCCATGATGATCTGATTTAAGGCCTATTATCAATAGTCTGCTACTTTTATCTGCATGATCGTGGCCTGATTGATACTGACTTTGTAGCCATGTACTCCATAATATGCTGTCAGGGAATGCTGACAGCTGCAATGAAAGAACAATAAGTGTGGGGCAGCAGTAATGTAAAGGTCCAGCCAAGCTGTATGAAAACTGATAGCTACGATATTGGCTCCTATGTTACCACACATACCAGTCTCTTTGAGGATTTCTTGGTGAGTGAATTAAAGTGGTCTCCTGATACACTGAAGGCGAGTGGGGGAAGGCCTTCACTTGGAAAACCTGCAGATTGCTCAAACCCCGCATTGAAATTTATGTACTGATGTAAACCTATTTTGGGAAAAGAAAAAAAAAAAGACCAATTTTCTTCTGTGAAAAATAGATAAACAAATTGCTGCAATTATGTATACACTGGTATACATCAGTTCATAAGATTATGGCCAAATTTAATGAGTTATTTTAAACTTGTTTGTAAGACATCTTTTGCAGCTAAGTTTTTTAAGAACTTTTTGATTTTCATTTATTTTTACGTCTTAACTAAAAAGCAATAAGGAATTGGCAGTTTTCAATATAATTAAATAGAAATATCCTCATCTTAATCTGTTATTCTTAGGCAATTTATGACTTTGAAGTAGGCCTTGATTTTAGCTAGGATCTGTGACATTCTGAATTCAGTGCTTTTTATTTCATATTGTAAACAGATGTGTGTCCACTGTTAAACTAAGCTAGTACAATACAGATAAAGCAAATAAAATCTAAATTCATAATGGAAAATCCTGTTTCCATTCCTTTGGCATGTAGCAGTTTTGTTGTGTCAAATGCTGCAAGAAGCTGTATGTCAAATAGCAGTGTCTATTTTCTTGGGAAATTGGAAAAGTGTGCTTTCTTGCATTCTCTACCCTCCTTACCAGATAAATAACACTTTGGTGCCACATTACTAAATAAATGCAAATTCTGATTCTTTTATTATTTAAAACCATGTGCTAACACTCCAGAAAGTTCAAATCCCATATTTGTGAAAGGTAAAAAATGAGTTCTTCACCACAAACAGCTGATTGTTGTGGTTATAATTAGGTATTCTGAATGTGTAAACTAACCACCGTTCTTTAGAGATGTATTTAGTTATTTTAAACATTTTTGCTCTAGCTGGGCTTAAAAAAAGCATCTCTTTTAACAAAAGTAAACATAGATGAGTTTGTAGTTTTTTAATGGTAATGCTAGTAAATCTGTCCATCTCTGAAAGAAAAAAAACCTCCGGTCACATGCTGTTGCTGAAATCCACCGTCATCTTGATTCAGCGTATTGAATCAATGGCCCTTCTACTGTTATTAAGATCTAACATGCTTCTACATGTTCATGTGCAATAAACTCAGAGATGGATTCACAGAGTACTTGCCAATCTGCACTAACTTGTGTGAGCACTTCTAGCTAGCAAACTTTCCTTAGTATGCACTGGAAAAAATGTGCATATTTGATGTTTGTTGGGACAATTTGTGCCCTGGTACTGGCATGCTGAGCTCATGACACACTTCTTTCTAGTGTAGAGAGTGTCAGTGTTTGTGACTTTCTCACAGTAATTCTTATGCTAAATATTATAAAGCATAGTTCTAGCAGTATAATGATACACAGTGTTTACACACTACCAGCGACAGGTAAAAATACTTTGTAAGAGAGTGTGCAAACAGTTCAAGGGAAGAATTAGAATATAGAGAATTTTCAAGCCTACCTTCAAAAACATAATCTGCTGATCAGTGAAACCATAAGGCCAACTCCCTCTATCCTCAATCAAGAAATTGGGTTCTTTGTCTATAGTGTGATTAGTTGAATAAGGAAGGCAAATGAAATCGTTTGACTTAACTGCTGCAATGGTGGTCTTTCTTATACATTTGGATAATCAGTATGCAGCATTCAAGTTTCTAAAACAATAAGCTGTTTTTATATTACTGTCATTTGAAAAGGTATATGTTCCTACGAGCTTTTTACTTTTTATGTAGGTATGAGTTAAAATCTCTAAAATTCATGATTATAATTTTTTTTTTTTTAAGGGAAAAAAAAAAAAATCAGTTCTAGCCCGATACCCTGCACAATATGCCTGGAATCAGCCTGAAGCAAATTTTAACATTCACATTATAACCCTCTGAAAGTAGGGATGTATAATGGGAACACTGACAGACCCTGAATGACACTTAGGTTGACAGACAGTAGCACCACTAGGCACCCATAATTAGATCTTTTGTGTGCTTGCAGTTAGCTAAAAAATGCTCCCTAGTTTATTAGAAAAACTATTTCAAAATTAATCATCAAAAGGTAAGCTGTGTCCTGATGAGGGAAATAAAACGGAATGTAAAAATTGTTCTTACTTTTGAATTCATTATGATGACATCTTTCATGATTTCATTTTAAGATACGCAGCTGATAAAGATTTCGTTTAAAAATATCCAACAAAACGCATCTATATAATGAATTTATATTGTGGAACATAAGCTTTAGTTTCTTCATGAATAGTAGATATTCATTATAGGTTATTTTGGAGTTTATTATATACTGTAACAAATGGTTAGCTTATTAAAATACATGTGCATATCTTTTGTATAAGGAGTTATGATAGTTTAGGCTTGTTGGCTTCTTTGAATTCCTGGATGTTTTCAAGTTTTCAAAAGTTTACAATGAAATGCACATTAATTGAAATTATGACATAAGGTATTATGTACGTAGCTTTATATAATGAACCTATAATGCCTTTGTATTCTTAAATTAAAAAAAAAGAAAAAAGAAAGCTTATATAATACGTACTTTAATTTTAACTAGTCTTATTTCAGATGAAAATTCAGACTATGATCATCTGCATTTAGATAAGAGGAAGCAAATTTCTATTTTTTTTTTTTGTTTATGCAGTCATTGTATAGGGTTCATGGTAATAAAGAGAAGTTCTAAATAGTGATTGAAAATGACTATTTGACACAGAACACAATGCGTTAAATTTCTGTGTTGTGCTGAAAAGATTAAGTAAATATTTGGTTTTGTATAATTATCTAAATTAATAATAGGCCAAGAAAGTATTTTGTTACATATAAGATGCAATGGTATAAACTTATTGCACACTGGAGGTCACCCTTGCTACTCCAATATTTTTTATGTTTTTGTAAAAAATAGTGCAGGCTATGTATCTTTTCCTATGCACATAAAACATTTAAAAATACTTTAAGCAATAAAGCAAGTATGTGTTTGGGATTGTGTTAACTCCTTAACTGGTTTAGCAGTGCCCTTTATAGGTACAGACCTTTGGAAAAAGTTTTCTGTGTGTGCATTTACCTTAAATCCTACGAGGGCTCTGCTGCACTGAAACTTGTGCTACTGGCAATTGCTTCTATCACTCGCTAGGTAAGCTAGTTTAAAGCTAGTACTGGTATATCTAGCTAGATTGCCATTATTTGGCTAGATTACTGTGAAGACTCATCCATATCTGTATAGATGTATTAAATTACCCTCAAATTAACTGTTATGTCCTCAGATAGGTATAATTAAATGTTTTGTTCAGTTGATGAACAGAGTGCAAGGTTCACATCTGATTAGCGTAAGAACAGAGCTGAAAGGTCTTGAGAAATCCATCCACTGTAACCATAGGGATCTCAAAGGAAAAGTTTAAAAATCAAATCAATATCCTTTTATTTTCTGTCTTTTCCATGTCAGAAATCCTTCTGATATATCAGAACACAAATGGTATGTTCTTCAGTTAGCGGCCAAGCAAGGTTTCAACTGCATTCCACATGAGCTGGAAAAAAATTAAAGCAAAATATTCTTTTCATCACTCATATGAGAGACAGGTTTATCAATCAGTGAAAATTCTAAACTCATGGAGTGTACAGCTTACTTATTTCTAGCAAATCCAATATAAATATTTGCTGATACAGCATCATCTAGTAGCATCCATTAGAGGAGCTACAACAGTTAACGTACACTAGTTGAGAAAGCCCAATAAAATTCTGTGAAATGCTTTGGTGCTTTGTGGTTTTCACTTTAGAGAGTGAGTCACACATTTTCAGGCTAAGATGCACTCAGGTTTCTCCACAGTCCAGCTGTGCAACCTGTTGGCTGAAGGTGCATGATAAAACATAGAAAAGCCTGCCTGGCCCTGCAGACACAGGAATTGCTTTGTTGGACAAGAATCTGATGTGCATCCTACAATACCTTGTCTCTGGCAGTATCTCCTTCCAGTGGTTGAAAGCTGTGATAGATTTTCTGATGAACTAACTGCAGCTTATCCCCTGTGCGATTCAGCGTTATGATGCAGGTTCTGAAGCTTGCTGGGTTGTCCTCATGACCAGACGTAACTGACTTTATTCTGGGAGCAATCTGTGGCTCTCCAAGTGCTGTGTATTTTAACTTAAATCTGTGAGGGAAAAATCTTTGTGATAATAAAACAAATGTGGTATATACGTGCTAACGTACTGCAAAATATACTTGATTGTTTAACCAAACATCTGAGTTTGCCTTGGTTTCTTTATCACTCAGCCTTGGCTGGAAGCTCTCAAAGAGGTAGCTGCTACCTTGCTGCCCAAGTGATTTAGCAGCTTCCCCAGATCCTATTAATGATAGCAGCTATGAGTAGTGAGTAGCACCATTCCACTGTGGGGTTTTGAAGAGCCAGAGCAAGCAGATTATGGTTTTTATAGACTTTTTCTTATTCTCTGGGAGGGTTAGGCAAGAAGAAAATATTCTCCACTACCTTTCACGCTCAGGCCCATGAAAGGTCATTTCTCTTGCTGTTTAGAAAGAGCAGAATGTTAGGATTCTACCAGTGCCACCCATAATATTCTCTAGACTGCAATCCAAATTTGAAAAAATGCTTGCCCACAAAGAACTTCTAGTGTAAACAAAACATGCTTAATAAATTAATCTACAATAAAGGCAGTCATTTGTCTCTCCTAGCACATGTTAGCTTGGGATCCTGTGGACTTTCCAGCTGGAGATATTTAATCACTGAACACCTGTCAGCCAGACTTTTCATGCTGCTCTCCATGATGCTTTCACTTTTCAATGGAATCTGTGTGAAGGGATACGTAAGAGCTGAATATCTCAGTTCTGTGCTCTCCCTCAGTGCTGGGGAAATCCAACATGCGGTCCTACTATTCACCTTCCCTGGGAGGGCCAAATACATAAAATGAAGCAAAATGTCCCAGTAGACATAACGTATCAGTTTGCTCTTTATTTGAAATAGTGGAAGTTATACCTATTATGCATAGGAATGCAGAACCTAAAGTGTTATATATTGGGTAATTGTTGTAGCAGTAAAAATCTATCTGATTTACAATGCCTCTTTCAACTTGAATATTTTACATCACATGCAAAAATGCAATTTCTTATTTATCATCCTATTTTTTATAGTTTCTGTAATGATTAATTGAAAGTTTGAATTGTGTTTTCTCATCAAAGGGCTTTCATTTACCAAATTAAAACAGTGTTTTACTGGTTAGTTTTTGCCTTAGGGATAACAGCACTGGTCACCAAAGTGTTTGGCTTGTGTAAAAGCTGCAGATCTGAACCCTTACTAAGAACTGAGCTTCTAGTCCCACCTGCGTACCTGGAACCATACAGTCACCAGCATCTAGTGGGAAAACTCTCCTGCTGTACAGGACAATGACAGAACAGTCTGAAAAAAAAAAAAAAAAAAAAAAGGTGACCAGTTCCCCCCAGCATATTTAGCCAGGAGCTAGGACATAAGACCTTCAGCCACAGCTGGGAAGATCAAGCATACAATAAAATGATTTCATTGAAGACTTTTAGTACCATAACCTCTAACAATTTGCATGCAAACAGGATAAAGAAGGTGTTTTTTTGTTTTTCAGCATTCTGCTAGTCTACCATAAATCACAGTTCCTCTTCAGTAAAATATGAATTTCTTTTTTGTGGGACAGAATTTGTCCTGATTTGTAGTTGAAATGCTACCGTAAAACACTGCAACATGGTTATAGTAACAAGGTAAAATTTTACTATGAATTTATTCTGCTGAGATGGAACAATAAAGTCACAATTCTGAAAGAGGCCTGTGAATGTTATGTAATATTATCATCATCAATTAGTAAAAGATGCCTTTCCAGTAGCTTCAGCTGAGCAGATAATGAAGAGGTGGAAGGTGGGAGGAGAATTTGTCATTGACTGAGAAGCAGAAAAGCCCTCCTTCCCAGCAGTTCCCCAAACAAGAACTTTTTTTTTTATATTCTGGCAGCAAGCCAATATGCACGAGTCAGGCTTTCCAGCTGCCAATTAGAGCCGTCCAGTCCGCTTCCTTGCCAAAATGAAGTAGTGGCCCAGTAAAATTATTCACAGTTCAAACTGTTTCTTCAGAAGAGTGATAGGGTATTGAGAATGATTTTGTTTCTTGAACCAATGAACAACAACAACAACAACAAAACCATAAAGAATGAGTTCTTAAAGTGAGATTACATAGGATTTGTACAAATGTGATATCTCAAAGGACAAATTTAAATAAACCATTAGAAAAGAGTTTAATCTGTAATTTCTTTAAAACTGCAAATGTGCTAAATTCACTGAATCATACTAAAACCAAAATGATGTATGAAAAAAATGCAGCTAATTACATTGTATTCCAAGACACACAGCTGTCTCTGTATTCTCACAAGAGTTAATAGATGATTCTATGAACATCATTATTAAATAATCAGAGGAGTGTAAAAAACTATTGTATACCCATAGTATTAGAAAGTAAATTAAAACTAAGTTGGTTTAGATTTCCAGGAAAGTGAAAAGACAGCATACAGACTGTTAATATTCCGTGATATACAGTATGACCTCTCATGCTGAGTAATCTTCTGTCTGACATGCTTATCGTGGTCCTTATAACTGGTACTTAAAACTGTATCACAGAAAAAAAAAAAAAAAAAAAAAAAAAAACCACAAACT
>JAOWBP010001820.1:69683-153429 GCA_028571105.1 Tragopan temminckii
GTTCTAGTAACAGAAATGGTTAATAATAAGGGAAGTGAACCTAATTACTACCCAGGCTGTGTGATGACCTGTATGTTATTTGACAAGAGAGAGTATCACTGTTACAGACACATAAAAATATGGAGAAATTAAGCATGAATGGAAACCCATTGCCATTCATGCCAACTAACTACATCAAATGAATCAAAAATGCTAAAGATTATACTGCTCATTTTATTCAGTATGTGAATTAATGTTCAGGTTAATCTGCCTCTAAATTTCACAGTTCATGCATTATGATAATTTGAGGGTTTCCTTCATTTCTCACAATATTCTACTTTTTATCCATAACATGAAGACTGAGTGGAAACCGTATGTATGTGAAATTAAGGCAAAGTTAAGGCAGAACATTCAGAGATATAAAGTCATACATTTTGGATCTTAAAGATGCAGTTTTTTTCTTTCTGTGAGTGACACCAGTGTAAAGTAAAAATCATAATTTAGCATGCCTTTCTATTCTCAGTATCTGATATTTAGCAATCCTGATTATCTAATTCCTCTCTTTGGAAATATGCCTTACATGACCTTTCTTTTCCCTAAATTTCAGCTGATGAATCTTTATTTCTTAGTAAAGACAGACTTTTGTCTGGAACTTGAGATTCAAGTTCTGTTTGTGTAAGTTTAAACACATGAATTTGAAGCCCAAAGCAGAATGTTTTAGTATACTGTCAGTTTACAAAGATACTAGCTCTGTTTCTTTTCTTATTCTCTTACATATGTGTGTGTAGTGAAATATCTAAGTATTTTTTATGTTCTTATATTTTTTTTGTTTAAAAACACACTACACTCTGTACCCTTAGCAAAACCAAGAGATATGTACAAGTAAATGCAACGTTTGTTACATATGAAAGTGTGTGTAAGTATACGGATTAATTATAAAAATATGGTATCACAGAAGCAAACTTTATGCTTGGAGTGACAGTATTTCTGATATTTTGTCACCACTGTGGGAAGTCATTTTGCAGTCTCAGACTATCCTCAAGAAAGCTTTTTTCCCTTTTGTGAGAGTTTCTTTAGGTCAGAGGATTACTGTCTAGCTTTAGTCAGTCTTTTAGGTGAGCAGCTGACATCTTTTTAATATTTGAACAGACTTTGAACATCATTTAAACTCTAGGGGAAGCCACTGTGGAAAGTGGAGATGTTCAGAGTTAAGAATACCCAAGCTAAGAATCCTAATGCTAAGAATGCATATCTTGTTAAAGAAAAATGCACTGTACTAGCCAGTTTTTAGAATGAAAATGTTGTGTCCAATTACTATAGATAGCCCAGCTAAGAAGTACATGTAATGAGGCTAGGACATCACTCATTCAGCCATTTTTGTATAACCGTGTTCTGACCTCATGGCTGACCCTGCTTTGAGTAGGAGGTTGGACTAAAGACCTCCTGAAGTCCCTTCCAACCTGAATTTTCCTATGATCTTATGATCATCCACCAGGTTTGGAAGAAGTTTCCTAGCAACAAGAAATTGAAGGCATTAGTAATGGGTGAAACTGAGTGTCGGGAAAAATCCAAGAGTACTTCTAATCTACGAATTGAATTGACCAATATTGTGTACATCTCCCTTAAACCAAAGATATATTTATTGTGAATCCTTTGAAATGCTTTTTCTCTGCTTAACTGTCATGTTCTTCATACTCTTTCACAAAACAATCTCTCTATTTCTGATCTGATTTCATTCACTGACTGGCTGTTAGGTGAAATTGATATAGCTGTAGGTGTTACATAGCACTGTAGAGTCATTAGTATATTGGTGGTCTTTTCTTGTGTGATATTTCTTCTTGACCATTCAATGGATGCATGAAGAAATAAAAAGAAATAGAAAGAAAGTTGTGGAACTTACTATAATTTCTAGTGGTAGGGTAGGACACATTGAGGAATGACTTCTGCCACTTAAGTAAGTTAACACTCTTAAAAGGGTTAACCATTATTTATAGTCAATGGTATTATGGAATGTGGAAGTAGCATTAATGTTGTAGAGGCATCTAGAAATTAAAATGAATGTCAACTACTATACACTGATAGAGAAAATTACACAGCAGTGCCACTTTGAGTTCCATACCCTGCCCAATTAACAATGAATCTTTAACATTTTTAGTAGATACACTTGTCTTCCAGTAAGCTTTACAGGAGTTTGAGAAAGGGAATGTTAATAGTGAGCAAAATTTAACACGAATTAGTGTAATCTCAGAGCATTTTTGCCAACCTTTCATTCTGGCATGCCTTCATTTTTGAAAGAAAAAGGGAAGCTTCTTCCTGAAGCAAAATGTTCATTGTTCCAGTAAGTACTGGCAGTTGATATTTATTGCTCAGATGGAAAGCATAAGAGCAATGCTATTGAAAATATTGGACCGAAACCCTTTTGTTGCACAGTCCTACCTGAAGACTGAATGTAATGAACTGTGAAAAAGATAGTAGAAGAAAAAAAAAATTGAGAAGTCTTCCTCAGTAAACTTCTATTACTCTACTTAGAACAGAATAATAGCTTCATGTAACGGTTAATGTTTGGCTCTAGTGCAAACTGAAGCTTCTCATGATTGATAAAGAACATATTCTGAATAACGACTTGAGATAGACCTTGCCAGATGCAGTGGAGGCAGATAAAAAATAATCTTGACCTATAACGAAGCTTCAACATAACCTTTGAGAAAATGACTGCATGCTATCTTTTGTATTCTGTTATTTGTGCACAAATTTACCATATTTTCCCTTCAATGCATATTATCAGTAAATCAAAAAAATAAATGCCTCCCAGCATGTTTAATGTGGCTAACAGACTTACAGTTAAGACTGGAGTACAAGAATAACTTACTCAGTAGGTTCCTGCTCTTTAGTTATAAGCATGATGCTATTTTTCTCTAGCAAGTGGAAGAATCTGTTGGAATCCAGGATTTCTGGTCAAGTCAGAATCATTAATTGATTTTCTTGTCATGGAGGATTATAATCTTTAGCCAGTATTTTACTATGAGAATTGACAGTTTGATGGAGTAGCTTGATTGTAAGGTGCTGAAACTTAGTCTCTACAATAAGCATTTGACTCAGAGTACAATTGTCTACTGCATTTGAATCAGAAGTTATTACAGGAAGTCATGAGCCACCAAGAAGACAATAAGAATGCAAGTACAAATTCATTTCTTGAGAAATACTGTTTATCAGCAAAACTGGAGAGCTCCTTTGCACTGGTATTCTGAGTAGCAGTGACTTCACATGGTTAGCGATACATTTATTTGGTCAGTGCTTTAATATATTAATATAAAACATGCTTACTTTAATAAAAATGATGTGTAAACATTTGGATATTGTATAAGATGTTGGAAATGCCTCTACTTTTTTTTTCCCCAAAAAAAATTCAGAGAAATAGTTTAGGTAAAAATGTTTGATGCCTCAACGCAGTCTCACTGCAGCATTCTTACCTGAATTACTTCAGTGTGAGAACAGTTATTTCCCAGTTTCTAAGTCCCTCCAAACCATAGAAAGGTATACTGAAAGTTTGTTAATAACAGCCCTATTTCTATTCTTGTTTTTCTGATATGATGGCACTTGTTTGCTTTACCATTGAAGAATTTTCTGGATTCAGAACAACAAAGATTCATACCTGTACTGGTTTTCTTGCGGTTGTGTTGTTTGTTTTTTTTTTGGTTGGTTTGTTTTTTTTGGTTTTTTTTTTTTGGTCTTAATGTACTCTATTATACTTAAAAATAAACTGGACATTTCTTTTGGAACATATATACAAAGGGAACAATATTTTGAGCTATTACTGAAGAAAATTTGATGAAACTTGATTTGGTGAAATAAAATTATGCAGTTCTGTTAGAACAAATTGAGGAAAAATCAGTACCAGCTTACAAATGCTTTCAGGACAAAAATATTAAACATGCCAAATATTTTGTTTTAGTTTGTCAAACATTTAACCAATTTTTCATAACACTTCAGATTTACTATGCTTTGCAATTCGAATCATTCACAACATAACCTTCATATTTATTCATAGTTGTAATACGTATTGTGATGTTCTCTGTTCACTACAGATTTAGGTAGATCAGGTCCAGAAATGCTTTTTCTTTTTCTTTTTTATACCCACAATGCTACCAATTGTTCTTCCAGTTTTAAGAACTATCACCATCTCTTTATCAGTAACCAGCAAAGAAATGAATGGTGTTGTAATGCCTTACTGAGTCAGTTTCAGATAATTTTATTGTTCTTCAAGTTTCATCTTGCTATACTATACTCTTCAAGTCAGAAATGTCAAAGAAACAGGTGTCTGCAAACTGTTGTTATTAACCTGCTGCAGAGTGTGGAAACATTTTGGGATGGATAATACTGTCTTGATTAATGATAAAAAGTTCAAACAGCCTCCAGACAAGCTGGCAACTTTAAATATGTGTAATTTTAACGTAAGTGGATGTTGCTGGTATGACAGCAGAGGTTGAACCTTCCCGCCAATATCCTCTTACATTTTGTTGCTGTGTGACAGATGGCAGCAGAGGGGCAGTTTGACAGAATAGGATCATTGAATTCCCCTACGTAGAAAACATGGCACCCCCTGACATTCTTTGATGTTTGCTGAATGTTTCTGGAGACCTAATGGTGTGAGCTGTGGGTGATGCTTTTCAGTAGTGGCAGCAAAGACAATGGGTCAACACCAGTGGTGCAGTTTGCTTTGAGCATGGCATACAAGCTCTTGTTCATCACTTGTGAAAATGCACAGCTAATGGTGGTGAATATGTTGAAAAATAAGTATTTTGTAGCTGAGAATTTGCTCTATCAAACAGTGCTCTTATCCTCTTTGTATCTGTTGTACTTTCCATGGAAATAATAGCAGGCACTATTGAGAGCAACCTACTGCGCATGAAGGGCCTGTATCTCTGCCAGCAAGATTTGTTTTGATTGGGGTAATTAAATTTTTCTGTGTGGACTCTCCCACGAATTCATCTACATTGCTATAGATTCACTGATTTCAAATGTTCATCTATGGTGCAAAATGTTGCTGGGTAACCAGCAATATCTTTGGAATCAAGGAGAACAAGTTAGAAAAAAAAATGATAATAATGTGGGTTGTCTCAGCTCCACTTCTTCCTAGCTAATAGCACTGGTCTATGATTTTTGCTGCGGATTTTCCCTTCCTTTATATGTCTGTGCACAGGTCTTTGTTTCTATTAATAGCAATACTATTAAAAGTATTAATACATTTAATATAATCTATATTAACCTGATCAAATGCATGACCATTATGTGCTCCTAGAGTTCTTGTATGTTTAGGTCTTAGGTTCAGATTCATTTCTAATCAGGGAGAAGAACTTGTGAACTGTTTTGTTTACTCCTGATCTGATTTGCTTTATCCAATCTGTTCTTCCCAGTGTTTGTCTGATTATAACAGTGCAAGGCTCAGGCATTTTGAAGTAGTCAGATGTTTTCTCTCCACCTGTCTTGATGAGTGTTTACTTTTGTTTCCTACCCTAAAGCTTATTATCTTCTTCCTTAAGCCTCTGTGGAATTATTGGTTGAATATCACATCCCTTTTACTTTGTGAAAGATTGGAGAATGTATTACTTCCCAACAGGAAACCATGACTATATTATACATAGAAAGATGGGGATGTAGCAAATATTCACAGAAGACAGCTGCGAGCTAGAAGATGTTACTCTCAGATCAAAAGTTTCTTGATTACATCACCGTAACCAAAAGATCAAAGATAATGTGATTTAATTTGATCACTGAGTCATCCAAATAAGCATGGAGCTCTATTGGCAGTTTTTCTGAGGTAGCAGATTGCAGTTGGTATTTAATCAGGAAAAGTATTTTAAAATAATGCCCTTAATAACATTTTAAAGTATTAAAATAATCTCTATAGTTTCCTTGGTTTTGATGGAGTTTAACCGTTGGCATAACGATATTTTACTGAGACTTGTTCCTAAGATATGTGCAAGCACCTCGCTGAAGGGTGTGGGTGTGGTGAGTCACCCATTCAGCACACACAGTTCCCTTTCATTCATTATCACTTTGTAGCCTCCCTAATTTTGTATAACCTATGTGTGCATAACCAGTGTTCTGTTGTCAATCATTCTCATTTTTGTACAGTAAACTCTCTGGCTCTCCTTTGATTTTAGTGAATGGTGTCATTCATTCACATCATACTTTTCCACGGGCACCATTCAAAAACAAGGAGCAAGCAGTTGGCTTTTAGTGTGCAAAAGTTGTAAGAATTTTAAAGCATTAGACTCAAAGAATTCGGAATGTATACAAATCAAAAGAGAAGTGGAGAAGATGGGAGACTAGCTGACTTCACCTTTGCTTCTGCAGGCTGCAGGTTGTTAACCCAGGAGCACAAGTCAGAGAAAGGAAAACGTAATGGTATTTACCTGCTACTTTGTCACATTGGGCTTCTCTGTAAGGGAAAGCAATCTTGACATTTTTGTCTTTCAAGTATTCAAAAGTTAAGAAAACATTGCCCTACCAATTTACGTGTTTCGTTTTTTGCTTTCGTCTGGAAGAAACCAAGATTTAAATTTTCACCTCAGGTAATTTTTTGAGTTCTTTGATACTGTCATTTTTGCTACAGCTGCTATCACACATCACCATGCTCAGTGTAGTTCGGATTCAGTCACAATTTTGGTGTCCTCCAAGGACATGTGGAATTAAATCCTCAGGCAAAGGAAGTCAGCTTGAGGGAGATGGGAGATATTACACCTGTGGGCTGTGTGAGGAAAGGGCTGTGGGAAGGCAGAACTAGTCATAGCCTGAAAGAAGGAGCAGGGAGGAGATCGTGCATGGAAGGAGAGCTTGTATTGCCCTACTCCCCTTTGCAATCAGGAAAAGGAAGTAGGGCAATACAAAGGAAATGAGTGTGAATAGCCTTACTGAAGAGAGAGGATCATCGACTGTTGATTCCACAGGCTTCATTGTTTGAAGTTTAGTATTTTCCCTAAAATTTACCTTGTTTACATGCAGAAGATTTCTACATCATCTGCTATGTCTATATAATGTATTATCTGCTAGTTGATAGGAAAATCTCTGGGATTTGATAATGCCTTTCTTGATGCCTTCAGGATAATGCCTTTCTTGGTGCCTCAGATGATCAGTGTTACCTTCTTGCTTATCCCTTTATTGAAACTTATCATTTTAGAAACTCATTGCTTACTAAAACATAAGATAAGGTATAATTTCCCATTCACTTCTCTGATTGGTTATGTTTTTGTAATTCTGTTAAACTAGTTAAAGCTGATAACTGTTTCCATTCGAGTACTGTGATTAAGATAGACTGAAAATGTTGAGAGTGTATCTTTCTTAATTATACTGTTAATGGGAGGATCTGTAGATATTAAGGGCTATAAGGTAGACATTTTCTGGGTCTTGAAGTAACTGTCAATTTTTTCAGTGATCTTGAGCTTCACTTTTTTATTAAAAGAAAGATCGGTAACATTTCTAAACATTAACAAGCATTTTCTTCACCTAGACAAAATTATACGATTTAAGTTTTTCATAATTCTTTTTGTTTTAAAATACTTCTTGGTTCATTTATGTATATGTATACTTTTTAGACATATTCTTTGTAATTTGCTATGCAGTGTTTAAACTGTAAACTTTGATACATCATTAAGTAGTTGCCAACAAAACAATGAATTTAATATTCTTTGTTTAAAAATATTCATATCTGTTGTTGAACGAGACAGTCTATTCAATCTTATATATATCATATTTAATAAAGAACAATCCACAGCAAAGAGAAAAAATGTCTTTATCCATAAGCAACCAGATGAGAAATAGATTTTCTTTCAGTCAAATCCTTTTAGTCAATGAAACAGCACTTTCATGCATACTGCACTCAAGTGATAATTAATATAGTCTAATTCCGGACATGATGCCTGAATTGATGTACTGTCATCAATACCCCATGTTAAAATCAAACCTTGACAGGGACTTAACACCCTGGAACAGGTCATCATATGATAATACTCTTTTTTCCTTTCAGTATTTGTCTTCAACCAAGCAAAGTATTACAAGATGGGGGGGAAAAAAGGGAAATAATTACAAATGAAGAGTGACTCAGGCTGTGAATAGAACATATGTTAGGCTAGGCAGAGGCATCAGTGAATTATATCATTTCATGATGAGGCGTCAGTGGGGCTGAACGGACCTATTTTAAACCTTGATGTATTTTATCTCTACTGTATTTGGACTGTCATCTTTGGAGAAAGACTTTGTGTAATTGAGAGTCAGCTCCAATATGCATGACTTGAGCATGAAGTGTAAGTCAGATGAACAGTGTTATGGAAGAAAAAGAAGCATCTAATAAGGTATAAATGAGTAATAACCTTTATACCTCAGACATTTAAATATTTCGTGAAATAAATGTTTGATGGCATTGATTTCATAGTACAATTAATAATATAAACAAAGTTTTTAAATGCTTTTAATTTTATGCTTTTTGTTTATTTGTTTGTTTTTTACTTTTTACTTTTAATGAAATCTACAAATTTACAATTGACATTCTTTTTCACACTGAACATATGATTATATCAGAACCAATGTCTCCTGACATCACATATGTGATCTTGGTGTATTTTTGTTCTTGAATTCGAGGTTAATCTTCACAAGCTAGAATTATATAGTTATTTGGTAATTTTTAATGAAAATTGGTTTGATGATGTCTTTATCTATAGTACCAATAATAGATATATCTCCAAATAAGCCCTTGGGAAGGACATTTCTGTATATTTTTCCTTTAATGTATATATACATTTAAATTATACACAAATGCAAATCTGTTTTTTTCTTGAAGTGCTGTAAAATCATTGTAAAAGTATTTAATTTTAAGAAAGTTGTATTTCTTACATTTTTTGTTATTGCTCCTCAAGAAGTTGACATATTGACAGTGTGTGATACATATAGTAATAAATAGTGATTACTTAGGAAGAATTCGTGGTGATTCTAGTTAGACATTAAGAAGGCTTCCAGCAGGTCTTGCTTTTTATGTAAAATAGCATGAATGGCACATAGAATGTCTGGCACAACTCAAAGAGCGTATTGCTTATTTCTATTCATTTGAATTTAATTGTATCCAACCTTTTGTTTGGATCTGTTTTCATCAGAATGGTTCTTCAGATACTCTGTCTCTGGAGACAGAATAATTTTTTATTGTTCCTGCTATGGATAAGGACAAGTGATGGCTTCTATATGCAAGCTAATTGTCCTACAGAAAACATTTTCTTATTAGGTCGCTGTAGGTACATAGAAGTGTAATGAGTATTTTACAATCTTTTTGTACTTCCTGCACAACAGTTTCAATCTTAGAATAAATGTTATAAACACTCGCTCATATTAAAAAACAGCTATTCAGAAGAAACAGAAAAAAAAAATGATAATAATAATCTAAGGTATAAGCCTTTATACTGAAGAGAAATGTCATCTGGCCTGCGTGTAGAACACCCTAGTCACCCAACAAATTCCATGGGGGACTGGGCAGGTCTGCCTGCGTAACCTTGAAGTGGAACACAGGCCAGAGGAGTTTTGGAAAAACATTTTGTCCTCATATCCTGTGCATAAAAAAATGGCTTATTGTAAAGTTTATTACACCTTTCCTTCTTCTGAAAGAAAAGGAAAAAAAAAAAAAGAAAGAAAGAAAGAAAGGAACTTTTCTCAAGTTGGGCTGGAGGTCCATATGAGTTTTTATATAGACAATAGCTCTAACATGATAAAGGAAATATTTTACTTTAAAAGTAGGTGCTATCACCCCCAAAATGTCAGTGTTTTCCTTCTATTAAGATATGTTATTAAGTTACTGTCATTTTCCTCCTTGTGTCTTGGCACTGTACAATTGATTTCTCCTAGCCATCCATAGACGTGTCTGTTGGCACTGTTCCACTATGACTGTTATGAACAAGTGATTTCTAGTAAATAAAATGGTGGCACAAATACACTTAACATCTTCATGCTGTTTTACAGAGATCAACAGAATAGAAATCCAGCATGGGTACAAATATGTAACTTTCTTTGATCATGTGCAGAAGAGCTGGGCTATAAAATTAAGCAAACATAATGAAATGGATTTTGCTTGAAAACAGCAGAACGTTCAAAGTGAACAGCAGAAATTAAATCTGAGAATATTGGAAGACAGCAACCAGAGGTCAAAGTCTTTTTTTTTCCCCCCATCAATTCAGTCTGCCCTTTGTCTACAATTGATACTTATATATCACTTTCCTTCATATAACTTCATATACTTTAGAGGTCTTTTCCAACCTTGGTGATTCCGTGATTCTATGACTCCTGCATACTGGCATTAAAATAGAAGTGTATAAACACACACATGCATACACACACGTATTTAAAGAAGCACATCTGGTATAAGAGTTACCTACATTATCCAAATACCAAATGTGTTGTTTTTGAAGTATATCTCATTGCGTGATTCCATTGTGATCATGAAGAACCTGATATTCCTCGTGCAAACTGAGATAAAGAGAAAACAGTAACAATTGCACAGTCTGAAATGTAAAGAGATTTGTCAAATAAAAATGTAATTCTGCTTTATAGCACCATTAAACTTTTGTCTCTACAGAGCTGAAAAACTACCAACTACTGCTTACTAGAAGACCAGGAAGAAAATAGCACCAGTAAATTTTTTTAATTAGAAAAAAGACTTGTTCACAAGTAAACTCAGGTGAATCAGTGGAATTTGATCACATTTATGAAATTGTATCCATGGTTTTGAAATTTTAGAATGAAATGTTGATTCAAATTTTCTATTGGTAAATTTTTCTTCTGTGCTAATTACTCTGATGATTTCTGATTGAGATTTATCTTGGCGTATTCTGCTTTGGGCTTTTCCCAAGTTTTATGTGATGTGACACATACTGTGTCCAGTCAGGTTCTCATCCTTCTGGCCTTTTATATGGCAAATGTTGTACATGTGCTTCCAGTCTTCTGGATACCCTGCATGTGGCTTTCTCTGGTCATTGTTTTCTCAAATGGAATGTTATTTTGCAGTCAGAGTTGGCAATCTTCTTAGGAAAATGCATTTATAGAATTAGAAGTATTTATTGTCTGGCATTAAATCCCAGTGGGTTTAAAGTTCATAAAGATTCACAAAATTGATAGTTGGGTGGGCTGTGGGGCAGACTATGAGTCCATTGCTAGTCAAACTGAAGCTATAGTCTTCATGAAAACTATTATGCAGTTCTGACTGACTTGGACAAGTATATATTTGGGTTCAGTTACGAGGAAGAGATGGTAATATCAACTTCAAAGTATACTGTAAAGCAACAAAACTGATACTTCTCTTTTGCTTTTTGGCTCTTTTGCTCTTATAGCAATATCCTGAGTTAAAAGTTGATGACATATGCAGTCAAAATGAGAGGTTTGTATTTTTGACCTCCTATGAAGAGCTTTAATTCAGTTATTCAGTTTTTGCATAGTTTCTCCAAATAGTTCCATTTTTGGTTTTCGTTGCTTTTTCTTTTATACATACATTTAGTGCAAATATCTCTTTGAGAAAATGTGTGATGATGGATACATGGTGAGTTTGAAACCAAAAATTAGAGGTGTTCATTTTATCTGCCTGCACATCAGATTATGATATTCCCTATGAGCTTCACACTAACGAGTGACAGAAGTTTGACAGTCAGTTGCAGGTAGATTAGTAATTGTAAAATTTGTCTGTCCAGCAGTACACACAGCTCATTGATTTTGCACATAAGTTCTAGAATAAAAATAAAACAACTTCTCTCTATCTTAAATTTTGGGGAAAAAAAAAAAACTAAAACAATGAAAATGTGGAAATTTATTTATTTATTTGATGGCTTAAACTTTTTTTTTTAACTTGTTATGTAAAGACTACAGTCCTTCCTTAGTAAACTTTAGATATTCCAATTGCATTATTATATCTGCGTGGATCGCTCCAAAAGTAATACCTACAGTTTTGAAATTTAGCCACCACCATTAGTTGTGCACTGTCACTGATAAACAAGATAAACGAGAGCCCGCATGCCACACTTCCAACTGGTGCAGAGTGGAGGTGACCCACTGTCACTGTCACCACTGCTGAAACACACCACGTACTGCCTCACTGTGCTCACACCCACTGTCTGGTCTCCATCAATGTTCAGCAAGCTTCGATGAACATCGGTGACTGTTTTTTTTTCACACGCAGGAATTCAACCCTTGCTTCATCCACACTTCCACGTCAGATAGCATTTGTCAAAATGCCCCTCTGCTGCTATCTGTCACACAGAAACAAAATCTAACGGGAAATTAGTAAGAAGATACAACCATCCGCCTTTGATGCTGTGGGCCAACATCACAAAATAGGAGGCATTACTTTCAGAGCATCCCTCAAAGTAGTAATGAAATCAGACAAGAAGCAAATGAAAGCTTTTAAGTATGTAATTTTTGGATTCTAGATTTGGGTTACATTTAGCTACTTTACATTTTACATTTTACATAGCTACATATACATACATATTTTACATAGCTACTTTAAATTTTAGAGTTAAAAAATATTTTTAACTTTTGGTTTTGTTTTGTTTTGTTTTGTTTTACAGATAGGTTTGCATAAAAATCTTAGAAAATTTGGCCATTTTAAAAGACTATGTGTTTGATATTTACCTTGCAACATTAAAAAAATTGATTGCAGTGAAGTTTGAAAGGATCTTTGTGTTTTCCTTGTTTTAGTATTTAAAGCTTGAATTCAGTAGCGCATACCACCATCTTTCTAAATTTTTTAAGTGATACAGTGATTTTAAAATCATAAAAGAATTTTAGAAGCTAGAAATAAAATTGTCCACGCTGTCAATAAAAATACCAATGTGGTACGTATGTCAGTAAGTGCAAGCTGTAAGTCTCCTGGAAATGATCCTTAGAAAGATGTTGCATTCAAAATAAACATGCAGATCTTTTTTCTCTTGAAAAAGTAAAAGCAGAAGATAAATCACCAAGGAAAAATATTTTCAAATAACCAGTAAGGAGACAGATCCATAATATTTCTCTTTCCCTTCTGCCAAAAGAAAGCAAAAGAAAACTACAAAAGATCAAGCATAGTATTTTTTTCTCATTTTTAATGTCCAGTTTTCTTTAAGTGAGCTCCATTGTCCACACATATCAATCAATGAATAAACACTGAAGATTGATTAAACATTAGTATTTGTTAACAAATTGTATCAACTGTGAAATAGGAAGTGGAAATATACAGTTAGAACAGAAAATTCTTTTAGAGTTTGAACCAATTATGAAAATGATCAAATTCTACCTCACTTTTCTCAAGAAACATTTTTATTTTCCACATTTTCTTTTCCTGAACAGTTGTATTTGTTGCAGCTATCATAGAGAAATACCTTCTTTCATTTCTATTTTACTTTTCCAATAATCCTTTTGCTATACCACTCTTAATCCTACAGCCCATACCCCTTTTGCACTAATACAATGTCAGAAAATGTTCTGCTTTGTTTATAACAGGATTTCCCTTCCAGATTCAAGTACCATAGAGCAGCTGGAAGCGTGTAGTGGCCGTCTGTAACAGTACTCCCATCTTTTTAGCATTAAAATTAATTTTCCTCATCTTGGCATATAAAGAACCCAAGTGTGCCCCTTACCTCATTACCTGAAATTTTACAGTGACACCAACAGCAGGGGATGTGGTGGAGCAGCTTTTTGGATATCAGAAGTAGAAGCTCTGGGACTATTAACTTGAATAGACAGTACAGTTACTATAGTTTTTAATAGGTTCTTCCTTCACGACTGTTGATGGCTGGAGCAATGTGGATGGATATCATCCAGGTTTTTCTGTCAGTCTGATAGCTTGCAATTTTCATACCTAGGTAGGAAAGCAACTAGACACACACATCTGAAGTGTATTCTTGGTATGCACTACTAATCAGCAATCTTGTTGACAGTCATAGAGGAGGCTGAATGTTTATGTGAACATGTTTATGTGTAGTACAGAGCAACGATACAAATAAAAATAAAAATGAAGTATTTTGTGGTCTACTTTTGCCGCTGTCTGCTTGTTTGTTTGGTTGGTTTTTTTTGTGCACGAATGTTAATTTTCAGTTCCAGGTACACACATAGTTCCATGAAGTCATCATTCCTGAGCATTATATTTCTATAGAAGACAGTGTTTGGGTGTGGTAGGACTATAGATGGGTATATAATATGGACTCAGCAGAGGGATGTTGGATCCCAGTTGGTTACCATGACACTAAGGGGCTGAAGGGGAGTAAGTTTTAGCCTGTCTTGGCTTCCTTGGGATGAAACTGGGATATATTTAGTTGAAGCATCTCAGGTTTCTGTAGCTAATCTCTTTTTATATTTTTGTGGAATTGGACAAAACTATATTTATGTTATCTTTTCACCTGTTCAGTATGTTTATTTTACTTCAGATTGCTGTTTCAGTGCAACAAATTCACATCAATTGCTTCACTTGCATTACTATATTTTCATATTACTTTCTAGCATCAGCTATTTTTAGAAAAGCATATGTATTTTTATTACAGTTATTTTCTTTCATATTCAGTAAGCATTCCTAATTCTGAGTTATGAGCAAGACCTCCAGAAAATCACAGATCTTTAAATATACAGGTGAAATTTTTCTTGAATTTCTGACAGTGGAATAATCTTCTCAGAGCGCTAACGTAAAACTTCCACAGTGACTAAATCAATTTTGAATTAGAACTTTGAAAAGATATGCTTGCAGATATCATTACAAGCAAGAAGTCAAAAGATGAAAAGAAAGCCCTAAAAAGATAAAGAGTGGAGGAAAATATACTGAAAAATTAAAAAGGGGACTTTGAAAAAAAAAATTAATACTAAGGATAAAAAAGATGAAAGTATGAAAGGGAAGCTGAAGTGGAAAGAAAATTACAGACTAAACAATCATGTAACGAAGTGCCTATATTCACTTTCCAAATCAGTGTTGGTGAGATCCTTCCTTAGGCTCTTCTGCCATGCTCAAAGCTGGTATTCTTTTCTCAGGCTCAGATATTGGTGTGCAGATGATAGCCATGTGAAATTGTCTTTCCTTCAAAATTTCCTTCGAAAAAAATTGATGTGATTTATTCACTACTTAAAGCCCTATAGTCTGTCAGATAATCAATGAAAATGAGGGACTAGATTTTGGGACAGTGGAATTACAGTGCTGAAATCAGAAAGTTAAACTTTTGGGGTCTGGGTTCAAATCTTAACATCATTCATGTGAGGAGCTGTTTTGTCTTTGACTTCATAGCATTAGGATTGATGTCTTTGAACACCACAGAAGAAACTGTGAACTGATAATTAATTGTATGACTTCACGTAATTTTAAAGATAAAATATTCTGCATAGACACATAGATTGAAGTATGTGTTAAGTTTATGTGTAAATATACATTTTAAAGATATTTGCTAAATATTGTGGCATAGTATTTAGAGATACTACTCTTGTGTGTAATCATAAAAAATGCAAACTTTTAGATACATAAAATATCATTTTAAAATATTTAGGCCATTCTGATATGTCCTGTCAGGTGGAGATCCTAAATTTCTTGTTGAAAAGTTGAATATCGGGAGATATGGCTGCCTTTTACATAAGCTCATATGTTAGAGAAATTACTTCTTTGAACATGAGAGCAAACTTTGAAAAGGCAATACTAAAAGCAAGAAAACTTGAATTAAGGAAATAAGCGCTTTAGGTAATTACTGAATTGTAATCGTGACTTAGCATAATGATGTTTAGATCTGTTTGTTGTAAAGAGTAAAATTGAACTACATCTCTTGAATGTATTTGGCATTTTAAAATGTTCAACATCTATGGGGCAAAAAAAGGAATCAAAACAATTTTATTCTTTGAAAAGGATTTAGTCCTGAAAAATATCTCCTTCTGTTGTTGTTATTGTTCCTTTTATTCTTATCAGATATAAGCATCCTCATTAAAATCTTTCCACCTGATTAAAAACAGGTATTTGAAGCATAAAGATCCATTTTCAATATATGACACTGTATTTTCCTTGCTTCTGTTGATAATTTTGTAACTACTCAAAATACGCAAAAACTGCAAAAAAAAATATGCTTTAATATTGCTAGAAGGACTTGTAATGACATTTTTTTCATGAAAAACATGGAATATTCTATTTCACTTTTAACACATTCAGTGATTTGGTCATCAATAGGGGGAGGAAAAAATTATACAGATCATTAAATTAAGAAGTAAATGACAGCCTCTGTCCTGTGAATGGTATCCAACTGATTCAAGTATTTGCAGAACTAAGATCTTATGACAGAGCAGCCATTATCATGCAGCTCAGTCTTATTTTCTGTTTTTTGAATGAAACCACGGGCTGTTTGGAAAATGGAGAAGTCTTAATCAATTTTTATGCATAAAGTACTATGAAATGCATATAGCCTTTTTTCACTCATTTTTGCTTTCTGGTTAGGTTATGTGTTTTAAATACACTCCATGAAAATGGGCATTACTGCTTTATTAAAACTTGCTTGTTTACCTCACAACTATTATTAAAGAAAGCTCGCTTTAATCTCAGATATGCAGGCCTTATCCCCTCTTTCTCATCCATATCTGCTTTGTCTGTCATTAGTAATAAAAGTCAATCAAAATGACACCTAAGATGAGGCTATTTTTTAAGGATAAAAAAGAGTAATAAAAAGAAATGAAAGAATAACAGATAGCAATATGATAATATGACTCAGAAAGTCTGTTAAATAAATTTCACTGTTAGTGTCTTCTCTTTCCCTTACTCAAATTCCTGAACTCCTAAACTCCTCTTCTAATCCACCTGCCATGTGGCTGGCATTGTAAGCATATTTATATGTCAGATTATCATTGAAATACCTTAATGCTTTCAGAAATATGCATCAAGTTATGTATGTGACAGAAATAACGTCTTCCTACAGCTCTCAAACTTGAGCAGAAGCTTCTGTGTAGTATTTCTATACAAATAAATAGTTACAATAAATAATGCTAATGTTAAATGTTTCTTATATGATTTTTTAGGTCACATAGTAGGATCTTTTAGAGGATCCACTTTAAAATAAAACAAATTCATTGTAAATAAATATCAATGTTCGCCATCTTATACAGTTCTATATGTACAGTCATTGGCAGACTTGTGAAATAAAGAAACCTTGCCCAAGCTTTCTTTCAAGTATCTTTCCCGTGTTCTTTTGAAATTAGACTTCTATACATTGACACTCGTTTAATAAGAATATTTCATTTTTTCTGGTACATTTCCAGAGCTCTAGCATGCAGTGAAGGTTTTATAGTCAGTGTGCAGTGCAGCAGATGTCATTCCATTTGCCTAAGTCCTGCTGACATTTGGAGTTGTGGATTAATTGAGCTACCAAATGAAATTTAATTAAAATTAAATACAGACTTGGCCATTGTATCTGTTCATTTTTTACACTCTAGTGTGTACATTTGCAGTCAGCGCCATAGTTAATTTGTTTAATCAGGATGCTATGTGGTAGAAGCTGCACTTTGTTTTAAACTAAAATTGTGAGAGATGCCAAGTGGAGCATCGTTTCTATAATTTCTTGTGATACAAGTCATGTAAGTGATGCTACTGATGTGCTTCAGAACAACCTGATGGGTGCAAATTATTTGATTTGAGAAGTTTTTGCAAAAGAAAAAGCTATATTAAATATGGTTTGGGGATTGTATTTTTTTAAGGTAAAAATTTTGCTTAAATTAGTTTTTTAAGTACTCTCTGATTTAGTTAGCATCAGGAAATATATTCAAAGAGAAGGAGTTACAAAGGTGTAATTTATTTCTTTCATAAAATACCACTGTCAAAATCAGTTTAGCCTTGAGATAGAACTGCAGTGGAAATGTCAACAGAAGGCATTAAAAAATGCCAATACTTGATGGCAGTATTTTTTTTTTCTTAATAATTGAGAAGGTATAGATGGGCAAAGCATTCACATTTATTTTAATTCTCACAGACCATATTAATAGGTAGCAAATGCTAGTTAAAGTAGAAGTAACACTGGAGGGAATATTTATGGATTCTGTCTTTATGTGTTTAATTCGGGTCCATCTGGAAACACTTAGTGCTGCTCCTTTGTATGTAGGTAGCTACTAATTCTAGGTATTTTGACTCAGTCTAAATTAGATGCCTAAAGCCGCTGAAGTAGAAGGTATGAAAACCTCTTCTTGAATTAAAATAAAGAAGAAATTAGTAGATATACAATTCTGAATATTAGATAATAAACTTAGTGACACAATTTTTATGTGAAAATTGAGGGCATAAAGTCTCTCATTTATACTTTACTGAATGAACAGACTAAAAAAATGCAGTGTGTTTTTTCAACTTTTGTCTGTCATTACCACAACAAATTTGTTCAGGTGTAATGTGATTTCCCAAGGCCAGTGAGAGATATAAGTCTCTCTGAGGTACTGTCTAAGGACTAATAAAACCTGGCTCAGTACCTTTGCAATGCAACTAGACCTTAGTTGCCTTGAAATATCTTTTGACAACACTCCTATGAACATAAGGATCACAGCGCAGGACAGGCCAGAGATCATCTTACTGCATTTGTCTTCTCACAACAACGAAATACATACTCACAGAGTAACGATCAAATGGGAGGGTCGTAGTGATGGGATATTCACACAGCTCTCATGGTTTTTGTTGTTGTTTTTTTTTTTTAACAAAGGAAGCATCTTTATTTAAGAGGTAGTAAACACTTTCTCCTTCTTTCTCCATTTGAAAAGAGTGGAAACTTTTTAATTGGCTTTTTGTGCCCACAGTATTGCATAACTTAACTGCATACTGCATGAAAAAAATGTTTGGTGTTTTTAACCAGCTGCCATTCTCTGCATTTGAGGCCTACCTGCTCATTTGTTAGAAGGGGCAGTACACAGTGGATTCCTCATCTCTAAATCCTTGCTGCTTGAGGTTTTGCAGGCTTCGGTCATACCCTGCCCTGCCATCTCTTTTCCAAATAGAAGTAATGATGCATATTTTTTGTACTTTATTCAGACACTCTATATCTACTCTTTTTTAAAGTTGGATTAGACAGATGGGGGAACAAGAAGTGCATATGGTATTCAATAGAGAAGCAAGACATGGATTTCTACTCACTGCAAAGTACAGTGCTCTGTATTTTCCAGTTAAGTCCAAATGGTTACATCTCAAGGCTGCGTTTTTTAATTTTTTTATTTTTTTTAATTTCTACCGTTAAACTTTCATTTTCCCAGGACAGCTTAAAGCCTTAATTTATTTTTCACAAGTGGTAACAACCTGCATAAATCCCATTGTTTTATAGCTAGTTAGGACTGAGATTGCCTTGTGCATCTTTATGCATTTGTCTTTGTTGATTTTTATCAGCAATCTTAATGTTCGCTAGTTCAGTGTCATTAGATCTTTCTTGCTGTTTCCACTATCATTTCTTGGCTTTACTACTTGGAAATGGGTTCTGTCATCAGCAAACTTTGTCACCTCATTGGTCATTCAGCATTTTCTCATCATTTATGAATATGTTTGAACATCATGGATCCTTGTTGACTTTCTCTGGAGTGCACCATGTGAACTGGCTGTCTATCCTTACCTGTTTCCTATGTCTTAACCACATTTATCCATATCATGACCTTTCTTCTCTACCACTATTTCTTGGTTTGTTTAAAAGGCTTTTGTGAAAGACTCAGCCCTGGTGAGGCCACAGCTTGAATACTTTGTTAAATTGTAGGCCTCCCACTACAAGAACACTGAGGCCCTGGAGAATTTCCAGAGAAGGGACTGTTGAGACCGGAGAAGAAGAGGCTCAGGGGAGACCTTATCGCTCTCTACAACCCTCTGAAGGGAGGTTGTGGTGAGGTGCAGTTCAGCCTCTTCTCCCATGTAACTAGCAATAGGCCTAGAGGGAATGGCCTCAAGTTATGCCAGGGGAGATTCAGGTTGGATGTTAGGAAATAATTCTTCTCCAAGAGAGTGGTCAGGTTCTGGGATGGGCTGCCCGTGGGAGTGGTGGAGTCACCATCCCTGGAGGTGTGCAAGGAAGGTTTAGATGTTGTACTGAGGGATGTGTTTTTGGGGGAAATGTTGTTGTTATATGGACAGTTGGACTGGATGATCTTAGAGGTCTTTTCCAATCTTAGCGATTTTATGATTCTATGATTCTTTTGCTTAGCCAGGAGCTTTCAGAAACCCAAGCAGACTATTTGAACAGATCTCTTACAAACCTCCTTGTTGATACATTTGTCCATTTACAAGGATGGCTTGAGTTGTACTTGGCATAGCAATTTATCTACCTCTACACAAACCTTCTTTTTTTTTAGTTTTTTAGTTTCTGCTTAACGTGCCTGATCACTCCTGAAGTTTCCCTGTTTTCAGATGCTGAAGAATGGGTTTTCCACATTCAGTTCCTTTGTTGTCAAGATAGCTTTTGGCCACCAGAATTAGTGGCTTAAGTATTACTTTCCTTTATATCTGTAAGACACATGCCACTTGGTTCTGTCTTTTTTTTTCCTGTTTATCCCATAATGCTTTCGACTGCTATTTGATGTGGGACACAATTTTGTCTCTCCCAATATATACAGTTTTCCAACTTCACATGTGGCAGACACTTAGTGGTGCTGAAGTTGAGCACAACTTTTTGAATTGAGGCTCAGTTTCACAGTGTTGAATGCTGAATTTGAGTGCATCAAAGCTGCCATTACTGAGTAGATTTTTAGCAATAACATTTCAAATCAAGTCTATTGTTCTGCTCAAAACCAAGTCAAAGGTTGTTTCTTCTCTCATGGACCACTAAACAGACTGCTGCATCAATCAATCGCTGATGATGTCTAGAAATTTAGCCATATGATCAGGTCACAAAGTGGTACTTTCTCCAATCCACGGCATGAGAGAGTAACCCGAGTCTCCATTACCATTGCATCCTCGCTGTCTGATCTCCCTCGGTGCATCACAGGCAGTGTCACTAGTTCTGGTCAGGCAGGCTGTAACATTGTTCCAGTGCTATGTTTTTCCCATTTAGGTCTCAAATTTCAATCTCTAGAGGATCTTTCGTTCTTCACTCAGCTGCAGCTGACATCAAATGTGTTTGGCTTCTGTAAATAGACTGAGCTAGTATCCTAGCTAACCTG
Organism: Tragopan temminckii; assembly: GCA_028571105.1. Lineage (NCBI taxonomy): Eukaryota > Metazoa > Chordata > Aves > Galliformes > Phasianidae > Tragopan > Tragopan temminckii. Next base: position 90,780 of record JAOWBP010001820.1, read on the forward strand.
GATTCTCAGCATCCTGCTGAAACTGCGTAGCTGCAGCATCTATTAAAGTAGGTTTGTTTTGGAGCTTTATCTTGTATATCACTTTCCTCTTCTCAACTGTAATCAATTTGACTTCTTGCTTGTATTTCTAACTTATCACTCACCTATAACGAGGAACATGGCAATTTGCAAACAAGAGCAAACAGTGATTCTGAAGGTGTGCCCCTGGTCTTATCAAATTCATAAAATATCTTACAAATATGTAACTATTGAAAGTATTTTTAAAAGCATTTAAAAGGACTTGCTTGTAGTTTTTCTACCCATGTGGTGAAAAAGTGATTAACCAAGGAGCTTGGTAACTGAGAGAGAATGGAGAAGTAAAAAGTCATTTCCTCGGGTTTAGAAGAACCAGAAGCCCATTAATTTGGAACGTACCTTTGGGTTAGAAAAGTTCAGTGTCTATGCAAGAAGCTGGCATCATGACCAGGGCATGTCACTGCATGAGAGAGCCCTGTTACTGTGAAATGTATACTAAAATTTGTTCGTTCTTTTAATTGTAGGCATGGAAAAGAGTGATACAGGGGGGCATAATGTCATGAATAGATAAGTGTCAATTAAAGAAAATGAATAACAAATTATTTAGAAGATGCTGGAATAATGAAGCTGGGTAGTCATGAAGTTAACAGGACGGTGTGTTTCAAATAGGATGAGATTTCTTATGGGGAACAGGAAGATTTTAAACTTAGATTCCAAGGTAATAGCATGACATTCATGAGGAATACATGAAGGATTGGAGAAGAGACAGAAGAAAGGAAGATAGGAAACAGGTGTTTTTGGAGGCAGTGGTCTAAACCAAATCTGAGGAATGGAGGAAGGATATTGAGGGTAATAACATTTTAAATTAAATATGCAACTGTGAAAGAAAGGAGATATGAAGAGACAAGACTTCACAGGTAGAGGCTGAAGATAGAGTAGCAAAGTATTATAGTAGTCAAAAAAGCATATGAGAAGACAGTTGTGGAAGCAGAGGAAGAAGAAACATTGAAGAAAAGTAAGCAGAACAAAAAGCTGGATATGAGAATAGAAGGAACACAGTGGATTTATTTATGTGTGCTGTTATACAACTGAAGAGATGCAAAAATATATAACAGAAATGCATCAGACTCTGGGGAAATTGTCAGAGGGGAATAGGCTAGTAGTCCACCATGGCAAAAGGTCAGTATCACAGCATGTTTTACATCATTGAAGAGCAATCTGATTTTAGGGGATGCTTCTTTCTGGGTATACAGACTGTTTCATTCAAACCCTGAAGCAGAATATTTAGTCTGTATACTTCGTTTTTCAGTTACAACTGTTTTACTCATGCAATACCTATTTTAAAATTTTGCTGATCTATTAGTCTCAGTTATCTGCTGACCTTGATCTTCATGGTAGCTAGTCAGTGAGTTTCCTTTTAAAGCTTTAAACTGATTGCCGCTCACGTAGTTTTATGATTTTATATTCATACTTACAGAATAGTAAAATAAGTTGTATTTACGGCTGTCACAGGCCTGCAGAGTTTTACAAGGATTTACATTTCCCTCTATGTCTCTTTTAACTTCAGGAATGAAGTAATCTGCTAGTACTGAGGAGGTAGTCAGTAATTCTTCAGTTTCATTCTTTCATTGGGTTCATTTAGGATCGAAATTAATCTCTCATCTTCCCTCATTGCAAGTTTGTAAATACAAAGCATGTTTAAACAAGCTTTACATGTTTCACCTCAAAGCCAAATTAATTTTACTGCCTAGTTTTGATGTTTACAACTTTCATTTATATGGGACCATTACTCAGTGCAGCAGAGCCTCCCTGTCCTGTCTTGATGCTGGTTCATGGTGCTGTGGGAAATGCACAGATGCACTTTTACAGTGAGAAATGGAAACTATGATAATGTGAGACAAAAAAATGTCCAATTAGAAATTAATAATCTGCATGTATTATACCCCTTTGTCTATGTGATAGAAACTCTAATACCTCTGACATTTGCTGTAGAAATTGCTCTGTGGGGTTCTCTGCTTCACATAATTTGGACTTGCCCCAAGATTATTTAATTATGGAAAAGAAATTTGTGCGGTCATTGAAACATTGTTGGAGATTTCAAGTGGAACCAACATACGCTAAGCTTATATAAATTATTAAATAGGATTTAACTTGTACTTTTTCCTTTTTATCATTGTGGACATCCATATACCTAGCCTAGAGGATGCAGTCAGAGCAATTATGCCCATTTTGCAGTAGCTACTGTGTAAAGCAGAATAATTCTAAGAAGCTTGTTTTAAAGACAATAGATTGTCACACAACAACAAAAAAAAAGAGATTTCAGAGCAATCTCTTAAAAGTATGGCATTGCACTGGTAGTCACAAATTTATGTGAGATGGGCTACTGAGGATATACTTATGTCAATAGATTTTGTCAGGTGAATACTGTGTAAACATTTTTCCACAGTATTATTCAAATTGTGCTGTTGGGCTTTAAAGTTGTGTAGTATCGAAATTGTTTCCCTCAATCTTGAGATATGCTACCACACTATGTTTTATTTTCTGTTTTTTCTTGTTCTTTACTACAACATTATGTAATTCATAAATTATCCTGGGAAACTGACGGGCTTTTGTTTTCTCTCTAATAAGTGTTTTACTTTGGTGACCTCTGATCATTAGGCTGAATATTTCAGAGAAGAAGAGAATGAGACTCTGTGAGAAATGCCATTCTTTGATGCCTTTGATGAAGAGATGCTTCTTAGAGTCAGTGTGACACACAGCATGGGTGTAATCCTTGACTACAGGCCGACTTTGAACCATCATGTGCCAGCTGTGGTCAACTCTGCATTTTTTTTAAGGGTGCTTTAGGGATGGACTTTTTAATGATGTAAAGACTATTGCAGAACTGCAGACCTCCTTATACTCCATCTAGTAGCCATAAGGCATGGTTTTATAATTACACAGCTGCATTATCATTGGAAATGCTGTAAACTATACTGATGACTGAGTATGGGCAAAGAACATCAGTAGGTTTATAGTGAAGAGAAAACTTTTTTAATTTCTAGCATACCCAAATAATTTTGGCTGTGTACCCTGCTTGGAATAAGATTGAGCTCTGAAAAAGCATGATGACAATAACAAGTATTGACAGTTTGAGTCAGATCCCACAAAGTCATGAATTTATCTAGAGATAATGTTAACTTACAGTTGTTTTTTTCCCTGTTTTTATTTGTCTGATAGTTCTTAAGTTTTCAGATACGCAGTAGTCACATTTTCCCATTACTTTAAAATTTCCTTTGAAGAAAAATTAAAATGATTTTTCTTCATTTTGCTAGGATGAACTATCTCAAAACTTGAGGAACAATTCTTAGATGAAATAATGTTATACTACCTCTGCCAGGGCTTGGGTCAAGATCAAATAATTTCCTTTGTCCCTTATTTCCTATAAGTGATGTCTTCTGCAGATTGGGATGGAAACAAGAACAGAATTGCCTTCAGCTCTTCTCTTTTAGAAAGCTGTTTTAACTGATTGAACTTTTGGTTCATAAAGTTTTCACCTGTAATATTCTGTAGGCTTTATGATGATCCTCTGGCACCAATGGAAAAAATGATGGAGGAGGCATGGGGTAATGTGTGTTCATGTTAAGGCACTGAAACAGAATGATTTCTTGATTTTTGGCTCTTGATTTTTGGACTGCCTAAATATCTTTCTCCAAGCATCTCTATGGTACAGACTGTAAAAACAGTAAAGGGATATTATAAATGAGGTACCATCGGTACCAGAAACTTAAGCAGTCTGGAGTTCCCCACAGGCTAATTTTCCTTTCTGAAGTAGAGTAAATTAGCCTGCAAGAAGCTTGTGCTATTCAGAGTACAGTGCGTCTGATATCCAAGCTAGTTCATCTAAAAATAGATTTGGAAACTTGCTATTCTTTGCAGGCTGCCGTGTGGACATACGTTTATTGTGTGGCTGTGGGGCATGCACGGAACTGAAAGAGTTAAAAATCACAAATTTATCTGCCCAATAGTAATTTTAGGAACACTTCAAATGGGCAAAATAAAATGTAGATAGATATAAATTTAATTTCCCTCTTGAATCTATAAATTTATTAATCATTATAAATCTTATTTCTGTGTTTATGTATTAACCTTAAAATAAATGTCCAATTCACTCTAAATCCATTGTTTAATACAAACATTTACAATTACTGTTCATGTTCTTATGCTAATGTTTTGTTAGTTCTTGGTATCATATTACTCTCTGCTGGAATTAGGACTTTTATTTTCAAGTGGCTTATTTTGCCAAACTTTCACTTACTGAAAGGATAAGTGGTAGCAAAAAAACCCCCATACCTGCCAGTATTACCTATCAATATATTAATTTTTATTTAAAATGTTTGTAAAACAAAAGATGCACTGAAAATATGTGTTACTTTAAAGTCAGGAGTAAAGATGCAACGTAGATCATAGAAACTAGGGTTTCTCGCTGTGATTTCATTTCATAAGGAATGTTATGATTTTCCACCTCTATACAACTTCCAAAACCCCATGTTGGATTTACTTTCTATCATTTTCTCTGAAATACCTTTTTGAAAATATCCAATGGTGTGGAAAAGTTTAATTCATCTATGTACTCAACTGTGGATACTTTGCTATAATTGTGACATAAGTAAAGCAACAATTAGTACAAATACATGCCTCTTTTTATGGAGAGTGATTAGAATAGCAAACATTCCCTTTGGATTTTTTTGTTTCTAGAAGTGAAAATCTTTTGATGATACAAAGTACAAGGTCTTGAGAAACTTCTAATCTGAAATGAAGACGTCCAAAACTATTTTAGAAAGATTTTGAACCTCTCTAACTCTCAGCAGTTACGAAGACTTGCTGTATTTCTGAACTATAACAAGGAGATTTTTGTAAAATGTTCTTCATGGTGGAACTAGTTTTATATAAGAAATATACTTAAAAAGCTAATTTCTTTTCTCTTTTCTGCACTGCAATCCACAAAGTGTGATTAATAATAGATTTAAATTTGCTAAGTGCATTTACTCCTTTGTGCCATCATAAAGAGAATCTATTACTGCAAAATTGAGGCTTAGTTCCAAATTGCGCCATTATGAAGTTTTCTTCCAGCAATGTTTTGTCTCTAATACACTTCCCTCATTGTAATTCTATTGCAAACCTGATGTCTAGCATCAAGTCTCACAATAATTATTTTAAATTGCTACTAGGAACAGTAGTCCTGGTGGGATATATTACTACCATTCTAACAAGATGAATTTCAATGCACTTGTAACCATATTATAGTGTATTATGAAAGAAAGAAAATCTTTGAGTTGTAGGTAGGCAAGCAGATGCAGAATACTGAAAAAGGATTTTTATCACCTTCTTTGCACCTTATGTGGCACTTTTACATTATTAATTTAAATTAGTAGTAATAATGTATTAGTATGTGTTGTGATCTATCACTATAGTACTTTTCAGTAAAACTAAGAAGCAGAATAGGGTGGAGCTTTATAAATGGAATTGTTGTTTTAATTAAATATGCTACCAGATTCAAAGCTTGGAATGTGCCTGAGTGTGAGCTAATGCTGAGGTAAAAACTAATAAGGAAAGTAAACCAAATGAGCGTACTATAAATGTTGATTACAAAATAACAGAGCTTCACCTCTGCCATGAAGTTCTGCATGCCTGCTTCATAATCAGGTAGCAGATTAACTCCTGAATTCATCCCACTTAGCCTAGGAATTTAAAAGCAGTTGCTTTAAGACAAGAACCCCGCTGATGTAATAAATGTATGAATACACTGAAGCGCTGTTTGTAGATTTATTATGTTGTGCAGTTCTAGAACTAAGTGCTTGTCCTGTAATTAAATGATAATCCGAAATGATTTTCACATCAAAATTCAACATCTCTCTGAAGTTATAAACAGATAAGTCTGTCATGTCTCAATCGAAAGTGAACCTTTACATAGTGGTACTCAGAAACAGCTGAAATTGTTATCTTACCCAACTTCACATTTAGGAAATTCAGAACTGAAAGTTAAGCAAGATTGAAATAATATTCTTATATTAGAATTATATGTGCAAACAAGAGAGTGAGGCAAACTTTTACATCACGCTATCTTAGAAAAGCAGCAGGGTGCCTGTTATTAGCTCATGTGTATGAGTTGTTAGCAACACCAAAAATTTTGAAGGATGCATAATAACAGGCAACAGGGAAACATGTGCCATGATCTGATTTTCTCAATGTCCCCCTAAAGAGAAGACAAACTGCAATACAGTGTGTGGTACAAAATTAGCAGTAGCTCATTAGTTTTTAGCTTGAACTGGGTGGGTTTCACGTTCTCAGTGTGGCAGTGGTGCCTGGTTGGAAAGACGAAGTGTGTTATCGGTATATATTCAAATGGCTACATGTTCAATTTAAGGGTTTTTGCATCAAGTATGGTACTAGCCTAAGCCATGTCATCCTTAGATATAGCTATATAAGTAACATCATACATTCTTCTTTTGGGAAAAAAAATATATTTGTGATGGAAAAAAATATTTGAAACAGAAACAGCATTGCATCTACTGATCTATTTTCTTCAACCATTCACATATCTCTTCATAAATGTTTTGTAATACCTTTCTCTTCTCCCTCCCATTTCTGACTTCTAATCTTTTCTGTGAATTCTGGAAGGAATCTAGAGTCCAGAAGCATATGTTGAAGTTGTTTCTCTCTGCATAAGACATGGAAAATAGTGAGTAGTATTCTGACAGTTAATTTTCAAATATAAAACATTAGCTTAAAGAACTAAAGGTTATTTTTTATATTTTGTAGGATATAATCTCGTATTTCTTCTGTTACTTTAATTCACTGAATCGTACACTTCCTTGAGCGTTTGATGTACAAAACTCCCGTGTTTGTATTTTTGTATTTGCAGTCATATCCATATAAGCTCCATATATCCATATAAGGTGCACTGCTCAAGTTAAAATATACTCCATATATACTCAAATATACTCCATATATCCGTATAAGATGCATTGTTCAAGTTATTTGTATGCTTCCAAAAAGTTATTCAATGAGATCGTAACTTAAAGACTAGTGTTCGCAATATAGTAAGACTGAAAAGATACTTAAGCAAGATGTTCAGTACTGTCTAAAGTGGCCACATTTTCACATTCAGCCTTTGTCAGCTGACTGATTTGGCAAGGGCACTGCAGACTTAGACTTATCGTTTGTTAAATTTGATTAGAAGAGGGCTCAGAACCCAAAACTGATGGCCTCTTATCCACTGCAAAGTAGAGCTAAGAGGGTGAAGTCAGCATTTCTACTGGATCAAGGCTAAAGTACTTGGCACCTTGCAAAGCTGATGCTGGAAACCAAGAAATGAATTGCCAGTGACTACATCATTGCCATTGCTGCTACCCCTTTAAAAATAAATATGCGGCTTTGCTTTTATTCATTGCCAGCTTGGTATGCAGGAGGGAATTCTGTTTGTTAAAAAATACTTTCAGAATGAACATAAATGACTGTCACAAGTGTGCATCGTGCAGCTTCACTAGCATGCCTCAGTCCATTGTAAAGGTATAGCTTTTCGATAGATTTGACAGTAGCTCAATATCCATATTAATCTTATCTTTTTATCTGCCTCAACTCTTATTAGAAGCATTAGAAATGACTTCTGACAAAAAGTTATTATGTACAGCTCTTCTAAAAGTTCTTCAATAATAATGACTTTCACCTACTTTGCTATAAATCAAATGAGCTACTAGTTGAATGGTTTCTTTCCCCCCTACCTACCCCCTGAGTGCCATTAATAACATTAATTCAGATACCATACATTTAGTGTGGGAATTTTTTTTTTTTTTCTGTTGAAAGTGCTTATGTCAGTCCACAAAGACCAGGAACTGGAATAGCATCGTATTGCCTTGAACAGTTCTTTCAGTTCTAAAGGACCTTCATTCATCATTTGAAGTTATTTTGCTAAGTTTGTGAGAAACATTTTGAGAAATGGATCCCATTCAAACTAAGGACTGTACAGTGTTGTTTTTTCTTCTTAAATGAATTTTAACATATGGTGATTAGTATACAGATGTACATTTTCAGATATGGCGCACAACTGACGTTTTATAAATTTTCACTGGAATCAGTATAAGATGTATATGGTGTGCCTGTCAGTTTGCTGCCAGGTAAAAGTCAAACTATGAATCTTAAATATTTTCTGATAAATAAAAGACTACTGTTAATGCTAGGAAAGGTGTACTCCACAGCACATTTCTTAATCCAGCAGAGGCTGTTGCAGAGAGATAAACAGAATTTCATCCCAGGCCCTCTGAGTGTTAATAAAGTAAAACTGAAGATGCATAGTGATACTAAAAACACTCTTAAGTGCTAAATAAAAAATTCTGTCAGAGTGATCCTGTAACTTCACCTCTTGGGATTGATCGCATCCTTCAGCTTAAAATATGAAGTGAACCTTAATGAGACATTGAAATTAGCTTGGAAATTTTTAGTAATTCTTCTTTGAACTTAGGAAAAGATTAATTCATTTGCTGGTTCAAGAAGTAAGGCAAGAATATGTTCTGTTGAAATATTTTAATAATACTTAACTTGCCAACACTAGATGGCAAGAGACATATTCTATTTAATGTTAAGAAAATACTATGTGAATTTACCAATATGTGTATCAACTGTAGCTTTCAAGGGTGTTGGATGGATTATTGTCCAGAGCTAAATAAATTTGAATTCTGCAGAGCTGAAATGTTGGAAATTAGCTGCATGATGTATGAACCCAAATAATAATGTTCCTGACGTAGGAAAAAGTGATGGAAATTAAACATCTAGTTATGCACAGTGTGTCTGCACAATGTGCTGCATGCACCGCATGTGTTAGAATTTCTTCTCAGTTCTTTTTTTAATCTTTTATTCATAGCATTGCAGGTGATGAAAAATTTATGCCTTGAGTCTGGCATTGAAATTAAATGCAAAATGAAAACAGAAGCAGTTTATACTGACAGCTTAAATATCTTTATCTAGCATACGGTTGCACTATAAAAATCACTGGGTGACTTTTAAAATCTCCCATGTGCAAAAATGCAAACATTGCACAATAAAGGATAAAGTTAGGACTCTTGGTATATTAACGGAAAAGTTTCCTTCATTATTATTCACTTTTAATTTCTCAGAATTGTTTCAGAATGTCAGGTGCGTGTGAATATAGATTCCTACACAGTCTATCTGGTGACACTATGACACGATGTTCAGAAAACAACTGATTTTTGTATTACTTTTTCTGAAGAAGATTTCTATATTTGCCCTTCTTTAAATTGAATAAGAGATAATCAATTCATCTTCTACTTAATTATTCTGATGAATCGGTTCCTGAATTTCCATGGTCATGGTGCATGTTTTCTGTAATAAGAGCAGATTTGCTAAGAAATGTACATATGTTTTTAAAGGAACAATCCACATCACATCATACTTATGAAACAGTTTACTAAAGAAGCAATTTTTATTTTAGCAGAATTATCCGTGAATAGTCATGTGGACTGTTTTTAAGATGCTGATGGAGGTTCAGTCAGTTCAGTTGTTTTTGTGTTGTATATCTGCAGTGATATTTTGTTGTTGTTACTTCTACTGTTTAGGTAATGCTAGTTCACTAATTATATTTTTTAAACTGAAGTTAATAGCAAGAAAATAATTGCGATGTACTTCTATGAGAGCCTCACGAGACTGGTATAGAAAGAAGAATAGAGATTTTATCATTCCATTAGCTACAATGTGAAGCAGAGAAGTCTATCCGTAGTCACATAGATTACTAACAGTAAACTACCAATTGCATTTTCATATGCAGAAGTCTGTTCTACAGGGCTTAGCAGATTTACATTCAGTTTCTGATTTGTGACTTTTTACAATGCTTTATATAAATGTTATTGTGTATAATTATGCAGATAATTTTATACAATATTAATTGTGCTAAGAGTGTACTGAAAGTCTGTTTAATTCAGTAATTCATTTGCATTTTAATGATTCTAACAGCATAAGGTTACAGAGTAAAATTGAAACATCTCGATGACTGTTACTGTAGTGTGAAGTGTTTGAAGCTCTTATTTTCTGCTCTTAAATCTATTAAATATATCATTAGCAAAATTCAAATTTAAAAACATTGAAGAGCAAATACTCAGTGAGTTACCGAAATCAGCTGCAATATATCTTAATGTCCACTGTATCACAAAGGATTTTAAAAACATTTTGGAATTTGATATCTATGGTATTTGATTGCTGATTTTAACATGTTCACTATAAGCATTCAGCGTTCAAGAAGATAATTCTTGTAGCAATAGCAGACTGAGTACATCAAATGCACTTGAGGAAAAACACTGAAATACCCTTTCAGTAGAAGACTGAATGTGAGAAACAAATTCTTTTTTTATTTTTTAATGAGATGTTCTAAAGACGTAAGATACTGTCTAGGTGATTTTTTTTTTATTATTATTATTCTATGGGAATGAATGTGCTCACTTCCACAAATGCAGGCAATAACATATTCTGTTGATCTGTATCAATACATTTTAAGTTAGCTATGTAACATTTCTCTCATTTCTTTTATCATATACAGATTTAATATCAGCATGAATAAATCTAAATTGTTTGCTTCTTTCTTCCTAATTCCTGAAGCAATGTAAAAGCCTAGAGAGGTTTGAAGTGACAGGATTACAAGCAGTCTTTTGCATACATGGCCTTTAGGGATGAGCGGCTACCTTGCATCTAATAAACAAGAAAGTGAATTCGTTGAATAATGAATTAAGTGGCATAAGTTGTGATAACAAGGAGCAAATGTAACTTCAGACGAATGGTATTTGCTTTGTGTGGGGTTATCTGAGAGGGCTGATGCTTCGCCAAGGGATATCGAAAAAAGGCTCATTATATTAAGATGTTCTTTCACAGAACTCAGCCTAAAATGATCTTGCAGTTTTTTCGTTTGCTGAGCTCCTTTGTGTGCTTCTTTCAAACCAACTGTCTCCACCAGGGGGATAACTGGGTTTCTTTTAGGCCACCAAGTTTTGTTTATAATGAAAATTCCTAGTGAGTTTTAGAAGGGTCACCCAACAATTAAATAGAGATGTCTAATTGGTTGATCCATATTAGGGTCAGCAGCTGGTTACAGAATAAAAGCTCACAATGCCCCACTTGCACAGTTCTGAACCAAATTAAATTATTAATCTACTCTTTGCTTCAATGTAGCTTCACAGGGATCCCTAACCTGCCATACCGAATAAAGCAGAACTACTACTTTACATTTTCATTATGATGAATTATATTTTAAATTGCAAATACATTCCCATTTAGTTCACATGGAATATCACATTTGATATCTTGAATTTATTCAAACAGTTAGTGTTTATGTTTATTTTGTTAATTCTAGTTATTAAATGGACATGGGGAGTCGTAGGCATACAGTTACTGTAAATTAAGTATTGAAATGGTCAGAATATAGAAGAAAGACTGAAAGAAATGAAAGGAAAATATTCAGATTTTTTCTTCAACTGATATTTTTTAAATTGAAAAGGATTTTGTGTGTTGAAATGTTCTACAAGTTAATTCACAATTAAACACAATTATCTTCATAGTGGCAATGAGGAGTCAGTTCTCTTGCATTTTCTGTCTTTATATGTTTATTGCAATTCTGTGTTATTTAATTAGTTAAAGCTTGTATGCATAATGTATTAGAGTACTCTTTCAGCAAATTATTACTGTATGAGGACAGCTGTATGTTCTCAAACAAAACTTGCTTTTTTTTTTTTCCTAATTCCTAAAAAAAAACAGCTGATGAATCAGACACTGTGTTATTGTTCATTCTAGTCCAGTGAGGAAGATTATAATTTGAACTATACTTTGTGAAATAATGGTAGGAAATATCCTGCTACATGCTTTCTTTCATTATTTTTTAATTAAGTTTTGAAGATACTTACTGCTAGTATCCAGCTGATTAAATAGGCTTGGTGTTAGATCCTGTTGCTTTTTAAAGTATAGATATTGACATGTACTGTCTTTAGGAATACTGATACAGGTCTTTTTTTAAATTTCAACAGAATGTCATATTAATGTCATTTTAAATAGAGCATATCACTTATTGAGAAAGGGACCTGCAAAGAAAATAAACAACTGATTTGTTAATTAAACTACACCTTGAATTTTGGCCAGCTATTCTAAGTATTGCTTATGGAGACTTACAGTAATGGCTGTTTCTAGAGATGAAATCATATGAATTGGATTCCTCCAATTGTGTCAATACATTAACTATGTAGCACTGCAGTGGTCAGTACAGTAATACAGTACTGCAACCTACACCTAACTAGGTTATGATAGCCATTTTTTATGCAGTGTATCACAAAACAATAAACTTCCTATTCAGCTCATGAATTATGAGTTTTAATCTCACTTTATGTTGAGGAGGTCGACTTTGGTCTTGTTTCATTCAAGGTGGTATTTGTCAAGTCAGTTAACGCCAAAGAAAAATCGTGACTAAGTGAAATGGATAGTAAATTTGCTGTCAGATGTAGTACAAAGCAGAGAGGGATAAAAAATGTTAAATATTCATATATTTTCTTCAATTCGTAGTGTATTAGCAATATGAATTTAGAAGAAGAATGAAAATTTCTGTTAAAACTGAGGTTGCTGTCAAAAAGAAATCAGGGTATGTTAAAAGAATAGGCTAGAGAATGAAGAAGAAATGTCATTACAGAAGCTTTTTCTCATTTTGAGTGTTGTTTCCTGTGGTGAATACCCCTCTCACAAAGAATGTGGCAGACTGGAGAGAGTTCAGAAAGAGTGGTGCAAAGTTAGGAGGTTCATACTGTACCTGAAAATTGTCATCAGACTTGAAATAGGTGTGAACTACTAACTAATGTACTGCAGATATATTGATGTCACTGTGAGTTATATTTCAATGATCTTGGGAATCCAGAGAGGCCCCAGTAAACTGGAAGATGGCAAATGTTGCCCCAGTTTTCAAGAAAGGTGAGAAAGAATATTGTGGTAATTACAGTCCCATCAGTCTCACGTCAGTGCTTGGCAAAATTTTGGAGATTATGCTGGGAGCTATTGAAAAACACTGGAAAGACAGACATTGGTCACAGCCAACAGTAGTTAATGAGGAGAAAGTCCTATTTCTTAAAGAAATTTAATCTTATTTTGTGTCAAGGTTATCTATCTAGTTGACCAAAGGAAGCCAGTAGATGCAATCTGTTTGGGTGTCAGCAAAGCTTTCAATATTTTTTCTTGCTGTATACTTCTGGATAAAATGTCCAGCATACAGCTAGACAAATAATACATAATCTAATGTGCAAATAACTGGCTGTCAGGGTGGGTTCAAAGCAGGTAGCAGGTTACATTCTGCATCTGGGACAGGGTAGTCCTGGACATATGCACAGACTAGGGGACAAGAGGCTGAGAGCAGCCCCACAGAAAGGGATCAGGCGGTTCGCACTGCTGGCAAGTTGAACATGAGGCAGCAGTGTGCCCCTGGAGCCCAACGGGCCAACCATACCCTGTGGTGCAGCAGGCCCCGTGCTGTGTAGCCTCACCTCCAGCACTGCCTGCAAGTTGGCTGCCACAGCGCAGGGAGGGCATCAAGCTGCTAGAGAGCATCCAAAGGAGATCCAGGAAGATGCTGAAGGGTTTACAGGGCAAGATGTGTGAGGAGTGGCTGAGGCCTTTTGGTGTGGACACAGCCCCAGTGCCAGAGTTCAAGGAGCTCTTGGACACCACTCTCAGACACAGGTTTGGATTATGAGAAGTCCTGTGTGGAGCCAGGGGTTGGACTCAGTGATCCTTGAGAATTCCTTCCAACTGGGATATTCTATCAGTCTACTTGGAGCTTCTGTGTTTGCTGTTAGAGAAGGACATCAGGGAAATAGAAGGAAGGCAAATTCATACCTGATACAAAATATAATGGCCTCAAGGTAATTGCTACACAGTGATTTTAGTAAGCAAGATAGGTCTTGCAAGGATAGAAAGTTTTTTATTTCAGAACTGTTCATTTTAATTGGTAGTGATAAGCAAGGCACAAACCAGACAGATAAAAAGTAGCCTTGTGCTGTCCTCTGAGTAGTAATGATTGGAGGGAATATTTTTTGGAAGGAGATGACAATACACTTGTTTTAATGTACTTCTCTTCTAAGCTTTCCTTTTCAAACATTTGAAAAATAAAAAAAGTTTTTGCAAAATACTTTCTCGTATCTTCTAAAATATGGTGCTGTGCAGAGTTGACACTGTCAGTCTTGTCAGGTAGAGAAGTCTCCATACCCCCTTGCTATCTATTTTCTACTCCTTGCTAAAACTATAAATCATAATTCCTTCAATGATGTACATTTCATATATACAGTTTTGATTACTTTTCTTTCTATTCCCAAAACACAATAATTTTTGCTTACCATCAATATTATAAGCTATTTTAAAATATTTTTAGTGGTAACTGATATCAGCATTGCTACAGCAACACACAGATTCAGATTGCTGTCCTTGTTCTCCTGTGGATTTTCTATTTCTTGCTAAGGCTTAGTATGATGCAACCGTGGTTTTTGTTGGTACTTGTACTATCAATTGGAAATCTAGTTCACCTGTGATTACATGCATACCTCTTGATTTCAGCGTAAAACTATCCTGATTTTTAAATGAATAAATGTGGAGATTAGCTCTTGTTTGCTGGCACCTCCTTGATAAGGACAAGTTTAAAATAAAAAATAAAACAATTGATCAATGCTAGACAGGTGTATCAATTAATTTGTTAAACGTTATTCAAACCACAGTCCCTCAAAAGTGTGACCTAAACTGACCTAAGATAAAAAAATTTGGATTTAAGCAAAGCTGTGGAAAGAAACAGGATTTTATTTTTGTTCTATTCTTCACATTAAAAGTCAGAAATTTCAGTGGGGAAAAAAAAAAAAAAAAAAAAAAAGTTTTCTTCAGAAGGAATTAACTTTTGCTTTAGCAACATTTTCCATCGAGATATGTTTTCAACAGTAACTATGAAGTTCAATGTCAGCTCTACTCATTAATAATGGTTAAAGTTATCAGTGTTTTTCATTTTCATCAACGACTGTAATTTCTAACTTGCTGTTCAGTTCAATGATATTTTTCTAAGTAGCTCTTTGTGACATTTTGAGAGAAATTTGGAATGTATCCATGATTATAAGTGTAACAGTGTTATCAAAGTAGACAGATCTTATACTACTGAATACCCGTAGGTGTGTTCTGAAAGCAAGTTACTCATAAAGATGATGTTATCTCAGACACTTCATTCTCAAAAAGATAGTGCTAATTAGAAAGGCTGGTATTTGTTTTCCCTCGTGGCCAAGAAAACATCTCAAAATAAAATATTTTAAGTCAAAAGCCTCCCTATTGAGTTTGACAAAGATGTGGTTCCAGAGACTTGTGACTCTGACTCAGTGCAACCTGTGATATTAATAGCCACGCTGGTTTTTAATGAAAAAAACTTACAGTATTAAGAAGAGAGTTTTTGTCTTCTTTATTTTCAATTGAAACTTCTTCCATAATGGAAAAATATATATATTTTTTTTTAATCAGCATTTCTCCAAAACCTATCTTGACTTGGCACAAAACTAGTTGTTCAGCTTGATTTTCAAAAAGTAACTTATACGTCATTTATTTCAATACAACTGCAATTATAAGGGTCATTTTCCTACTCAATGTTTTATTTTTCCTTTTATGTCATGTGGAAGGTCTTAGAAGGGGTTCTCTAGACCCTTTTTTGAAATTTCTTTGCAAACCAAAATAAATCCCCAACCTCGTCTATCTAAAGGTTTGGCAGAAGTGAGGTGACTGAGTTATGATAAAACATCATTCAGATTTACCAAGGATAAGATTGGGGATATATATATATATATATATACACATACATATATATTTTCAATTTTCTTCATCATCTTGCTGATTTTATTTTTTTTTTCCCTGGGAAATAGAATTAACATCAAAGTAACTGTCATGGATTTGGCTGGAATAAAGTTAATTTTCTTCATAGAGGCTTGTATGATGCCATGTTTTGGATTTGCAATGAAAGCGCTGTTTATAAACGTACTGGTATTTTTAGTTCCTGCTGAGCAGTGCTGAACAGAGCCAGGGACGTTTCTGTTCCTCATGTCCCCCTGCTGCTGAATGGCTCAGAGTACAGAGGGAGCTGGAAGGGGACATGGAGAAAAGATCTGACACAGAGAGTGGACAAAAGGCTATTTCACACTGTATGCTATCACGCTGAACAATAAAACTGGGGAAAAGGAGGAAGAGGAGGATGTTTGCGGTGGTGATATTTGTCTTCCCAAGAAACTATTACACATGATGAGCCCTGCTTTCCTGGAAGTGGCTGACCATCTGCCAGCCCACTGGAAGCAGTGAATGAATTCCTTGTTTTGCCTTGCTTGCACACATAACTTTTGCTTTAACTGGTAAACTGTCTTTAGATCAGCTCATGAGCTGTCATAGTTTTACTTTTCCACCCTCTCCCCCACCCCACCTGGCAAGAGTGAATGGCTGTGTGATGTTGCTGAGCTGCCTGCTGGAGTTAAACCACAACAGTAACAAATCAGAATATTATATAATCGTTTTTTAAAAAATTCAAAATCTTAAACTTGTATCAGCCTTATGAATTAACAAATATTTTCAACCACAAATTGATACCAACAAAGACAATGTAATCTGGACAGTTAAGTAAAGCCAATACTGTAATAACATGGTAGGTTTTAAACAACAATAGCGATTATATTAAGCAATAGCACAATGCCAATACACTGTAACATCTTTCAGTTTGGGAACTGTCAGCATTTTAGACTTTTTTTAACATTAAAACCCCTACTTTATACATAATTAATATAATTCCTTGGAGAGGCTAAACCTTAACTGAAAATGAATGCTGTGGAAAGATAACATAATTTAGCACTATTTAATTTTGCTTAGTTTTTGAAAAAAAGAGTAGTAATAGTTCCTGTCTGATAATTTTGAAAGTGTTGCTTAGCAGAATCCCAGCCTTTTTAGTTCTGCACGTTGGTTTGGGAAAACCTCAGTTTTTCCAAATTCATGATGAATAACAGTAACGTCCTTCTTTATTTTCATATAACATGCTTGAAATGTTAAACTATGAGTTTGAGTATCTGTGTGTATAGTTTGATGATCTGAAATGCTACTTGATAACATGCATAGTAGCTTTTAGGTAGTTGTTTTTAATTCTTGGCTACTCTCAAGTGTTCTTTATTTCTCTGTCTGTGTAAGGAACCATCACGATTTGTTACTTGTTCATCTGCCATCAGCCTCTCTGACAAGTATTCACCTCTAGCATGTCTTCATCAGTGTGTTGTTATTTGGTCAGATAATAGCTCTCTTCTCTATCACTGGGTCTCCTAACCTGGATGATGAAGTACACTTACTGACTGCTATAAAAAATAACAGCAGACTTGCGATTAGGAGCTCCTGCCACTCTAGGGGTCTCTCAGTTCTGCCTTACTTGCCTCTTATCAAAAGCTCAGTAGTTACAGACCTACACTCATCCCTTAGCTTTAGCCCAACAGATTTTTCTAAATTGTGGAACTAAGCAGATGTAGCCATTTTCTTGCTTAATATACATGTAGACAGCATTCAATGAGAAACTATATTCACTGTGACTAGATATTTTAAAAAAATAACCCCCATAACCCAAATCAGATGTGTGCCTTTCTCTCAGGAAAAAAAGAAAAAAGAAAAAAAAAAAGAAAAAAAGAAATGAGATTAAAACTGAAAGATTTTTGACATAGGAATCTATCTTAGGATGTTATGAGTGATATGGACTAATGTAATTTTACCTTAAAAGAAAGCTAAATTTTGGGTGCTGTTACAGTAAGTTGATGAAGTTAGGCATTATTGCTCTCTTAATTTTCCCACATGATAAAAGGTAACAAAATATATTCTCTTCACTGGAAGTCTAGTGGACATTAAATGAAAAAGCAGGTACATTTCA
The DNA here is from genome assembly GCA_028571105.1 of Tragopan temminckii. Lineage (NCBI taxonomy): Eukaryota > Metazoa > Chordata > Aves > Galliformes > Phasianidae > Tragopan > Tragopan temminckii. The sequence continues at coordinate 108,766 of JAOWBP010001820.1, forward strand.
AGCATTCAGATAGGTCTAGTAGTCATAATTAATGACTGGTTAAGCAAGCAAACAAATACTCTTGTCTCTTAGAATCAAGACAGAGAAACTCTTACTAGAACAAGAATTATACTTTGACATATCCAAAGTGTGGAAGCAGTGTTTCTGCTGCAATTTTCTTTCCATTCTAATGATTGATTTCTGTCACTAGTTTTTAAAACCTTTGACATGAAGCAACCAGTTTCATCTGTTTAAATTATTTTGTATCTTTTATAATAATAATGATAGTTATTCTCACCAATCATGAAAAATTATTCCTTAATTTGCTTGAGAAGAGAATGATTTTGTCAAGAATTAAGTCATGGGGAGGTTTATATTATGTTTCCTAGTTGGAAATGGTAACATCTTTCTGAAAAATTTCTGAGATCTCTCTATGCTGTTTCACTTAGAACTGATCAAGAGAGCTAAATCAGACATGGACCTGACACTAATTTTACAAAAAAAATTCACAGATCACAATGAGAGTATCTCAGAAACAACAAGAAATATTAGAATATATATATTCTTTATCAATTCTGACAGTACAGCCTTAGAGTTTTAAAAGTCAAAGTACTGAGCAGATGCCTAGCAATGCTGAATTATACAGTCTGAACAACTTTTATAACTAGCAGATCCAGTGCAATCTTTTCTTGACTGTTAAATGTCTGTCAATAAATCCTGATCCTTAATATCAAGTGGTTTACAGAGCCAGCTGTGTACTGCTCATACTTAATAGAAATGAAAAAACTTCATGGTTAACATGTACCAGGTAAATTTTTCCATGTTACAGAAATTATATATATAATGAGTCTCACTGTATTTTTTGTGGTTATTCCAGAGGTCAGCGTTGAGTCAAATAGGTTGGAACAATGACTGCAAAGTACGCTTGCTAATTTCTGCCTCTTTTTTCAATGGGAGACTTAAGGGAAAGACTATAAATTGACCATATTTTTGGACTACTAGGTAATTTGAATAATTGATGTAGGAATATGTGGATATAATTTTTGAGTGCTGTTAAATTGTTTAAGAAACAGCACAGGTTTTGTCTAGGATTTCATGAATAAACTTTTTTTGAATAACTGTCATTTTTAGGCAGTAGGAAATGTTTGTGGCTTTCTACTTGCATTTTAAAGTTCAGAACTTGACAAAGATGTATGTTTAGTAGATGAATTTCCAAAATAAGTGTAAGATATACAAAATTTAAAAGCTTTTACTGCACTAAATAATAAACAAATTTGGCTTACACTAAGCTCTTGATGTTGCTGCCGTGACTGCAAACCTTCAATCATGAGTGATGATTTCCTGAAATAGACAAGAAGAATAATTTCTGATGTTATTGACACATGGGAAAAAAAAAAAAAAAAAAGCCCAAACAAACCAGAAACCTCTGATAGGAATCCAAGACATTGCTCTGTTGGTGCCAAACATTTGTCCTAAACTGGTTGGCTTATTTCTGTCTGTTTTTTTTTTTTAAGTACAAATGACATTTATATGCTTTATCAAGAGCAATAGATGGACCTGAAGAATTTTCCAAGCAAGATCTCAATTTTTTTATAAAGAGAGGTAAAACAGAATTTAGATTTTACAGAAATTGGGTGTATTCCACAAACCAGCCATTCAAAAATTTATATGATATCACATCATTGATGTCTAAAATTGATCAAACCAGTAACCAAACTTAGAAGCTATATATTCAAGCAATTCTCTTTTTATTTACAAAACATTATTATGTGAATATTTATATTTAAGAATCAGCTAAGTTACAAAGCATTGGACCATAAAGGCATATAAGCAGTGAGTACAAAATTGCACCAACTATTGCTGTTGACAATGCATTAGAAAGCAAAGTAGGCAGATTAATTTACTTACGGTAAGCTAAGTGCATTCTTGGCTCGTAAAGGGAAATCATTTGCTCACTTAAGCCAGATATCCGACTTTTGACGGCAAGTGTCACTGCCTGGATTTCCCTTTGACAGTTTGGCAACCCTGCACCCCTGTTATAGTATCCACTTATTTGTCTTGTTTTCAGCCAGATTAATCCATTCTGTTTTGACAAGAAGACTGATGGGTAATTGATAACTGTGATAGACACAAACAGAAGAGTTGGATGCTGAATAATTCAGCACTTTTCAGTATCAATAAGAGAACAGGTTGAAGAATTTGTGTCTCTATTTACACTTAAACTAAACTAAGTCAGCCCAGACATTTATGCTGCCAGTCTATCAGAAAACCAAACAGTGTACATTCGGTTTCCACTCGACAAAATGTTTTATAAGCTTGTAACAATATGTGTGAAGCTGCCAGAATAATAAATAGGTACAGCAGCCCATGCATGCTAATGTTATGTTGTAAGCAGTTTTGTTGACAAGTGCTAATACTTCTTTCATACTATCATCAAAAGCAGCTAATACAACAGCCATTATTTGCTGGCTTTCCAAGCAAGACATGATGGATTGTGACCTTAATATGGGTTAGCCAAGTTTTGAAAGTTAAACAACTTGCAATAAATCATAGAATTATTACAATGCAGTTTAATTGGTTAAGGACTGTTTATTTCCTAAACAGGGTGAAAAAATTCTGTTTCGGCACTTTTAATTTGCAAAATGCATTTTCATTACGAATGGCAGTTTAATATTCTGCTCTTTTGTCATGCAAAATATGCAACACACAGGCAATCTATTAATTGGACAAAAATGCATTGCAAGCGTAAATTATCCTTTATATCATTACTTGTGAGCTTTTACATCTATTAAATGCATTAAATGGAATATAGTTGGAGGTTTTTCAACTTGCAGGTTAGTTCTGATCTCTAAGTCAAACTTGAAGATGATTTTAACAACCTTTATTTTTAGAAAAGCAAAGTAACAATTAATTGTAACTACAAAGGTCAATTTAAGCAATTATAATACTGTTAGACAATAGATACACGGATTCTGTTGATTAAAAAGTCCTGGAACTATTGTATTCCGTCTGGAATTTGCTAACGTCTTTGTCTTTCCCAAAGAAAAGTGCCAAATATTATAAAATGAATTTATACAATGTGTTTAAGAAACAAAAAATGCAGTAAATGTCAATTTTGCAGCCTTTAAAACTGTGTTTTGTATATTAGTGGTCACTTTGATCATAGTGGTCAACATGCATGTTAAAATAGCACAGCTTTACAGTCTTGACAACCTTCTTCAAGTGTTACTGAAACACACTTCTTTAATATTCTCATAATACAGCCTGTTGATGCTTTAATTTTCTTTAAATATAAAATGGAAATTGCAGTGGAGACCACATGCACCTCAGTGGTACACATTATTTCTGCTAAAAAAGGTAAGAGGATAAATCGACTGGCTGGATATTTTTACAGAGAATTTTAAAAGGTTTCCAGCACATAAATTCAGTAAACTATTCAGCAAACTATCTCTAGAATTAGCTACTATTGAAAATTATCTATTTTCAGTAAGCAATAGTGAACATGGTTCGTGACATGAAAAAGCAAAACATTTTTAGGTACTGCGCTGTACTGAATACAGCATTCTTCAATAATTTATTGCTAATGTTAAAACTGAAATAAGAGAATGCAGCTGTTAACAATTTCTAATTGTGCAGTAACTTTCATTAAAAGGAACAAGCCAAATTATCTCAGAGGATAGTCTTAGCCTTTGAAAAATGATTCCCTCTTCTCCCACACCCACCAATAGGAATCAGGATCTGGAATGTGTGGGCAAATCAGCATAAAAGAAATGCTAAAATCCTTGCAAGTTTTGAAGGATGGACATTGCTAAAATAGAAGGATATGTCTTCTGTTTGGCAGATTAATCATTAACACAAGAATGAGATAAAGAACAGGGTTATGGAAAAAATAATTAGTACTTAGTAACAAACTATATATGTATGGTATCATCCACCAGAGACAGGTGAGCTACATTCTTGTATGGATCAGGAAATAACTTCTTAGATGCTTTGTTTAAGGCCATTGTGCTGCAGTGTGGGTGGTCTCTCAAAATGAAATGAATTGTGTTTCTGCCACAAACGAGTGTTAAAAGTTCTGTTTATTCCAACAAAAAAGATGGAAAATTCTGTCTTGCAAGATGTTCTCATAGGGCTTAGTTACATTTTCATATTCTAGATAACATAGGTATGTGTAGCAACACAGAACAAAACCGGGCAGAGACTTACTTGAATTCTCAGACAAGAGATTGATTGTTTTTTGTTATATACTATCTATCCTGAAAATGTGTAGCCTTATCACTCTGCTTTATTGTGCAGCCATAAATAAACCCTGACAATGCAGGAGCTTTCTGACTAGATAATTGTATAGGCAGTTTTTCTCCATATCCTTTTTTAATGCACTACTTTGATTTGTTGTACGTGCTTGTGAGTTTGGAATTTTATGTGATCATATTTAGGTTTGGTCAATGAGACTGCAACTATAAACTCCACTACCCCTTTCAGAAAATCAAGGTGTCACTCCTTGAGTTCTGCTGTCATGGCACTGGACTGACAAGCTACTAGCATTAGATTCTCCATGAAATCATCTTGATGAGAAAGAAATGGTTGAAACAAATAGAGATGAGCTTGACTTGCTCACAGACTAGTCACGAAGCTCTAGAAGTTCACCCATACAATAATGCTATTCCGTATATTACTAACATTTGGATCTTCATTACTAGTTTGATCTCCTTTGAGAGATGTCGGTGAAATGAAATGTAAAACAAGAAGAAATACAGTATCAACAGTGCCTGAGAGCATGCTACTTCTGGGTTATGGAACTGATATGATAAAATATTCAGTCTGTCAAAAGATCAGTCAGAAAAGTTATTGTACCAAATGCAACATGATTCAGTTTTGCGGTTCATACCTTCTACTTCAGATATCCTTTTTTAGAAAACTGTTTTAATGAATTTAGCCTTGGTCATTCAGATTACACTGTTCTGATGTACCTTGCAGAGATGTGCCATGCAATTTGTAGTCAAAGCAAGGTTAGTACGTAAATGCTTTATTTCACCTCTTCATGCAAGTGTGGAGATCTTTGCAAACTTAGAGATGATTGTGTGCTGGAGTAGGATAAAAAATTTTACTTAGTCCTTTAACTACTAAAATGTACAGTGCAGCTCCTGAAATTATTGACTAGTTTCAGTCAACATTTATCTGATTGACTTGGCTATGAAAAACAGGAGTACTTACACTATGTATGAACTGAAGACCAACAGCACTCACCAAGAGGGGCAGACAAAGTGTAGCCACCAGTTCATTCTTAGAGGTTGTCAGAGAACCCTATGGAGAGCACTATTAGCTATTCTGACTTACCAGTGACACATCAAAATGCAGAGTGACACACAACTTCACATAAGATGAGCATTATTATGTCTACTATGAATAAGAAAAGCTACGGTTAAGTAAGATTAGATCAGATCTACTGCGCCACGGAGTCTGGGTTCTTGCAGCATTTCTAAGGTCTCAGGATATTCCTTGCTGCTGTAAGAGCTGTCTTAGACACAGAGAAGCACTCTAACTTGGTCAGTAGCCAGAGTTAAAAACATTGATCCTATTTGGGGCACCAGATGCATGATACATGCTTATATACATCAACAAAGAATTTTGTCCATGCTTTTGATATTAACAAGGTCCTTACTGCTATAGAAAGATTTTAATGCTATTTTAAGAAAGAAAAGTAGACATTCTTTTATTGCAAAAATTTGCATGGGGAATATTTTATTTGCATCTTACATTTTAGAAGTGGCATGGCAAGAAATGGGTTTGATTTTGAAGAAGAATCATTTTGAATAATTAACCGTGAATTACTCTAATTAGAAGAAAATAATTATAGGTTGGACATAGCAGCTCCGAATGAGATGTATGGAGTTAGTGACTATTGCAAAAATAATGCCACTAGATAGAAGCTGAAATAAATCTAAAAAAGAACTTTCTCTTAGAATTAGGATTTAACTATGGTATTTTAAAATGTCTCCAATTTAGAACATGCAAATTTCTTATAGACTGAATTATTAGTAGGACTATATTGTTGAATTACTAAATCCTCAGTGTAATAATTAAAGAAGGTAGTTTTACCCTTTAAAGAGAGTTTTATCTTTTAAAAGAATTGTGATTAACTCTTGTCTTTATATCTGAGCTCTTGGTCAGAACTGATAATACTATAGGTACTCTTCACATCATAACAAGAATGATCTTTCTTCTTAAAGTGAAGACAGTGTTACAAGTTATAAAATACTATTATTTAAGATATATTTGTATTACGTATAAAGAGACACAACAACAGCGTTATTTTCTGTTTCAGATGTAGAGTATTTCGCATCCATGCAACATTAAATTTCATCAGCTTGAGGAGACTAATTTAAAACATTTATTTAAAAATCATAATTAGGAAAACTCACACAGACTGGAGTTGCATAGATTGCCTACTGTTCTTCAAGGATTCTTTGCTTCTCCAAAAATCATTTGAATATTGCAGGAAGACATCCTTGTAACTTTTTTTAAGCTGTTTATTCAGGATTATGTTCCTATTGTATAAAGACTAAAGATTCCTTACAAAAAACTTAAAATTTGCAGCATGACACTTAAATGGAGATTTTTACTGACCCTGTAAGTATTATTCTTCAATGTAATTATTGTATGCCTGTAAATAATCTCCTATATTTGCAAATTATACTGTACTCTCTTTCTTGTACTTAAAATCCTGAAAAGCAGGATGACATTTTTAACCAACCCATTTCTGTATGAGCAATAAGGAAGCTCTTATAGACTTCCATGCTAGCACCAATGCATCCTCTCCCATGAATATATCTGCTATTTATTCATTATGTGATATTGCTCATGCTCGCTATTAGTCTGTGAGTTATTGCTCAAGTCCAGATATGGAAGCAAAAATTGTCTTAAATGTTTATCCTTATTACAATTATCAAGTCACTTCCACAAATACACTAGTGTTTAGATGCCAGTTCCCATTAACTATTTTTACACTTTAATCATCCCTTTCTTTTCTTGCTCTAAATAGTATGTTTTAGAAGAAAATCATAGTTGCTTGTACGCAGAGACAGATGAATGAAAATTGCAGTGGGTATAGTAAAACACAGCGTTTGGCTTTAGAGACTCTAAGTTAATGGCCTCTCTCTCTACAGCTCAAGACGAAAAACTGGAGATTGATCATGATTTTTTGCTGATAGAAATGTTAGCTCTTTTTCATTGACGGAACTACAATGAGACTATCATGAGTGTCTTTTCAGTGGTAGCTGACTGTTTTGTATTTTCTTACTTATCTTATTATAATACAACTCAGGGTACTATAAACAAGCCAAATCAGAGATTGTTTAAGTGTGTAAACTGCATCCTTATGAAAAGAAATGTGAACATTAATTGCATTAAGTCATTCTGAAGTCAATTCTCTTACATTTTAATGCAAATGGAAGAGTAGTCTCGTCTTTTATTCTCTATATATTGTGGTTAGATTTCTGTCATGCTGGTCATTTTTTCTGGTGGTTAGATTTCTGTCATGTGTACTTTTTTTTTTTCTGTTGAGATTTTTGTGTTACCTTCCAGATTCTTCTAAATGGTTTGATTTTAAGAAAGTGGTATTGGACATATAGAAAATAATTTAGATTATCTAAATTCAGTAGTAACTTCTGAGTGAATAGGCTCTTGATGGTTTTTTTTTTTTTCAGATTTTATTAATTTAATATATTCTATTCCACTGTAGCAACTTCTTAGCTGAATTTTATTTAGCCGTGCTTCATCATTTTTTACCCAGCTTGTTGTCATTAGCAGACATTTTTTATAATGTGGATATTAATGTGCTATTGTCTCAACATTTTGTAGTTTTAATTCCTATTTTATCTAAATGCCTATAAATCATGAGCAGCTTTAAGCAACTAAAAGATACCATAAAGATGTAAAGTAAAACTGAGGATGATATGATGTCAGTCCCCTTATGAACACAACAGTCAGATAACCCTGTGCAAGGTCTTTCACCCTTCCAGAGTGAATAAATCTGTCTATTCTACTTCTTTAGAATTACAACTTTAAAAAAAGAATTTAAAAAAAAAACAGCTCCTTTCATAATCTAATTGCCAAAATGTGTTTATTTTTAAAAAAAAGCAATGAAAAAATGGAACATTTAATTATGATTTGAAATGATTGAAATTCCACTGCACCTATTTAATCGAAGGAACATAATGTATGCTCAGTAAAGTCTTTTTCTCTATTATTCATTCTGATGACAATAGCAGGGTATTACGAAATTATAATAGGAAAAGTAATATCTAACATTGTGTTTTGTTATGTCAAAAGATAGAATAAGTATTGATATTGGATAATTTTTACAGAATTCTGCTGTATTAAGTTCCTAATTCAGATTCGTCTGATTCCTACCTAAGTTAAATGCTCACCTAAACATGCAATTAGATATTCAGTATATCCCTTATACACTCCTTAACAAAAATATATTGTCTTCAGATACATATATTTATATGGAGAATTCCAAAGCTGTTACCAAGATACATGAGCAATTTCTGACTACAGTATGGGACACATTCAACTACATGGTGCACTACTTTCCCCACCTTTTCCTATAACATTGTCCTTCAGTGAACAGCATGGACTGTGCTGGCTCAGTCGTGGCTTTGGGAATAACTTCTGCCTCATTATTACCAAAGTAGTTGAAATGTGTGAATGGCAGGCTAAGGCCAAAAGAGAAGGGGTCCTGACAGTTGAATGACATCTTGAATTGTTCCAGTCTTGTCTCCTAGACTGAGTTTGTGCAGGATACAGAGCAGGTTACTTATAGTGGAGAATGTTGAGCTATTTGGAGAATACATGAGCACTCTCAGTTGTAGATGAAACTACTGGGAGATGTTCTTGCAGAAAAAAAAACACTGTATGATGCTAAGTATTCTCCAAGAGTGCATTAATGGGTCTCGAATTGACTCAAATTTGGTTCTAATCTCTTTGTTTGTGGATAAACTAAATCGGGTAGCAACTATTCATCTCAAATAATGTTGTGTAAATATTTTCTTTAGTGTTTGTGGAGTGCACAGATGCCTGCAATGGAAAAGCCCAAGAGAAAATCAATAATAATGATAATACAAATGTTGAAGTATACGGTAAATAGTAAATAAGATATAAGGTCACACAATGAATACTTAATACAGAATACAATACTGAATATTACTCATTATGAAATTGCTCTCTCTTGTGCCCACAAAAGATAGCAGTAGATAGAAAGATTGGGTATGAAACTTGATCATCAAAATTCACAGGTAATCTTAATTCCAGTATTTTCAAAACTTTAAGTGCTGAACTTTAGGTCTTCTAACTTTTTTGTATATTTGAGAGAATTTGTACACATCAGATTATACTATAGCGTTCTTTTTAATATAATTTGTGTCTAGTTATTTCTCTATTTTACATGCCTAGTTTTCAACTTCAGATTTCTGAAATAATCAAGCTGAGATGTATATGACAAAACATACCTACATAATTTTCATCTGATTCTTTATTATAATTTCTTACTCGCTTTTTTGTCTTCACTTCTACAACAGACTATGTATCTGACTGTTTTAAGTTGCCTTCTCATTGCTGAGCTTTTAGCCTGCTCATGTTCAGTTCACTCCAAGGAGTGATAATTTTTCTGGAGCTTGCTTTTTTTGCTCCAGCAGTTCATGTGATTCATTTTGGATCCAACTCATGTCACTAATCCAGTATACATTTAACATATATGTTTCCCCAGGGCAAGGCACTTATATCTTATTGCACATCAAGTCCATTCACATTCCTAGTATCCATTCTGTGCTCTGCTTCTATGGCATATAAGGTGAGAAGGTGCTACAACAATATGAGGACAGCATTGTGAATGAGATGTGTTCCATAAGGGTCTGCTAATGGGTTATAGACTGATACTACTGTTTTAATTGCAGTGGTAAATATTTCGTAATTATATTGCGAATATATAATAGCCATCTGTATTCTGACTTTCAGAAGAAACAAAAAAACATGATCTATGAAATACTTGGTTAAGCATATCACAGAATCATAGAAACATAGAATGTCCCATGTTGAAAGGGACCCATAAGGATCATAGAGTCCAACTCCTGGCTCCACACACCACCACCAAAATCAGACCATTTGCCGTAGAGAGTTGTCATTTACATGTCAATTTCACTCTTAGAATTCCAAATAGTGAATTAGCAAAAGTTGGTATTCCAACTGAGGCTGTGAACATCCACCTATTTTTAAAATACAGTTTAGGTGACTGTTGTTGAAAGTGCTCGTATAATTCTTTAAAAGAATGTTTCTCGTTTTGTCTAATGCATCTTTATTGAATGAAGCCAAATGTCTTTTTTACTAAGATGAATTTCTCCCTCTTGGTATTATTAGTGGTCCATTAGTTATAGCAAATGTTTCAAACATAAAATGAGTATGGTCTCAAGTCACATTTTTTATATACCTTAGATTAGAATAGAAAATGTGGGGCTTCTTTTCAGCGTTATACAGATGTATCTGTCATGGAAAACATCCTACTCATGCCTTTGCCTACATGTTTATAGCAGTTACCTCCTGACCCACAGTGTTTGAATTTCAAGATCCAAACTAATACCATCTGTTTGAGTTGAGTTGTTTTCATTCCTTTTCTATGGCCTAAGGAAAATGGATTTTTAAAAGCTGGTTTGTTGCTACGCTGTTAATTCTAAGGGATCAGCTATAAGTTCTTCTTAAATTCAGAAGAAAAAATTGTAAGTAAGCCACTTGAACATTTTTGCAGTCTTATGGTTTCCTCTGATGCTTATGTAACTGAGAATATTTCTACTCTGGAAACAAATTTAAATCAACTGTTTTTACTATTACATACAGTTTATCACTTCACCTTAAAGATTTGTGATCTTGCCATGGTTGTTTTTCTCACTCATATTTCTGCACTTTAACATTATGATATGTGAATGCTGCTACCTTGCACTTACTACTAGTATTAAAATGAGAATATAAATGTCAGAACTGAACAAGCCTTGACTGTCAAATATGAGCTTCTGTAGCATTCATGGCTAATGGTCTAATCATTGGTGCAAAACGTTGAAATAATTTGCTTTCCCTGCTTGTTTTTACTGGCCAGGATGCGTATGGGAGCTGTGTGCTCAGTCATAATCATGCTCCACAAAGGCTGGAAGTGCTCCCTTTGCTCTTACAATCATTAGGCCAGCCGAAGTGAAGGCAAGCCCATTGACAAGACAGAATGGCAATAATTTATTTTCTATTGATGGGTTGTGACAAATCGTGTTTGGAGCAGTGGCTGCATACCATGGGGCTACATGAAGAAAGACTGTGATGGGCCTAGATGAAGATCTTCACAGCTCATTTAGTCCAAATGTAGCCACCTGGGTGGTGAATCGGTTCAACGTACCAGCACAGGCACTCCCGCACAAAATGAGATCACTTACAGGCAAACCATATAGGGGTTCCTTTGAGACATTAATCAAGGGGGTTGAGCTGTCAAAACACGGATTTCAAAATTAAGCAACACAAGAAGGATTAAAATGCAGCAACATCAGAGATTTAAGTATATAATTTCCATCATGTAATTCCAGGTATGGAAGGGAGCTCAGAAGAAGAATGATGAACTTTAAATGGGTTAAGTGAAATATTAAGGGTGCTTTCAGTAGGGAAGATTTTTACAGATGTTAATTAGTAAAAGCTGCATGAGAATTTATTTAAGCTTGGGCACACCCCCTTCAACTTTCAGCTGACAGGTCAAATTAATTTATGTGCTTCCTACCAGTGCATAACACAGTTCATATCTTATTTAAATTTACTTTTTTTCCAAGACCCACTGATGTGCTTAGCATCTGACATCTCATGCTGTTTCAAAATACAGACAGATATTTTATTTTGCAGAATACGAAAAGCCTGCCGCATTTATATTATCAACTCTATTTATAATTTATTTTTATAGAAAAAAAGAAAAAGGAATATTGAGATCTGACTCTAAGGGTTTTGCATACTTTTTTTTTTCTTTCTTTCTTTCTTTTTTTTTTTGTATGTGATTTTTGTTTCCTAAGAGATTCTGCTGTCTGTATTTAAAGTCAGATATCCTCTCATGCAGTGATCTATCTGTCAGTCCTTTCAGTGGAAGTACTCTGACCTGAGCAACTAAGACCTGCTTCAGGTGTTGTGGGGGCTGCATTTTCTTCTCATATCGTCCAACTCCCTGGAGGGAGGAAAGGGATTAAAAACCAGAGGGGCAAAGTTCCTTTTATCTTCAGAAAACCTGAGAAGTAGGCATCTCTTCTGTCTGGCATGTGCTGGAACAAAATCTGCTGCCTTCTCTTTTGCCTCCTGTGTCTCCCTCCACTGTTAACTTGGCCAAATGAAGAATCTGGATTTTGCATGAGGAGTAAATTGTCAGTACCTCTAAAATGTGTCTGAAACTGATAAATGAGTAGGAGTTGTTTCATTGTTAACACAAACAGTGTCACCTGCTTGCTGATGACTATCCAAGGAGATGTCCATCATTCTGCATCCCTAAACCATTTGCCTTGCGCATCTTCCTCTTATGCTGTGGGCACGTAGCCCATAGGGGACAGAAACTTCTGTTCATGGCAGTTGCTACTTATTGCTCACACAGGTATAGGCACTGAAAATTCAGTGTTAAAACTGTGCTAAGCACAGAAAAAGCAAGTTGTGTTCATACAAGTAAGGACTGGAAAGGAAAATGACAGAACTAAGATCTTCCTGTGTCATACCTTTTAAAAGTAGTCCAAATTCTAAATGTTCTGTGGTCTAAGTCATCTAATAAAACTGTTTTTATTAACTATTAGTTATTAATATATTATATATTATATAATGTATATATAATAGTTATTATGTTTATTAATTTGATTTATTGTCCTAATATCTTAAATTATTGTGGTTTTTTTGAGAAAATTCAAAATAAATGAGGCAGAACTAGAACAATTACATCTTTTCAATAATCTTGAAGTTCCTGTTTGTATATTGCATCAGGAGGTGTATAAAAAAAATAAAGTGAGATAATTACTGTAACACGAACAATGCAGAGGCCAATATGTGGCAACTAATGTGCCTGGTAATCTGTGGGAAGAGGTAATTTTTCCATTGCGTCTTCTATGCTGTCAAGCTTTCTTTAAATGGGCATCTCCTCACATTGTGTTTCTTAGAAGCACATTGAAAAGACAATGTTTAAAGGTTAAAAATATAGCATTATCTTTCACTATGCATATGTTCCAGGCCCTAAGATAGATGTGGTTTTTTTATACTATTTCATATACCTTTTTTGCAGATTTGCTGGCTGTTTTTGTTTTGGATTTGTGTAGCTAATGTAGAGTAGTGTGAAAGCAGTGTCCCCTGATTATAACTTGAGTTACAGTAATTAATTTTTCTAAATAATTATAGTAGGCATTGAAATTTTTATTTTTTATTTGATACTATTTTTTTTCTCTAAGGTAGCATGACAGGATAACTGTCTTGCATAAAAACCAAGATCATCACTCTTTTTCACTGCCTATCAACTAGTTTGTGCTTAACCAAGCGCTTATTTATTAGTTCTTAATGGCAGGGTCTATGAGGTTACTACACCTGAGAGAAAAATCTGTAAGACAGGCTTTCTAATTAATCACTGGGAGGGTTCAAGAAGGTCTTGTTATTTCTATGTACAGTAGAATTTATGTAGTCTATTACATGTGTTGATTGCTAAAAGTACAGCTCATTTTCCTTTCCTAAGACCTGAGACTTTTTTTGGCAAAACTGTACCATTCCTAACATTCTGTTTTGTAATGACGCATATAAGGTGTACATAGAGATAGATCTCGCTTGTTGCCCGTTTGCCCCTTCAGCATCAAACCAAGAAAAAAAAAAAAAAAAGTAAGAAAGAAAAGGAAAATGAAGAATACAAAGGGTGGCAATTTTAAGCATGGACAGACAGATGGGGAAAAAAAATGGCAAAACAGAAACCTCTCATGAAGAATACATTCACTTACTTTACAAGCAATGGAAAATGAAAATCATGGAAAATAATTCAAGATTACAGTTGCTGTGTATGTTAGCTAGGTTGTCTACTCTTAAATGTCTGTTGAACATGATTGTTTAGTGAGATGCAATAGACTGTGTCCTTTTCATTTGGGACGGTCAGAGCTCTTACTGCTGGAATATGAACAGTCAAGAGTGAGGAAAGCCAGGGAAAACTTTTAACTTTTCACAAAACTCACATACTGAGATTCCTTGGGAAAAAAAAAAAAAATCCTTCTTTTGAAATTGGGTAGGAAAATTATGAAAGAGTATCTCTGCCACACCATCTTCCCCACAGCGAAAGTACTGTCAAGTGCTGGAGAAAGTTGTCTGTCTCTATGACCAGGAAGAACAGGGAAGATAGAGTAAACAGCTCTTTGGTCACTGTTATCATAACAGCGTAAAACTACCCAGGCTGATCCTTATGATTGCTCAAAGAAACTGTGGATGCTCAGCCCTATATTCATACATCAGTGCATTTCCCTTCTCCACCTACAAGTCTTCTTTATTCTTTTGTGCTAGCACGTTACTCTTCTCTTCTTGTCTAATCTGTGTGTTCTTTCCAAGCATCTATGATTTTTGAATTTCAACCTCTTGAAGAGACTGTTGTTCTTGCAAAATTGTGTCCTCACTTCACTTCAAAAAGGTGACTTCTCCACAGGGAGAAGCAGCAAGTAAGCTTGGAGGAGCTTACACTTCATTTACACTTTGCTTACACTTTGTTTGCTGAGATTTCCCGTTTCATCAGATTGTCGTAGAGAGTCCCCATATTTGCCAGTGAGGGCCTCCACTCTGAATTTCTATGTCCTTCAGCAAAGCACATGTTGAATCTCTGAAATACTTAGAGAAATAGCCACCTCTCTTCTACTCAGAAGAATATCCCACAGCTGCCTGGTTCTGCAATTATAAATTTTGATAATTAATAATTATATATAGTTCAACAAAGTTTGTAAATAGAGATAGGTGTACATATTTACTGAGGAAAAGTTGCCCAAATACATCATGCTCTTCATCCTTGGAAGAGTTTGAAATTTGACTGGATGTGGTCCTGAGTAATCTAATATAGTTTAATCTGTTTTGAATGAAGTTTTGTAACCCTTCCAACCTTGCTTGCAATCCTGTGTTTCTTAAATTATTTTATAATAGACTAATTTGCATTTAGGATTTCCAGATGAAAAGTTCAGCTCAGAAAGAGTAATACTTTTTTACAAGTATGTTAATAATGGATAAGCAAATAATTGTTTCTTATTAAGAATAATTATGCAAGAGCCTATACCTAATATATGCAGGTCTGTGTACAGAAAGACATTATAAGTAAACACAGGTCCATAAGTGAGGCTAATCTATCATGAGGTACAATTTAGTTATATAGAAGAACATGGGAAAGTTTAGATTATCCATGATTTCAGATGAAGAATTTTCATCACCACGGGATAGTAATACAATCTTTTATCCTGAAATATACAATCCAAAATAGAACACATTTACAAGCTTCTTACATACTGTAAAATTAATACTACTATATCCATTTGAATTATAGTTTTCATCTTTGTCACTTTGCATGTAATGGGCATTGTCAGAAAAAATTCTTAAAAACATTCATTCTCAGAGGATTTGATTTTATACAGAAGATAAGTCCAGTATGGTCACAGAGAGGGTATTATTTTTAATATGTTTCATATGTCTCCTCAGTTTTATGTTCCTGAATTATTCATTCAATAGTACTTCCTCCTTAAGAGTTTTTGAAAGTTACCTGGATAGAATAGCGCAATTGGTTCATTAAGTGTGCTTGCTTAAAAAGTTGTTTTAAGGCTCTGGTGTTGTTAAGAAAGGGTTAACTGTCACTAAGATACGGAAAAGGCAAAAATAATAGATATGCATAAAATATGTTCCCTGAGAATATCTAATGTTACATAAATTTGAAATACGATGAATTGCAGGATGTTACAGGTTGTATTTGTAATAGGGATGTACTCTTCATACTTAAACATCTACAGGTAAGATCCTGGATTGAAAGAAGTGATGCTATTGGAAATGCTGAAAAAACATTAATGCTGTTGATAAAAAGCAGTAAAGCCATTCAAGATCGAAAGTGGGAACGTGTTATAAATCCTCACAGATGTGGTCTGAAGAAGGGTACGCAGGGACAGTCTCTACATGAGTACTGATGAACTGCCATTGCACTGCCAAGAGCCCAGGTCCCCAGAGCCTTGGTTGGTCAACACTCACTGAAATCACAAAGGCTAAGAGCATATGTGAGTGGATCCCTTCCTTTTCCCTTCTGATGGCATCACTTAAATGATGTATAGGGTGATGCTAGCCATAAGAGCCACTTGCATCAGTTGTTATATTGAAAAGCTACACTTGCCAGAAAAATAAATAAATAAATAAATAAATGAAAGAAATTGTCTTCTACGTTAATATTTGGCATGTGAAATTTCGTTAAGATTAATTATTTGGGGACCAGTTTGGGCTGGAGATGGATATAGCACAGCAAGCTTCAATTTTATCAAAATGGCAACTGCTGTGGCCCCATTATTAAGCTTTAATACTCACAAAAACTTCAATTAATTGGATTTTTTTCACCGTAACTTTTTTGTTTGATTTAAAGTACCATGTAGATTTGTTATAGAAACTTCATTTAAATATGGATTTAATTAGAAATGTTTTATAATTTTAATGAGTCCTAAAAGTCTTTTGATGAGCAGTCAGTGTAATTATGGTATTTAAAATGATTGGATAAATGCATACTTTATAATTTACCTTCCTGGCAACTGTGTTTTCATGCTGGTTATTTTTAACGTGAAGAATTGTTTCATTTTGTGTCAGTTTATCCTCCTCTTCCTTCCACAAAATGTTTTATCTCTGAAACAAAATTAAATATGCATGATACTAGTAGTATTGGAAAATATTGTAATAGCACAGTTAAAAATCAATCTAAGAGACAAAAATTATTTTTGTTTTGTTAAAGAAGTGACTAAATTGATAATTTGTTATCCAGAAGTAAATTACAGACTACCTTTGCCCTATCTATGTTGTTTCTTTTGAGCTTGAGGAAATTACCTGCAAAATTGCTGCAGAAGGCATACTGTACTAGGTATTGTGCTATCAGCAATCTGCTCCACTGCCACAACATTAAGAAAGAAAGAGGCTCAGCATATTTAGGAAATTAAGAAAGTTATAGAACGAGCAGTTGAAAGGAATTTTTTTAAAAAGGACTTTTAAATGCGTTGTGTACTTTATCACACCACCTACCAGAAGACCACCGCTGTCAGGTGTTGTCTTACAATTGTTCAGAAACAGAGCACATTAGATCTGCATGTGTAATATACTCTTGTTAGATTGCCTTTTTATGTGTGTTTGGATATGTTTTAATTAATAGACTCACTGTAAGTTGTGCCTTTAATGCTGAACAGAAAGCTAATATTAGAGTGACATGTCTAAAGAAAGCAGAGAACAAGAAATTTCATGTTGTTTCTCATGACTACAATACCAGACCATAAATCAGTCAAATTTTTTCTGACCAAACCCTCCAGGAGGGCTGCACATGGGAACATAAGAAACAGATCTTTATGTTTACTTACTGAAGGAGTACTGTAGGGAAAAATACACGAATGCAATGTGACACGCATCAACAGCTCTCATTCCCTGATTTGGTCTCCTTGTAGATCTCTGGTCTTGAGTTAGCAGTGTCTGCTCAGCACGAAGCTTTGCTGTCTCACTCAGAAATGACTAGAAGAAGGGTAAATGTGCAGTGATGCCCACTGGAAATATTCACCCAAATCCCACAAATTGGGCATAACATTCTTAGTTTTATGTAGATCTGTGTGTGGGTTTCCATGCTGCAACATTAGGCAGCAGTAAGTACAAACTCCTCCTTCACAACAATTCGACTTCCACGATTCTTAGCTCTCTTAATAAATTGTGTGGATTTTAGGGTGTACAGCTTTACAGTAAAAAGCAAATTCAAGAAAGAGTATACAACCCAAACACCCTTGTTTTTTTATTTGGCTTTTACAAGGGAGAGGTCAGAGTCTTTTTGACAAGAGAGTATTTCTGTCTGTTTTTGGTTTTGTTTTTTTTTTTTGCAATACTGCAGGTGAGTTTTAAACACTGATGTTCTAGTTCAAGTGCATCTGAGAGGCAGAATAGAATCATAGAATCATGGTCATAAAATGGCGTGGTTTGGAAAGGGCCTTAAAGCCCACCCAGTTCCAACTTCCTGCAGTGGGCAAGGCTGCCACTCACCAGATCAGGCTGCCCAGGGTTGTTAAAAGTTTAGTGGTCAGTAAGGTAAAAGAGTAGGTTGGTGTTTATTTGACTGAAATTTGAATGAGCATAAAATAACGAGCCAACACCGCAGTTGTTTTGTACTTGACCTGTTAAAGGTCCCTATGCTCATAACTATTTTTATGTAGGCTACAAGCACTTCATCTCTGCCTATGAAGTGACTTAGCCATGATTTACAATGTCTTTGTCATGATTTAGCATGTTGTAACTAGACAGATACAGCATACTTCTACCTGGTTTCCACTTCTATCTTTACAGCACAGCTTCTGCCATATCTGTGGATGCTTCAGACACTTCAGAAACACAGAAATTGCTGCTAGGATGAAATAAAAATTCCAAGTGCCAGCTGCGTCTGTCACTGGGTTTTATGATCCTAAGGCTCCTTGTAATTTCTAAATCCATCATTCTTATTAAAAATACTAAATAATTAAAACCATTTCAATACATTTTCAGCAATGTATTCTTTCAATATTTTATCCTAGAATAAAGTTCACAAGATGCAGCACAAATATGTAGTGAGAATGCTGTCTGACTTAAGCAGAAATATAGAGAGAACTAGAAATTCAAAAAGGAGAGAAACATTGCACTGACTTTGGCTTCCTGGTCTCATTTATTGTAATATCCATCATTTCTTTATTTCTTTGGCAGCTCTTTGTGCAGGAATTGTTATTTTTCTGAAAGCACTGAGCTTTATGCTGATTTCTGATTTTTAGAAATAGAAAGTGCATTACCAGGAGCTCAAATATGGTAAGGAATTATTATATTTTTTTAACTCTTTGCTTCCTCAAATCCATCCTAATCAGGATAGATCAAAGTGTTTAGTGTCATGTTCTTTGAAACATGTAAGCAGCTGCAGAAAAGTTAATAGGCTAGAATTCCTGCTTCAAATGCTGAAAATGGCGTTATTTTATAGGCATTTTGCCAGATACTGTAGGCTCCACCTACATTTGTCTTTTGGAGTTCTTCCAGACCTTCGTATATAGAAGTTTGATATTTGGATCACATACAGATTTTATTGGCTGTGTTTCAGTATACTTGGTAAATAAAGAAGAAATGGAAGTGATATTTAAGTCAGAGATTTTTGAAATAGTTCTCATCCATTACCAAGATGAAACCCAAACCTTTCAGAGTTCATCTGCATACACAAAAAGCCAGGAGCCTGGCAGCTGGGGATTGCACCAGCACATGGGAGACCCTTCTTTGCATGTCTCATGCATGTGATTAGTATTGGAAAGGTACAGGCTGTCCCACAATGGTGGTTTCTTTCTTTTATGCTAAGGAATTAATGAAATCCTCATTGAATCATGGTACTGCAACCTGACAGCCCTTGCACATCTTGTTCTCCATGACTTGGACCAGGAAACAGTGTAAGGATGCGAGCTTTGTTTAGTTTTTCCCTGTGTGACAACGGTCAAACAAGCACACTCCCACAGGAAGGAGGGATATTTCTTGATTTCTAGTTTTAAAATGCTTTTTCCTCTTGAAAGATGGTACACAGCCACAAAAAATATTTTCACCAGCTAAGAACAAGAGCCTGCGTGCTGCACTCGTAACAGTCTGCACCAGCAGAGGTGACCCACTGTCATTGTTGCCACTGTTGAAACTCACCACCCAGTGCCTCTCTGTGCTCACATCCACTGTTTGGTCTCCATAAATGTTCAGCAGGTGTCAATGAATGTCAGTGGGTGCCATCTTTTCCCGCATGGAGGAATTTGGTGACACACCTTTTGTTCATTGACACTTTCTTGTCAGACACCATTCTGTCAGACTGCTCCTCTGCTGCCATCTGTCACACAGCAACAACATGTAATGGGGTAGTGGTAGGAAGGTCCAAGCCCTACTGCCATACTACCAGCACCCGCTTCTTATGTCATGAGCCAATGTCATAAAATATAAGCCATTACTTTCAGAGCAGTCCTTGAAATATTGATGGTAGTAACAACAATCATGTGCAACTTAATTACATCTACGTGTCTAAACCAAAAATCTATGGTATTATTGCTTTCCTGCATGTTGTTATCAATCTCCTCCTTGCTCTAACTGTCATTCCTGACATCATCTGTACGTTAGACAGCCATCTGTAAAACTGACTTTTGCTTTATCTGTTAAATAATACTTCGCTTAGCTAAAGAAGCCTAGAAAATAAAGCAGAAAGTTTAGTGAATCATTTGCCAAATGTTCTTTTCACTAGCCTGATAGGAAACTAATTAAATATTTGCTGGAGATAGATTATGTTCAAATCAGTTCAGATTTATTGTACTATACTTGTGTATTGGTTTCTTTTTTCTCTTTGTATCACAGTGTTTTTGGTACACTAACAAGAGTACTGGAAAATAATTTAATAGATCACTTCCTTTAGCATTTAGGTTAAGTACAGCGAAGTCCCTCAATCTCCTCTTGCATTAATAAAACCAATATTATAGTCTAAATTATTCTACTGGATGAATTTGAAAACTAGAGCCTCATAGTCTTTAAAACAATATTTGTACAGTAGCATTTGACTTTCCAAAGAAGGAGGAGTGGAAAAAAGCTACCAGAAATGTGAAGTATATTAAGGCATTTCAGCATGAAGCATTTCTGTTAAATCATCTGTCTTTTCAGCTGCTAAAGTAAATGCATGTATGGAATTATAGGAAAAACTAGTTACAATACTTTCCTCAAGATTGGTTTTATGCAGGTGAGTTTGGCATGCTGGTCTGTTGAGTCGCTGTTCTTTGTAATGGTGCAAAACCACATAAAACTTCCCTTTATTTATTCATCTATTTCTAGTTAACAACAGTTTAAGTGCAACCTGAGCTAAGCAGAGAACAAAGAGACAACACAGTTCCTTACCTATTTTTATTTTTATTTTTTTTCAGAAAAGATATAGGGGAGTTTCTTCTAATTCTCTCCCTTACCTGGGTTGCCAGGTGCTGGTCTGCCTGGATGATTTCCCGAATTTTCAGTCCTCTTTTCACTCACCTTTCTCTTAGCATTTGTGATGTGACAATGTTTTCCAGATACAGTTTCCCCATTTCTAAATGTAAAAATTACTTACACTGGTACAGATAGTGTTATCTTGCATGGAGATGATGCTTGGAGCAAAGTGGGGAAAACAGTAAGATTTCCAGTTCCAAACATAAAACATTCCGAACAAAACATTTATTTACTTATTTAGTATGAAACTTTCCAGAAAGAGGTGTTAACCTGCTGACAATGAAGCATACTGTGGACAGAAACCCTGTTTAACTATGTTTATCTCTTTCCCTGTAGTTGTTCATTCACCTATCTGCTAGTCTGAAATTGATTTGTCAGGTTATGTAGATTTTTAAATGTAGATTATGTTTTCCTTCTTTGAGATCATATCCCTGCACGCACTGCTTGTTGCTTTTCCAGTATATCCCCAGCAGTTCTCATGGAGCATGAGACAGGGTTGCACAGCCTGCCACAAAGTTTTGAAAACAAATAAGGTACAGCTGTTAGGCCTAAGTGCTTGTTTTTCTGTATCTAACAATGGAAACTAGCCAATTTATTATGGCCCTTGTTTTATTTTTGGCATCTCTGCCATTAAAGAATTCATCCTGACTCAGTTTTTGTCATCAGTGGTCATGTCATTTTGTGCACAGCTTCCATACATTGCATTTTAAAAAGGATATCAGACCTGAAATAAATTATCATGGATTTTATATATTAGACATCTATTTCCTATAGGATAAGAAATAAGGCAGTGGTCACATACTGCTCTTTATTGGAAGGACCACATTTGCCCTACAAGTTTCAGACATGGAAACGAAGTAGTGACAGATACCGGGTTTAGGCAAATTTATGTCATTTTTTCAACTATTGCAAAAAGCTGTTGCAAAAGTTGAAACCAGTTTGATTTTTCTATATGAGGACAAGTTTGCATGGATAAAATAATGTAAAGGAAACTGGCTTTCTTTCCTCGGGGAACAGGTGACTCCCATGAAGTGATGTTATTCGTGTGGGCTCATCAAAACCCTTGGGAATACAAGGGTACTTGTAGAAGCATTTGACCAGCATCTGTGCTAAAACAGCAGAATAGTGCTGTGTGATGGAGGGAATTGTCCCATAGCTAACTGGGCAGGCCAGGACACACAGAACCCCGAGTGCCGTGACACCAAGCCTGAGACACACTCTTCAGTGACTACCTGTTCCAAGCAGTTCAGCTTCCACTGGTGGACAGTACTACTTAAAAGCATGTTGTCTTTTCAGAAACTTACCCACCAGCACTAAAATAGGTGCATTCTGGTGGTTGCTGGATTATAATGGAGCAGGTAGGTGTTTTTTAATACCAGTGAAAGATAGTGATTTTACTTGAGGGATTATATTTTCTGTAAAATACTATATATATATATATATATACATATATATATATATATATATATACACACACCATCTTGTGATATTCTTTATTGGATTTTTGTCAGCATTTTCCATAAGGTGCTCTATAATTTTAAGATAGCATATAAATGTACTACATCTGAAGATAATTCAAATTGCTAGCTGAAGATTTAAAATGTGTAAAAATGCCAAAATTAAGGCCATCTGAGCAAGTTAGTCTGCCCTCCTGACTGCAGGTATGGCTTTCTGAGCTTAGGCCGGTATCATGCAAACATAGCTGCACTGTTTCCAGAACTGTGAGGAGCTCATTCAGCACTGTCTCTGGCATTTATCTACAACACTCTGTCATGCCATGTAGAAATATTCTACAGTACCATCTTTAGTTACAGGAGCGCATCATAGTCAGAGCGCAATGCAGCTGCAGCATGCATGAGGAAGGACAACTATGCCATATGGGGCGGCACTAATGACGGGTCTAATGTTTCCTTTGGTAGGGCTGCCTGCTAGGATTTCTACAGGTGTGAAGGAGATATGGTGTTTGTATGCCATCTGGGGTAGTTCCACATGGTATGAAGAAATATGATGAAAGCAGGAGAGACTGAGAGAGCTGGGACTGCTCAGCATGGAGGAGGCTCAGATGTGTGAGTGGGTACACCTCCTCAATGAGGGGAGCTCATGGCAGTCTCTTCTCAGAAGAGCATAGTGGGACTAAAGGCAATGGACACAGTGTTGCAGGAAATTCTGTGTAAAGATAGAAAAAACACTTTTCCAGTCTAAATGCAGTCAAACTTGAGACCACCAAAAGCTGTCAAATGATCAAATGCGATTTTTCAGCAGACGTAACTTGTGTTTGCATTTACAGAATGCACTTATGCCTTAGTAACCACATTTGAAAACTTAATGCTTTATTTACATTGGGTTTTCAACATTCATTACAGAAAGCCTTTGTAAATTGAAATGAAAAAGGAGATTTGAGGAGAGGGAACAAGTAGTGCATGATTTGAAGAGCTGGATATTTTTAGTAGATACATTTTTGGCTATCGAGCTCTACCATGTAATCATATGCAGGTAAAAATTATATTTACTTAATGGAAATGTTGCCAACACTTTGATAATAAGATACTTCTGTTTTGTGAATGTGTGTCTCTTCAGTTCTTCAAAAAGTGATTAACAAGTTATGTAAAATGATAGAAAATGCAAAATCATTTAAAGAGTCATTTCCAAGCACTTATAGTTTATGCATAGTGTTGTTGATCCCGTTATTTCCATAAAATCTTCCATCTTGTATCCCAGCATCATTAGTCTTCTGTGATCATGCATCGTACTCACATGAGTGTATGTATGTATGTATGTGCACATGTATTTGATATATTGTGTGAATTTGCACTATCAAGCAAACAAATGTTTTTACTTAGTTCAGAGACTCGTGTAAACTGGTTCACTTGTGCACTAGAGATCCTTGGGATAATCTAAAGAAGAAATAAAGGAATGGGGACAAGATATAACCTGCAGGCAATAAGCATATTGGATCTTAGCACCATTATTTCTATGAATATCAGTACAGGAATTTATCCTTTGTGAATAAACTTTGCTTAAAACTCTAAGCAGTTGGAATAAAAGACTAAATCTGAATAAGGCACAAATCCAACAAGCTGAAGCTACATAAATGGTTGTCAATAGGGGTTTTATTTGTTTATCTCTTGAAATTTATTAAAAAGCAACAACAACAAAAAATCAAAATTTTGTTTTGAGCAAAAACATTTTACGCACACTTAGTTTCTGGAAAAGCTGAAAATGTAGGGAATATCTGCTGAAAAATTTGTGAAATCAAAGATACATTCCAAATCAAGATATAATTTTGAATAAAAACCAACATTATTTACCTATAAAACCCTGAAACCAAATGTGTTCACATTAGATTTAAACTTTAATTAAATTACTCTTAATTAAAATACTTATCAAGAATAGGTCAACTAAAATCTTCCCTGTTCTTCAAAATCTTTCAGCCAAAGGTTGAACACAAATAATTTACTATTGAAAAAAAAAAAAGAGAGAAAGAATGGCAAGCAAATTGCCTAAACCTGCCAAGATGAGGAATGTTCTAGCACTCACTTCATCTCTCAATAGCATTATAGTTCTAGGATCCTGCTGATGTACATGTATTTCTATACATCTTCTCTTCTTCATGCTATGATAGGATCTAACTCACTCCCAAATACACAAAAAGGCAACAGTGAGCCTCTATTTAAGAAGGCATATATTCCATGACTCACAGTGAAGCAATGGAAAGCCAGCTGGCCAAGGTCCAGGACAAAACAAGCCTAATGGGAATTCAGGTGTCTTAGCCCAAGAGGAATACTAGTGGACTGATGCAGTGTGGAAGAGAACTATTGGAAGTGCATGACGTCTCTCTTCCTTATCCCTTTCTTATTTCAGATACGATAGGTACTATAAATGCTATTGTTTAAGTATTACGGATACTATACTTCCTACCGTGTTACAAATGCGAAATAAAAAGGTTTAGTTAAAAGAAGACCTAAGAGAAAGCTGTACACTATTCCAGTGCTGTTCCCTCTCTCTGCGACTCATAACTTGGTGTCTGTGAGTGTTAAGACGCCATCCTTCAAAGCTATGGGATAGCAACCAGCAATAACAGGGAGGCTGGCTAAACACTGCCTCTCCTTTCTAATTGCAGCAGGAAAGCTTCTCATAAAATTTTTGCTGTGCACCTTCTGCTGTCCTTGACAACATTCGTATCTATGTTCTTGCCCTGGAAAAGGGTCTTTCATCATTCTATTCTAACACTTGTGAAGTTTCTATTTCAGCTGAGAACTTCTCAGATATCCTTCTAAAGTCTTAACTTCATAGCTGAGACAGGTTAACCTGTGAGTCAGAGCTCTATTCTTTTCTCATGACATACTTTCTAAAATGTTTCCTGCGTACTGATTTCTTCAGTACATCCTACTACCGTTTCTTCTTTTGGGTTGGTCTTTGGAAGTAGGAGCATAACTCTATTGATCCTTCACAGCTGTCTTCCTTTTCTTCTTCTTTTTTTTTTTTTTTTTTTTTAAAAGACTGGCACCCAGTCTTGTAGCGTACAAAAATTACAAATAAATATAATAATAATTCTCATGGTGTTTTATCTTTATCCATCCTGTAGGAAGTAAATGAATTGATTTTATTGATTGAAAAAAAATCTGGGAGGACCTTTTTTTATGCTGTTTGTGTATCTGTAACACAGAAGAATTTAGCAAAGTTGTACTGAATTTTTCAGTTCTGATTTGTTGAATATGGTGAAGGACACATTTTTCACATACATTTTCACGAAAGCAATATCAGTTTTCTCTACGGGTGAACATTGCTTATTTCGTATTAACAAAATGTGTGGCTTAGTTTGTGTTGGGTAGACATAGAGACCTCATCTCAACTGGTGTGATTCCATTGTGAATATCACTACCAAAATCTCAACATGCATAAGCATTGTTGCTTTGATTCTTATTCAGTGGTACAGAAGCTGTATATCTGATGGCTCTCCTCCCACCTCTGATTTTTATGTCCTTCAGAAAAGCTTATGTTTATTAGGGTTCAATTACTGCAAAAATGACTGAAGCAAAGTAGACACCCTTTGACCTGTAAAAATTTAAGGAGTTAAAAAGTTAGTTTCAGACTTAAAAAAGAAAACAAAAACAAATTTTAACCAAACACAACTTCATTGAACTACCACTAGAAAAATAAAAAACATTGCCCAACACAGAAGCTGAAAAGATTTTTTGGTACTTGAGATTATACACAAACACCAGATTTAAATGGCTTCCTCATAGAGACATAGAGACGAAAAGCACTTTAAAGGCTATGATTTCTCATGCTATAAAATGTATATTTTCATCTGAAATAGGAAATGAAAGCTACAGAGGTGTATATTCTTCTAATACTCAAAAGTGGCAAACAAGATACCGGCTGCTGTGCTTTCTCATCTCACAGTGAAATACAACATGACAGACATGGATAAAACGATCCTTCACTGCCTGCAGGACCTCACTGCATGACTGTCTTTCACAGACTCCAGGAAGCAAAAATATAATTCATTAAAGTGCTCTGTGAGCTGATGGCAAGATATAATATTTTCTTTAAGTGCGTTATTTCTTTACCCCTTGCAGCTTAGTGTAGGGAACACCAGTCATTTTATTGACTGGTGTCAATAAAATACTTACTTAAAGGTAAAGGTTTGTTTTGTTGTTTGTTGTTTTCTTTTTTTCAATTGAAACAAACATTTGCATGTAAGCTTAAATTTGAATTTAGATTTAAATACATTTTAATTTGAATTTATCATCAGAAGTCTCAAGAACTATCCAAAACCAGCAGACTTAACACTTTTTTCATCTCAGGTGTAGACATGAGGTTGTAATCCAGCACACAGAGATAGATAGTGGCTGTTTCAGTCAAGGTGTTGGAAATCTCACCAAAATCCATAAGGCACCCACACAGATCTGAGAACAGGATGTGAGATGGTGGGTTACAATTAGTGTCAGGGCTGCAAACGGCAAAAACGAAATACCAAAACTCCTGCCTCTGCTTCATGCCTACTTTGTCACTCACCTCTTTCCTTGAAATGGCCAGCAAAAAAATGGTCATCCCACCTTCAGCAAGCAGCCAATAATGTAATTATATTACGCAAGGACCAAATACAGGGACAACATGGAGACCTCTTTTGGAGAAAGTACAGTTAATCATTTCACTTCTGCTCAAGTTTAAAAGGTTGTGGGAAATGCCTGCACATGAAAAATGTTCTGTAAGTGGAGTGGGACAACAGGGCCAGCTGAGCTGGGAGGGCTGCACAGCTGCAGGGACTGTGCCACAGCTGGCAGGACGCGAGCAATACGTCCTGTGCAGGAAATCTGCACCTATGAAACAATGGGATGAATTTTGTTTCCGTTTCACAAAATTGTATTGATTAGTTGTTTATGCACAAATTATGGCTTTCTTCTCCCTCATTCAGATTATAGTGTTATTTATAAATAAATTCATTCAGATGGGAGTTTGAAAATTACAGCAAAACAGTTTACTGAGGAAAATGAGTATGTGGAAAATATTTTCATGTACATTACATGAAACAACATTAAAACACATAAACACAAAAATGAATGTGAGATAAGCTTAAGCACCTCTTCTTTGTTCTTTTCCCACCATTGACTGATTTTATTCTTCTGCAGTGCTTGGCTAAAAAGACCTTTTTTTCCTTGTGCTTACTGTTTTTATCAGAATTCCTCTTGAAAATGGTCTGTAAAGATCTCCAGTTGTAATTCACCAAAATAAAAATATATAAACCTAAGAGCTCAGCGTGTTTTAAATCCTAATATTTACTAGTGATAGCATACCTGAATGGCATTGTCTGTGTCTGATTTAGATTGGATGTGAATTATGTCACTGTCATCAAATGTACTGCTATTTTTTTCTACAGAGCAATTATTAAACATTGCTATTATTATTCATTAGGAAGTGCATATTTTCAGCTCTCTGATGTACAGCTGCACAGTTAATGTTTCATCACTTACCAACTTCTCTACAGTAGGACCTGCTTTCCCATAGGAATAGCAATGGTGTCAGTATGGCAAACATCCATTTTATTTCCAGTGGCTTCATTTTCTGTTTTTTTTCCTTCCATGAAGTTATGCATGATGTAAGGTTTAGCAAGTCCTTGTCAAAACTTGTAATTATTACAAAAAGCAATAGATGTCAAAATACTACCTAAGCACTGTTATGAATACATAAAGTGCCGCCATAAAATATTTATATTAAGGTGATTCTTTCTGTAAACTGTTCACTTTTCATACATTTTTTTTCTATAAGCTTTAAAAAGGGCATGGTTTGTCACTCAAATAAAACCAGTCAGGAGATTTTTTGATTTTAAAATACATTTGAATTCTATAGCATTCTTATTTTTCATTTTAATTCTACTAATATTAACTCCTGCTGTTCTTTTTTTTATTATTATTTCATTTTGGGGTTGGTTTGCTTTTTTAGTTTTTTGGGATTTTTTTTTTTTTTTTTTTTTTTTTGCAGATTTTTCTCTTTAATATTTACACAGTTGCTCTAAATAATGAACAATGAGTAAACTCTCAGTGAGACGGAAACGTCCCAAGGAAATTTCTAAAAAAGTACCAAACTGCAGGATGTGCAATCAGTATCACTTCTGGTAATCCATATAGGGATATGACCATGTATGTTAACACTTAGAATGCACACTTACTGCTTTGCTGTCAACTGCAACAATCCTTTGGTCTGTAACAAGCAGCTTAATATATGATATAGTCATTACTATATTTTTTTAAAAGTACCTCCATGGGATTATAAGTACAATTTACAAAATATTTGCAATATCACAGTAGAATATGAATGCCACTAATGTATCACAATGTATTAAATACAGCCCTGCTAAAATATCCTGCATGGTGTTTAAAAGACGGATTGAAAAATATTTTTATAACTCAGTACATTGGAGAAACAAACATATAATGCAACATTTTATATAAATGGATGTATTGATGCAAGGATAGTATGCTTATACCTTACAAAGGAAACCTGAGCTGCAGAACTTGAACCTTCCTAGGGCACTGGATTTTTCTCCCCTCGTACTTTGTTAGCGTAAAGATGCATGAGCCAAGGTTTCTTCCTCTCTTGCTTCATTTATGAGGCGAAGCAGAAGCTCTCCCAGTGCTAGTTATCCTCTTTGACCTCATGATCTGAGGTCTAGGAGATCAGCTGAAAACTTCAGTGATTCACGGTATTTATTTGTGCTGAAGTGTTTTGCTACGTCTGTCTGAGAAATATTCTACTGTTTTTTTTCTTCCCCATGATTAGCTGTATGCAGTATAGAGAGGAACAGCATATAGAGAAAAGTTTTAGGTAGTCCTCTTCAGGTGCATACAACATTTCACCTGCATTATTTGGTGTTTTGGCATATTTGCAAGAATATTTCAAATGTTTAATTCTGTGAGTGCAGTACAAGTACTGACATGAAAACTTCTACTCTAACGTTTACGAAAGAGATAGTATTTTATTCTAAATACTTGCTTACTTTTGAATATGAAGAATATACTGAAAGTTTGGTTTACTTCATATCTGTATGCTCAGAGTCACTGTGGTTATATGAGCTGTGTGAAAAATGTAGATGGCGATACAACGGAGTGGTTCACATAGTTTCAGTACCCTTTTGGAATTAATGTCATCCAAGATGCAGCCAGACAAATATGTACATATATATGCCAGCTCTGAATTTGGAATTTTTTTCTACGAGCTATGTGTGTGACTAATAATTTGAAAGAACAGAGGAGTTGGCTGTTTGATTGATAAGGCTTGTATTTTGGAAGTAATGCATAACGGTAATTTCATTCATGTTCACATCCCTTGAACTGGCTACCAGACTGGTACCAATTGCTATTGCCAAAACAATTGTCACGCATTTTAGTTATGTCAATAAAAACAGATCCCATTTAGGACAAATTTTTGAAGAGTAAATATTGACTGTTTCTCTGTTTTAACACAGACACCTGATTTTCTATCCCACTTACAACAGCAAAGATACGTTGTGGTCCTATTGCCTACTTCCCAGTAGTGCCTTAAAATCCATCATTCTCTCCAGACTTTAAAAAGTGTAAGAGTGGAACAGTTTCAAAATTCCATGAGAAACCAGGTGTTTGTCAAGCTCATTTCACAGATCTTTAATTCATGGATACCGTTAAGCAAATGCATAGAAGACATTCTTATCCTCATTGGACCTGCTTAAATACTTTAAAAATAGACTACTTTTTGATAAAATGATAATGCAATGTATTAGTAATAACTTTTGATAAAGTGAACACTAAAGAATGTCCAAACTGGATGACATTGAAGATTTTTACCAACACTATCATTTAAGATTCAATAAAATGTGCTGACAAGTATGAAGTCACTGGCTTTAAAAGGAATCTGCTGATTTATTGTTAAGCTTCCATTAGCAAAGACTGCTAGATTTCTGTGCATTATTCCTCCAGCAATAACTGTTTTGAATATATTCCACTTAGTGTTTTCAGTTGTCTTTCTTCTAAGCAAACAACTCCTCTACCTAAAAATACACAACAAATCACATTAATTAAAATGAGTCTATTTGACTGTTAAAGCGGTCTTTCAGAATGACTCTGAGAAGTCATAAATTCAAATTACAGGTTGCACCACTTTTGCCCAGGTTCAGAGAGGGTCCTCAGTGCAATGGCAAAAGGAAAAGAAGAAAATATCCACCTTCCTCGGAGGTAGCATTCATCTGGGATGCCTGCACAAGTTCCTGGGCAGGGAAACATACAGACAGATGTTATATAGTAAACCAGAGAATGAAGCAGAGAGCCGTAACAGCAATTAATTGCTTTGTATGATTCAGCAGCGTCAACTGATGCACTTCATGGTTTGTTGGTGGGGTGACGAAGATGGGAAATGAATTGATGGTAGTAAGTTTAGTATGGGTTTCCTGTTCTAAAGACTGATTTGAAATATTCATATAAAGTTTTTTTCTTTCAGGTGGGAAATGAAAGAAGGAGCAGATCTTGAAGATGAGGAGAAAGTTATGGTGGAATACTTAAAAAATGTTTATCTGACACAGAGCACTCCTACCTCAGAGGATAAAGAAGAATAATTAACTTGACAGGTTTCGGGTTGCACCTTTTTCAAAATTCAATACGATTAACATAATGGCTTAGTTTTAACTGACAGAAGAAGAAATCTCAGGAATATATATATTGAGTAGGAGTTTTAAACTAAAGTATGTTCCCCTGTTATTGTCTAGTCACCCCATCCAAGTGGCAATTGTTAACACGTGCATAAGGCAAGCAACAATATATGAAAATGTCAATGTCACAAAACAAGGAGGGTGTATCTTGATATTGCAGAGGCACAAATCTGAATGAAAAACTAAAAACTGCTTTAAAGTTATAAAACTCACAGAGGCATCTAAATATAATGCAACTTTGGATATGTTCTAAGCAAATGCTAGTAGCATGTTGGCATCTACCATCTGGAATCAAGTCAGCCTGCCCTGGGCCAGAGTTCAAGGACCTCTTCTCTCTCTTGGTGCTTGTGTTTTGCTTACTGCTGGCAGTAAACCATGTGAAGTGTGAGAAAGGATGGGCACAGGCCACAGTTCTGCTGTCTTTGATGAGATGCCCTGTGTAGATACACCTGGTCATTATTCCTAAGCAAAAATGCACCAGATTGATTGCCTGCACAAAGTCCCAAGTGCCCAGTTGGTTGTGGCTTCAAACATAGCTCATAGTGAAACCTACGGGCAGCATTTAAAGTTTTCAGATTATTTTTTTATTTAAAAATTTATTCTCAGGCAGAGAGTAATGAACTATCTTAACAGCAAACTGAGTAAATAATGCAGAATTCAATATTTATTTCTGATAAATATAGTAAAATTTTATTTTCAAAGTAAGCCCTGTTGGATATTCAGATTTCCCAAATATACTTTTTTTCTGTTTTCAGTTAAGTTCTTGCTTATGGATTAAAAATGGCTACTGGGTACGACAAGTGGCCGTTATGACAATAATTTTTATGTTGAAATGGCAGTCAACATTTCCTTAGTTTTATAAAAATAATGTCATTTTTCTATCTTTTTTCTTACACTGGAATTCCAAGTAATAATTTCCTCTGCCTGCTGACAGATTCTGGCAAGATCTTGGAAAGGCTGTAATTTGACCTTTTCCTATTCCCAGTGCATCTTCTCACAGATACTACAATGGACATAAATCAGAGCACTTCAGTAGGAAGGGAGACACATTTTTCTCCCTGAGATCTCAGCAGGACCGTGGGTAATCCTAATGTTAATGCTGCCATGTGGTCTAATCTGAAATGCAGTTTTTCCTCCTCTTTTTCTAATAATGTATATAAAATATTGGACCATTTAAAATGAAAATGGAGACTATTGCATCTTACAAATCTCCAAAGATCTTGCTATAGCACTGCATCAACAAAAGGAATGCGTGGCACTGGTACTTCAAAAATGCTAAAGAATAAAATAGGCTTTTTATCTAGCAGTGATATAGTCATTTCAGAACATAAAGAAGTAATGAAGTGTAAAAACAATTTTTCTTTGCTTTGTATTTCACCTTTGAAGATTAGTTGTGGTTTTAAGGCTTAAAGCTTGCCTACAGGAATTTCCTGGTGAGGCATGTGCAGTATTCTGACACCAGGTATACATGTTCCAAGCTATACTAATACTGCGTATGTACGTGGAAGTTGGAGTTAGACTATTTTTTCTTTTTGTATCAAAATCTATTAAACATAATTAACTTTTTATATAGGCATATAAATACATTTTTGTCTATGTGGTGGAACTTACTGAAATACTTTTTCTGAAAAAAC
Source organism: Tragopan temminckii (assembly GCA_028571105.1). Taxonomy (NCBI): domain Eukaryota; kingdom Metazoa; phylum Chordata; class Aves; order Galliformes; family Phasianidae; genus Tragopan; species Tragopan temminckii. The sequence continues at coordinate 141,817 of JAOWBP010001820.1, forward strand.
TCTGCTTCTGGGAAACACTTATTCTGAACAGGATAACTTTGTAAGTGAAATAAGCTAACCCCTAATAAAAACTCTCACGCTGAAATAGGAAAAAACTTTGTAAGTGAAATAAGCTAACCCTTAATAAAAACTCTCACGCTGAAATAGGAAAAAACTTTGTAAGTGAAATAAGCTAACCCTTAAAAAAAACTCTCACGCTGAAACAGGAATGTCCATATGGGGAGTTATTTCAAGATGATTATGATGCTTTAAATTCACAACACACCTGGTTCTAGAATAAACAGTCGTGTTAAAAAAAAAAAAAAAAAAAAAAATCATTTTGCCCCTTCCTCCCTTTTCTCCAAGACAAGCTAATTCAGCAGTAAACCAGTGGGTAGTAAGATTACAATACTTTCTTCCTTAGCAGTAATGTATTTATACTCTTTACCAGTGCAGACTAGCAAGCTAGAATAACTGGCTTGAATAAAACCTGAATCATTGCACAATATTTTATTTGGACATTTTCCTTATCCGTATTTATATGTACATGTGTCTATGACTTTTAGAGTCTCTGAATTCAAGGCAGTGTACATCTGAAATTGTTCCTCACTGACAAATAGCAGGGTTTGGTTTGTTTCTAATGTACTGCTCCTATTAACTGACCTTCAGTGTATGAAAGAAATATCACCTTGGCAACATCACTAATGCTGGTGATACTTCTGTAACATTTGTACTTCTTCAAAGAAATTACAGTAATAATAAGAATTGAACAACTAAGATTGCTAAACATATCATTCATTTATCAAGACCGCTTACTTTAAACTTAAACCCTTAATGGAAGAAAAATGAAAGACATTTGGAAGAGCTGATTATTTTTACATTGTGAGCTGTGTAAAAGTAGGAGTACTTGTGTAACAGATTGCTGCATTCCTTAGTTTTTTTAATAAAATAATGGTTCTATATTCTTAAAAAGAAAGAGAAGAAAAACGTTATTTTGATTTAAAAAAATTGATGTAAGGCTACTTTCATTCTGGAGAGTGGTATGTTCATAATGCTGAAATATCTTGCTTTTGTACTTTTTGTACAGGCTCTTTCTCGGTGCTTGCTGACCCAAGAATGTTTCACATTTACATTCAGTCTTAACAAATTAAGGCAATGATGGCCAGATTTGCAGGCTGCAGTGTTGGCCCTGTGTTGCATAACCAGTGCAATCTGACAATGTGATATGCTCCTGAAAAGACAGCCAAAAATAAGAAAAAAAGTCTGTTCCGTACAACAGAAATTTCTGGATGGGCAAAAGTTGGCCTTATTGGCTCAGCTGAGCTAGCTTAAAAGGAAATTACTATGCCTACACAAATGAATTGGATCAGATAGCATAACACAGGTAATTAAGCATTATCATTAGTGCTGACACCTAACTCTCATTTAACATTCTCGTATGCTAAGCAGTCTTTATTAACTGTGGCTTTGAGACTTCATGGCAAAGACTGTCTCTACTGTGTTTGTTCAGTATCCAGTTCAGGATGCTCCAAACTTTAACATCTTGCTACTTACCAAAGGCGGTCAGCAAAATTAGTAACAGGTCAAAATTGAGAAAGCATTGATAGTAAACAAACTCTAGGAAGATTGATGAGAAAGAGAGAATTTTGGAAAATTAAAAACATTAAGACACAGTCCTGCCTTCTAATGACTGCTGTCATGACAGTTTCCCACGGATGGTGCTTTATTCTGGCAGCAGGGTTTTGAAAAGACCACAGGCAACAAAGCTATGTGTTCTAGAAATATGCTCTAATTCATCTCTACATCCTTCCAGCAGAGCAAGGTAGGCATGAGGCCTGGCTTCTTCCAATTAGTCTCCTCATATAGATATATTCCATTTTCTTCTCAGACAGGAGTTTTTGGCAAAATACTAACACATCTTGCCTACATGAAGATACCAATTATAATCTGATATAAGTCTATTTCATGAAACACCTTAAAAACATGTGCAATCATTTTTAGTGAAAGACAATATTCAAACTTCCGCAGGAATAGTCGAAAGTCTGAGAACTTCTACCTATTACCTTATTATGCTTGAAATGAGAGAGCTTGGTGGTAACAGGAAGAATTTTAAGCAAGCATATGGATCTTGAGTAGGTCCTGGCTACTGGGAGCTGTTTCCCTGTACTAGCAATCTGTGTGGCAATCAATGGCTAAAGTGGAAGCAGCAGCTCTAAAGCAGATAAGTGTAAGGCCTGGGAAGTAGGCCTTTCACTTTTTCCTCTATCACTGGACTGTAAAACTTGGGAAATAGACTAAACTGACTGATGGTATAAGGCAGTGGTTATGGGAAAAACATACAAGGTTCTAAGCAATCTGGGTATCAGCGAGGATCTTGCATCCACCAGTAGAAAGCTTCATAAGAACAAGTTTCCTCACCACTACCTTCCTCTCTAGCAAAAACATTTGAGAACAGGCAGTTAGCTATGATTACAGCAAGTGAAACAGTTCTACAATGCTGACAAAAGCCATGCTGAAAAGCATGGAAACATGCAAACATTCACCTGTCCTTTTCTGTTTTTTCCTGCAAAAGAACTTATCTTCTCTTCTCAGGAAGAGCTGTAAAATGCCAAGTATTAATGATGTAAATTAATCATCTGAATTAAGGTTTTATATAGACAACTATCTCAGGCTGACAGGAAGCCAGTTTGCACCAGCTAGTGCAAATTTGGTAACTACCAGCTTGCACTCTTTAGATCCATGACAGCTTGAGCTGCTAGTAGGTTGCAACCATCTCTGAATCTAGAATCATCTAGATCAAAAAAGACATTCAAGGTCACCAAGTCCAACCATCAACCTCACATTCAGAGTCCCAACACTAAAACCCTTTATGACACATCCACACATCTCTTAAACACTTCCAGCTGAACATGATATTCCAGATGCAGGCTCACCACTGCAGATGCCCAGGGTGCTTTCTTGGCCACTTGGGCACATCGCTGGCTCACGTTCAGCTGGCCGTCAACCAGCACCTACCTACAGCTCCTTTTTCTGCCAGGTAAGGTTTCAGCCACTCCTCCCCAAGTCTTTAGCATTGCATTGGGTTGCTATGACCCAAATGCTATGACCCGGCACACAGCTGTGTTCAACAGCATGTGATTAGACTTGGTCCATCAATCCAGCCTATCCAGATCCTCTGCAAAGCCCTCCTACCCTCAACCCATCAGCCTATCACAGCAAATAATTTATAACTCTGAAAAGATCTTTTATAATGTTTCCTACTGAAAAACATGAATATAGTGATCATATTCAGCAGGTATGATCTTTTCCAGTGACTAGCTCAAAGAGCAGTACTTGTTCTGCCATGAAAAATTTATATTTCAAACTTGATTCACAGTGGAGACTTGCAGCAACAGCACATAACTTTGTTGCTTTATTTTAAAAATCTGATCTACCTTTTTAGAAAAATAACCTCTTCAGCTCTCTCTCTATCTCTCTGTAGTTAAAAATCACTGTTGTAGAACTAGCTTTCACTCATAGAATATAACATCTACTGCATAGTTCCCAATGGACGTGTGTTCTTTAAGAAAACTGTTAATGACTTGATCATAATACATACTTTGTGTCCATAAATGAATTCAATAGAGGATAGAAATTTGGCTACATACACAATTCAGGGAAATTTGTAATTGCTTTGTATCTAACTCATTTTTTCGTAAAAAACAGAATCTGTTTTTCATATGTAAAAAAAAAAATTCATTTACTTTACAATATTTGGTCACCATAAAAAAAAAAAACCTCTTCGTGTGTCGTCTTAACCCTGTTTTGTTTTTCACCTCAACATAGCCTTTAAAGTTGAAAAACTTGGTGGTTAATGCTTGTTATAACTGAGAATCACAGGATCATAGAATCATTTGAGCTGGAAGAGACCACTAAAGTTCTCCTAGTCCAAGCATCCTGCAATGAACAGGGACACTTACAGCTTGATCACACTGCTCAGAGACCCATCCAGTCTGACTCTGAATTCCAGTTCCTCACTTTATTTTAAAAACCTTCTTCCTTATAACCAATTTAAATGTCCCCTCTTTTTGTTGAAACCATTTCCCCTTCTGTCACAACAGATCCTGCTAAAGAGTCTGTCCCCTTTCTTCTTACCGCCTCCTTCAGATACTGAAAGGCTGCTCTCAGGTCTCCTCAGAGCCTTCTTATCTCCAGGCTGAACAGCTCCTGCTCCCTCAGACAGTTCTCAGAGGGGAAGTGTCCCATCCTTTGGGTCATTTTTGTGGCCTTCCTCTGGACATGCTACAATAGGTCTATGTCTCTCCTATACTGATGACTCCCCATCTGGATGCACTACTCCAAGTGAGATCTCACCAGCATAGAGTAGAGAGGCAGGATCACTGGCATTGTTATACATGGACAAATCAGTCATTTTCTAGATTAATGGCCACAGAGACTTAAAGGAGCATAGGTTCCATCTGGGTAATTATTTCAGGTTTAGGTCTGCTCCTAGTGCTCCTCCTATTCCTAATGGTTCACATGCATTTTGTAGTATCTCTGCTTTTCCACTGTTCTAAGCCACCTCAATTACCTGGGATAATGGAAGCTATCTGTAAATGGTTTGTGAGGATTGTATGTTTGTTTGGTTGAACTAGAACTAATGTATCCTGCCACAGGTTTTGTGTTCTTTACATTCTCTGAACTTTTAATTTACATTTGGAAATCCATAATTTGTCTGTTTTCCCAACTGTTTAACACGTATTTATATGAAGTTTATGCCTGATATAGAGACTTAGCGTGGGAATACAAGAAGGACTCTACAGAGCAGCAGCTATGGAGCAAGATAAACAGCGTGAGAACCAAGGACACCTCTAGGAGAAGAAGGAACAGGTCATAGAACTAATTGGATAAGCGCCTGCTTGAACAGTTGAGTGTTTGTAGAATGCTCTTTGACATGTAAAGGTGTTTGGGAAAGTCATAGGGACAGACGGGAAAGCTAGAGAAAGAAAACTTGTGAAGGTATATAAGTGATGTGAGAACTTGTTCACATCTGAGTCTGTGCATCAGAAGCTGCAACTTAGAGAACCAACAATTTGATAAACATAAAATTCAAACCAGCCACCTGCAACATTATTATACAACAAATGCAGTAGTCATTTTAAATTTTCTGTATATTCCAGAAATAGCACCTTTATGGAATTGTTTGCTTGTGTTCTGCACACTTCATAGATATCTTCAATGCTATTTAATAAACATGACTTAAATGGGTTTTACTATGTAGATTGAGATTATTCTTTCCCTCTTGAGAATGAAATGAAGATTTGGATGGTAAGAGGTTGAATCAGCAGGTGATGTATGGGCTAGCAAAGAGATTGCTTTCTACAGTAAGCTAGATGTGGCTTTGGGAATTAACTAATCTTGGCAGAAATCCTGGGTGCAGGTATGTATTAACTTCAGGAAATTTATGTCTTCAACATGTGCTCAACAAAGTGTTTCCTTAGAGGCAAAGGGATTAAATACCTTCAAACAACAACAGGTTTCCATATTCTATGTCCCCTGTTCCAGTTAAGGTTCCCAAATTTCATACATGCCCGACCACTTTTTTCATGGACAGCTTAACCAAGGAAGTAGCATTAAGGTAACTTAAATGTAGTGCACAAATCATTTCGGCTTCTCTTCTTTCCAAACAAACCATTAAGCAGAATGAAGTTGACTGTTATTTCTAACATCTATTCAGGATCCTGGTCAACTTTATTGAGAAACACTGTACTTCTACCAGCACTTACTATCAGAGAACAGATACTTCCAAGGTAGAGAGTTAGAGGACATTTTAATTTTTAATGTTTTGAAAAGTACTGTGTAGTTTAGGTACAGTTCTTGGATTTGTTTACGAAAACAATCTGTTCCATGATTCCTTCTTTTTCCTTCTCTTCTCTCCTTTCCCTTCCCTTCCCATCCTCCAGTTTTGGCTAAGATGTCAGTTTTACAACAGCTCCTGCTGGCTCCTGAAGGGTATGACCACACCATACTTAGCATACTTTATAAAACGTACAGAAAGAGACTGTCTCAGAAAGCATGTACATAGAAGATAGCAGTCAGCAGTGAGACATTTTGGTTAAAGCTTTTTCATTGTAACCCTACATTCCTTGACACTTGAGCTGACCTCCCAGAAGCATCAAGGTGAGACCTATTTAATTGCTTTATAAGAGTTGGTGTGTTTTTGTTTAAAGAGCAGGAGAGGAAGAGGAAGAGATTGTTTGTTTATTATGAATTTATGCTGTTATGTTAATTCTATTGCCTTTGTTGCTATTTTGATGGGTTTTTTTTTTCAATATGGGCTGATGATTGGTCAATACATGATGGTTACAGTCTGCTGAAGCATTGTAGGCATTAATAAAATCACTGTTACTTATAGCAGTAGAAGTATTTGTGAGTTTAGTCTTCGTAAAAAGAGTCCATTGTGCCAATATGCACTACATAAACTAATTCAATCTAGATAGCTCTACTAAAACGGTCTATTATTAACATGATTTCTGAGTTCAGCTTTGTCATATCTCTCCCTGATAACCAGAGTATTCCTTCTGAAGTGAGAGCCACAGAAGAATCTAACACTCTGTGCATTTTTAGGGACCTCGTTTCTTCTGACTTGAGTGTAAAAAGGTACACTTATGCTACATAGCATGGTACATGTATTTTCTTTTCTACATTATGTATAGACAAATTGTTTAGATGACAGTTGTACAGTTAAAAAAAAAAAAAAAAAAAAAGTTATATAATACCCCGGAGCAGTCATCTGCTCTGACATGCATAATTTATTTAAAAATCATTTGTGGAGTAACAGGATTGATGGTTTGGAGCAGAAAAATTATATGCAAGCTAAGCACCTTGCAAAAATAAATCATGCAATCATATATTGAGATGTAATATTTCAAAATTCAAAGTACAAATAAATTGCTTGCACACATAACAACAGTGAAATAACTTTGCAAGCGTTACACCACAAGCCCATATAGCTACACAGTAAATATCAGAACACAAAGTACTTTCAAAAGACTTGCTTTGAGTGTTTGTTTCATTCCACCAAAAGCTTTCATATCAGCCCAGCAGTTTTTTGAACAACTATATACAGGACCAAAGAACTAGGAGCGGGAACCTAAAATATAGATCACATATCCTTAATCGTTACAGCAAATGCAAAAGCAGCAAGTGAAGACATAACAGACTGTAACAATTCTCAAGAACATATAATGAAGAATAAGAGTGAATGTCACGACAGATTTATGTATGTTTGAGTTTTCACAAAAACTGCCGAAGACAAATTTGAGAGTATTTGTGTATGATACTTTTGGCACAATAGCAGGAACCAAAATAATTTATCCAGGAATAAGACGTAAAAACAGATTCAGGGTGTAAACAACAAGCAGAATAAGAATTTACACTTAAAGAGAACTTTCTGGCCAAAAGGAAGAGATGTTTTCAGCCTTGCAGAGCACTCAAGAACAATGTTGTTTTTTCATGAGTTTTCAGTATTTCACAGTATTTTTGTCAAGTTTCTAATTTAATTCTTGTGAAAAGTGTTTCTCAAAAGATAACGCATCATATTTCTGAGAAAAATTAACATATTTTTATTTTGCATGAAATGCATTCTCTATTCGTGTGCTATATATGGTACACAAAAAAGCCCATTCCTTCAATTTCAGATTTCAAGAATGAATTAATAGAAAATAAAAAGTGTGTTACAAAGAGATTTTTTTTTTCTTCTTTTCTCTTGGACTTAGTTTCAGGAGGAATTATCGTGTAGAATAATTTTTCCCCAGAAAAAAAAAAAAAAAAAAAAAAAAACAACTTCCTATTCTTAAATGCAACCACAAGATTTATTTTTTACTTAACCTCAGAAATAGCAGCTGTTACTGAAAAAAAAAAAGTTCAATTTCTCATATTACGAAATGGTATATTTTCCAGATCTGTAGTCTTGACAGGAGCTGGGCTGAAGCTGCTGGTGGTGAGGCCTCCTCTGCAAAGACACTGTTTGTCTTCAAACAGTATGCTATGATTTTTGCAGTGTATGTCAGTAGGTGGTCACTAGGACAGAGCAGAGATACAATGTGATTCTCCACTCCCATGACACTCTTTATATCTTTTTGTCCTACAAAAGAACTCCTAAACTGGATCACATTCTTCAATTCCAGGATTCAGGTCAAAGCTCAAGTGGTATAAACAGATCACTTCAGATTTATTGAAGATGTAAATCAGGCCCATTTAAAATGAGAGATCAGTCTTGGGTGCTCCTACTGCTAATCATGCTTGTGAGGCTTATAGTGCTCTTAACCTACAATTCTCTCACAGAGAAGTGAAGATGTTAATATCTACCACTATGAGATGCTGAAAGGCGAAATGTAGGTATGTCCATGGTGTTCTACCAGCACTTAACCACAGGAGGATTTAACAACAGCTTAAGAAAGTTGCATTGAAGGTTAGCTATTAAAATCAGACATCCTACTTGTCACAATCATCTATCAGCTGCTACTAAAATCTTGCCCACCTTCTATGTGTCATCTGGAGGCGATAAAAGTCTTAATTGTGAGCGGGTGGTATAAAAAAATAGGAAAAAAAGACAAGGCACCTTCTGTCATTGCAAATTTCTTCTCGTATCTTGCTTTATTTTTCAGTGTCTCTGTACAAGTTGGAGTTTTGCAAACAGCTTTTAAAAGGCAAAAAATATAAATAAAATTAATGGAAACACATAAAAATGTATGATAACAAAGAACATACCATAAAGAATGCACTGCAGAGAATGTGAAGAAAAATACTGCATTTTGCAGGTTTATCTCTTTTATGCTTTGATTTGCCTCAGTCAGTTTCAAATAATTCCTAGTTTCCTTGGTATATATTATGAAATTTCCTTTTTGTCTGTTTAGTATGCTTTGATATTTATCACCTCAAGAAGTTCTTCCCAGCTTCTATTGAGCTACAGTATTGAATAGCAGAAACTCACATTTTGGGGTTCAAAGTGTTTTCATTCATAATATTTTCATTCAGCTTTTCTGTTCAACTTCTTGAGTTGATGAGACTTGACATTTTTTTTCAGCCACTTGAAATAAGCCTTGTTAAAGCAGTATTTATGTTACTGTAATAAGAACTGTCTTCAGACCATGATCACTTGTCATAGGCACTACAAATATTTGGTTCCCCTGGTGTGCTCCTCTTTAGATATGATGATGAAGCCTTAAAATAACTTCTACCATGTTCAATACAATTCTTTTGAGTCACGTTTTTGCCTCATTTTTTTAAAATGTATTTTCCTACTGACAGCACTGAAAATTTCATGTTCTGTTATGCATAGTGCAGCCCTCTGTGAAAACAGCAGTTTTCATCTCATCTGAAGACAGATGCTCAAAGAGACACTCAGCCAGGTCGGTGTCTCCTTTATCACTTGGCCAGACTGCTCACCTCACCTTCCCAATGCATCCAGGCCCCTTGCTTCCAAGTCATTATTACTTTAGGAACTTTTTTCCAGATCTTGTTCCTGAGCTTGATTTTTTTTTTTTCTTCTGTGCTGTTTTCTGTGTAGTGTCACTGCTATTTCATACGACTAGTAGTTGACAATTTTTCTCTTTGAAACTCCCTCTCTTGCTTTCAAATTCAATTTTCTAATTATTTCATGGGTAAGGAATACAGTCTCTGTCCTGTGTTTTATTATTTATATTTTAGAAGGGGGAAGTACAGGTAAGGCACAGAAAGGACTCCTCTAGAGATCAAATCCAGGTGAACATATGACACACCAGAAAATGTGTTCATACCAGAAAAACAGAGAAATATCTCTCTGCTTCAGATCTGTGGCAATCTCACTTTTGGCTGAGTCTCCATGGCAAAACACAGAAATCAAGTCTCAAGAAGTCTTCAAATTATCTCAATGCTCCTAAGAGAGAACTCTTTCTTCCTCATTTGTTCTAACTGATGAATTTATAGCAAAGGTTTACTGTTCTTTTGGTTACCGATTTTGTACTTTATATTGTTACATTTCACTTCATTTCTCTCATTCTAGTCAAGATCATTATTCATAATATCTTTCAGCTTAGTGTCATCTTTAAATTTCATGGGTGCATATCAAATTCTTGTCTTTATCTCATTAATGAGTATATTGCACTTATTATGTCCAAAAACTCATCACAGTCCCTAAGGAGTGCTTCTACTCATTTATCTCCTACCTGCAAAGTGCCTTTCGGCTTAGGCTTTTGCTGCTTCCTGGTCAGCCATTACAATTCTGCTCATTCTGAATTACCATCACCCCCCACCTTCAGTAATATCCATAGGGATTTGCACCAAGGGCCCGGTGGGATTACTCTCAGGCTGCTGAAAGATCTGACTGATATAATCACAAAACCTCTCTCAGTTATTTCTGAGATGGTCTTGGAGAGGTCCCAGTTGACTGAAAGTTGCTAAATGTACCGATTTTCAAGAAGAGTATAAAAGAAGACCCTGGTCTCCCTTCACTGCTGGGTAAAAAGTATGGAGCAGATTATTCTGGGAATTACTGAAAAATCTGAAACACAGTCACTGGCCATAGCTACCACCAGTTCACAGAAAGTTTTGCTTCAGTAGCTTAACCTTCTTTTACAACAAAGCTATCAATCTGGTTGACCACTGGACATGATCATTTGAGGGTGAAACTTAGTATCCGCCCAGCATCTGCATAAATTTCAGTAGATGGCAGTAATTTCACCAATCAGGAAAGCTTTTCACAGAATCATATAGAAACACAAAATAGCTGAGTTTGGAAGGCACCTCTGTGATGCCTGGCAATAAATTCAGAGTCTGCAGCAATTAATTCAGGGTCTTCAGCAAACTGACATTCTGTATATGGTTGTTTTTCCCAGATAAGCAAGACATCTGGAGCCTAAAGGCAAAGTCTCAACATTCCATAAGCTGTGGGGAGATATACTGTACTCTGCTAGAGCTGATAATATAAGCACCATAACAAGGTAGATGAGATAACTAGAAACTTAGTCAGCAGCTGATTTTACATAAATGATTTCTTGACCAAATGTGGTCAAGAACTAGCTACTTAGCACACAACTTTTTGGCTGGATAGTATCTCCCAGTGGAACTCCATCACCACCAATGACCCCTTGCAAGAACCCCCTATTAACACAGTGCATGTGTAGTATTAGATTTTAATATCTATAGCAATCCTTAGAATAGATGGGCACTTCATGGAAACTGTACAAATATTCATATTTGTTGAATGTATATAATCTTTGTGCTTCAGCTCATATGCATGCATGCTAAGAGTGATCCCTCACACACCCAATACTGCAATAAAGTAACGTCAACTTTCTAACCTGACATTCAGGTTGGCAAGTTTTATTCCTGGATTTTGCTGGCAAGACCATCTCCAAGACTGGAGACTCCATTAGATGACAAAAGGAATATTTCATACTATATTACAGAATCATAGTATCACAGAATCAAGAGTGGAGGATAGCCAATGTCACTCCGGTCTTCAAAAAGGGCAAGAAGGAAGATCCAGACCTGTAACTAGCAGTGCTCCTCAGGGGTCGGTGCTGGGTCCAGTCTCGTTCAACATCTTCATCAATGACCTTGATGAGGGGATAGTGGCCACCCTCAGCAAGTTTGCTGATGATACAAAGTTGG
>JAOWBP010001827.1:0-18904 GCA_028571105.1 Tragopan temminckii
TATAAACCGTATGGTTAGTGAGGCAGAGGTGATAATTAGAACATGCTGTACTATGCAGTAAACAAAGCTATTATGAACGATAGAGTTCTTTATAGAGTATTTAAAAGGGGGATGGAAATAACATACTTTCCCATGACTGGCTTAAAAGCTCACTCGGAAGCTACCATGAAAAAGTAGTAAACAGAAAGAATAAGGAGATTTGAAATTAATCATTCAAAAACATTGGCTTTCAGTTAAAAGCAATTGTAAATATTATCAATACATATTTGATTCTATACTAACCTGTGTACAGTATATTATTTACTTTTCATTTAGCTGTAATTTAAAGATGATAAATCATGTCACAATGGCAAATAAAGGATTGTTTGAATTAATATATATATTTTCCAGGTAGAATTGTTTGTCACTGAATGTGTTTTGTTTCCACTGTTAGATTCTTCTATTTTCTAAACTCAAGGCTAGTATATTGCACATCCTTCTCAAACAAGGGATAGAATCAGAGAATCATAGAATCACAGAATCACAAGGTTGGAAACAACCTTAAACCCAATCTACATAAAATATAATGTTACAAGTTTCTTAAGGCAGAAAATATCTTTTTTTTTTTTTTTTTTTTTCTGAGAATATTAAATGGACATCGGATATTGAGGCTACTATAATCAAAGATATTCTCAAGAGTCACAGACCTTCACACACTTCTAACATCTTATAGAAACAAGTATCTGTAATGTACTTCCTATGAGATCAGAAAGTTCTTTCTGGAATACAATGCCAAAATCTATTCCTGTACAAGTAGGCCTGAGGCTCTACATCATCTTGAAATGCACCTTAATTTGAACCTTATGAGATTAGAAAAATATAAGAAGTAGTGCAGTAAGTGGCACAATCATTATTGCCTGAATAGGGTCTGTCTCATTATTTTTATTTTCTTTGTAACAGAAAAAAAATCTAAAAGCAAAGTATGACTCAAGATAAATCAGTATGAATCAGCACAACCTTAAAAGCCAAGATTTTTTGGATGAAACCCAGAAAATGAATGCTGACGTAAGAGTGTGACTCTGAAAGTAACACCTGTGCTTTTATAATGTTGTTCTACAATGTCAGAGGCAGATACTGACGGTGTGCCAGTAGCAGGTGAGCCTTCTTGCTAATACTTCATTATATTTTGTTGCTGTGCAGGAGATGGCAGAAGAGGAGCAGTCTGACAAAATGGTGTCTGACATAGAAGTCAACCACCTTCCATTAGATATTTATAAACATTAATCAGATCCACCCTCAATCTTCTTTTCCCAAGACTGAGAAGACTCGGGTTACTCAGCTCAAAAAGGAGATGATTCAGGCCCTTAATCATCTTTGTGGCTAGACTTCTTCTAGGAGATCCCTGTTTTTCTTTTTTAACTGGGGAACAAAGAACTGGACACAGCATTCAAATGTGGTTTCACCAGGCAAAGCAGAGGAGGAGGATCATCTCCCTTGAACTGCTGGATACTCTCTTTTTAATGCACACATGGATACCATTGGCCTTCTTGACCCCAAGAGCACACTGCTGGCTCATGGTCAAATATCCACCAGAACACCTGGATCCTTCTCTGCGGAGCTTCTACGGAGCTCTAGAAACTAGACCTTCTGCGGAGGTCTAGTCTTAGCATTAAAGGCTGAATCAGGGAAAGCATTCAGAATCTCTGCCTTCTCGGTGTCCTCTACTACCAAGGCAACCACCTCATTCAGTAGGGGACCCACATTTTCCTCAGTCTTCCTTTTACTGTTGACATATTTAAAGAAAACCTATCTTGTTATCCTTTACTTCCTTTCCTTTAATTCTAAGAGGAATCTTTCCTCAGTGCATCCCTACTGCCCCAAGAACATTCCTATATTCTTCCCAGATGGACAGGCCTTTTTTCCATTTTGTAAACCTTCTTCTTTCCTTTTAGTTTATCCATGAGTTCCTTGCTCATCCATGCAGCTTTCCTGCCCCCTTTCCCTGATTTCTTAATCTCAGGAATGCACCCAACTTGAGCTTAGATGAAGTGGTGTTTAAGAGTCAGTCAGCTCTTATGAGTTCCCTTACCTTCTGAAGATCTAGCTCGTGAGGTATCTTCAAGGTCAAAGTTGTCTCTTCTGAAGTCCAAGGTAGCATTTCTACTTGTTTTGCTTCTTCACACAAGATCCTGAACTCCACCATCTCACGATTGCTCCATCCCAAGTTGCCTCCTCTTCTTCACATCCTTGACAAGCCTTACTTGTTAGTAAGCACAAGGTCAAGAAGCAAATCCTCCTCATCAGCTTCTCCACCACCAGCATCAGAAAGTTATCATCAACTAATTGCGGGAAATTCCTAGACCTTGTGTGCCTGGCCACGTTGCTTATCCAACAAATATCAGATTTATTAAAATCCTGTGTAAGAACCAGTGCAAGGGATTGCAAGGCTAGTTCTAGATGTTACTAGTAAGCCTCATCAACTTCCTCCTCCTGATCAGGTGACCTGTAATATACATTCATAAAAGTGTCATGTGTATTAGCCCACTCCTTATTTCATACCAACAAGTTCTCCACTTGTTCATCACTCATCTTCAGGTGGACCTCAATACTTTCTAAGTGCTCTTTTACATAAAGAGAAGCTTGCCTCACCAGCCTGTCTTTCTTAAAGAGGACATAGTCATCCATGACAACAGTCCAGTCATATGAGGTATCCTGCCATGTCTCTGTGATTACAATATCATGACCCTTTGATTGCACACAGATCTTTAGTTCCTCTTGTTTATTTCCCATGCTGTATGCACTGATTTACAGACACTTGAGGGAAGCAGAGGGTGCAGGTATCCCTAGAGGGATGCAAGAAGATTTCAGCTGAATTGTTGGCAGTGTTATGTTCTCTGAGAAGCCCTCACTAAATCCTATGGAGAAATTAAGAGTTTTCTCCCTACAGCTTCCTCAAATGACAACATTCCCTGGCCCTTCTCTGCCACAAGGAACTCCATCCCCTTCACATATCATATTTAATTTAAAGCTCTGGTATTCAATCCAAACAGCTTACTCCCCAGAAAACTTTTGCCCTAGCAGCTCAGTCGCATTCCGTCCATCTGACACCTACATACCAGTCTCTCAAAGGCCTGTCCAAGATCATAGTATGCAAAACCTTCATCTTGACACCACACCATCAACCAGTAATTTACCTGACCTATTCTTTTCCTTCTTTCTGCATCCCAGCCATCAGACAGTAGGACAGTGGAGAACACTACTTGTTCTCCCAATCCTTTCAGTGTTTTTTCAAGGAATACAAACTCCTTTTTAATGTTTTGTAATTTCCTCATTGCAGCCTCCTGTGACTCTACTTGAAAGATAACAAGAAGGTAGTAGTCTTCTTGTTTTATCAGATCCAGTAGGGTCTTTTAACATCTTTAACACAGGCACCCAGAAGACAGCAAACCCCTCTGGAGAGATTATCTGGGTGTCTAAAGGGGACCTCAACACCTCCAGCAACAAGTCCTCAATTACTAAGACTCTATGCCCTTTTTTTGGTGGCAGTAGTTTTAATACAATTCCTTGGTTGCTTCTGTTCCATATGCCTGGGGTCATCTATGTATTACTGTGCTCCTTCAGTATTTATATGCAGTAAATGAGGAAAAGAAACTGGAGTTATTGGATACTGGATCAAATTCCAAATTTGAACGAGAAATATTTTCTTTCTGAAAAGGGGTAGTCAGATGGAAATAAAAGATATATTACAGAAATAGAAAAGTAAATATTTGTGAGTTTTTGAATTGACAAAAGAATGTCATCAGAAGGTGGCAAATTATAAGTCTTTGTCAAAAAACAGCTTGAAAGAGTAAATGAAAGTTTAATTATAGTGACACAGGAAGAGGGTTTTCTCTCAAGGTGTGTTGAAGCATGATAGAACCATGTTCAAGTTTAGAATTTGTGGCCAGAACCTGGCAGAAATTATTTATACTAGAAATACAAATTTCTACAGAGATAGCTAAATGTGAGTGTAATGTGCAGAATGGCAGAGATAGCAGGATGAAAAGTAGCATTATAACTGAAAATGTATAGCATATAATGTGTACAAGACATAAATATATAACAATATTATAAATTATTTTTCAGCCGTTGTATAGGGAAGTATATGCCAGCCATGATATGGGAAAGGGAGACTGATTACATCCTCATGGACTTTTGTTTTCAAGCAGAAATCATGATTACTTCTGAAAGCGATGGGCAGAGCCTGTGTTGAACTGCTAGCTTGCTGTCAGAAAATTGTGGTGCTTTGTTATGGGATATTCCAAGGAAACTTTGTCTCTTGTGTAAAATTCTAAATAAAATATCAGAAAAGACAATTTAAATTGCTGCCTTCTTGTAAAATAAATTAAAAAAAAAAAAAAATGTTTCTTTATTGCTACTTGCAGAAATTTTGGGTTTTATAGACAATGTAGGATATATATAACAAAACAAATCAAAAGCAACAACAACTAAAAGGCATTTCTACCTTTCAATATATAATTAAACTAAATTCCTTTTTTTTTTTTTTTTTTTTTTTCTATAAGAACATTACATTTCTTGTTTCTGGTAACATTCTAGTATTGTAAACCAGTGAAGAAGTATTTTGAACAATATTTCCAGAAAGATCTTTCATTTTTAACTTCTTCTCTTTTTTTTTTTCTGTTGAGTTTTGTGTATTTCCTTCAGCCTTTCTCCTTCATTTTCACAACTCAGTAATTCTTTTTCCTCCTTCATTGCGTCTGTGAACCAAGTCACCTGACAAAAACAAATCCACAGCAGCTGTGAAGGAGAGCTCTCATAGAGCTAACAGACATATTTCTGAGAAAGGTGGCCATTTGAAATACAGAAATGATGAAACAGGTATTTGGGGAAAGTAAAAAAATGTGGCTACAGATTATT
Organism: Tragopan temminckii; assembly: GCA_028571105.1. Classification (NCBI taxonomy): domain Eukaryota; kingdom Metazoa; phylum Chordata; class Aves; order Galliformes; family Phasianidae; genus Tragopan; species Tragopan temminckii. The sequence continues at coordinate 4,897 of JAOWBP010001827.1, forward strand.
TCTGTTTTCTACTCTGGATTTCCTAAACACTTTATTTTTCTCCTCATGTGAAAGATGCATAAAATAAAAATTTAGCTCTCACAGCACCTGTTTGTTTTCATGAATAGTCTAGATTGCAGCACTTAGATTAAAGAATTAGACAGAATGGCTCAAAGTTTCTTCCATCCTGCTGAAGGGATTCAAGGCAACCTCATTAAAAACATATCCTAAACATTAGGCAATGGATTGTTTTTAAAAATGGAAAGGATTCACTCAGAACAGTTTCAGAAGACAGAGCTTTCAATATAACATGGAGTAGTCTTGATTTCAGTTGCCCCTCTGTGACTTAACTGTTTTGCTTAAAGGAAATTTTATACAAAATACTGCTATTATAGTATAAATCATAATATAAACTGCTATTACCACGTAAACAAACTTCATGGCTTTATGGGAAGTTGTGAAGTACTCAGCCCAAAAACTCTTGAAAGGGTTTCAGAGTATTCTTGAAACATACCCATGAGACTGACCTTCGTGTAACATATCGTAGGAATAGTTGTTTTCAGCAAAATGAAAATGGGAGGAGAAAGGTGCTTCTATCTCTCCTCTACCTCAGAGGCTTGAATTCATGTATTCTTTCCCAGGAGATCATTCTAATGACTGTATTACTTAGTTCTCTTGGTATGTATTCTCAGTCTCTTTCTTGAAGTTATTTCATTTTGCAAGATAAAATGAAATATTCATCAAGCCAGACAGAAAGAATGAATAAGCAAGATTTCTTTGTCTGTTGGGTTGGGCAGCCATGTGGGAGAAGAACACATGGGTTCTGGTCCCCACTCCAATAAATACTTAATACATCGCAGTGTATAACTTAGGGAGCAAGTCCACACAAGACAGGTAGAGACATAAATGTTTTGTGAATCTCAGGAGGCATAAAATAGATATCTCATTCTGTCAAGAAGTTCTTGGCATGCTCAGAACAGAACTTTAGATACCAAGGGAACCTCATTGTCAGAAATATTCAAGAGTATACACAGAAGAAGCTTTGAAAATAGGAGTTTTAATATCAGAATCTGAGGTCTTTGTAGACATAATCCTAAGTACTGATCTTATTTTTTGTTATTTTTATTAACTTTTTTCTCAGAATACACACAAAGTTTGTGTGTGTGTGTGTGTGTGTACTGAGTTAGAGTGCCAGCTACTAAGCAAAAATCTGGTAAAATATATGGCCTCTTTCTGACACCTTATGTGTACAAAGAATGTAACTAGAAGGAAGAACAACACATTACTGTACCTTAGCATGTATTTTTCCCTGTTCCAATGTCTAGGAAGAAATCTCCATTACAGTTTGGGATGGAACCTGCTCACCTAGCTAAATATACAGGTATATACAATTGTAGCTACATCCATATGCACTTGAGAGGCTAGCCAATTGTCTCTTTTTGTGGGAGATATTTAATGGCTTTTTATCAAACATCACAGAAGGTCAGAAGGGAGATGTATGGTGATAAACTAACAAGAAAATTGTTCTAACAAAGCATCTGTTGATGTTTGAGCAACTGCTTGATCAAAATGACAGACATCAATCAGAATAATAACTTCAAATATGAGATTTTCAATTAACGAGGGAACATAAATAAATGTGTCTGGAAAATAAGCATAAGGGATTTGGGAAGGAGACAGCACATACATAACAAAAGAGGGAGAGAGTAGCAGCAGGAAGAGAAACGAACTGATATGCACAAAGCAGTGTGCACAGAAGCAGACTTACAAACAGGTCTTTTGGGAGATATACAGATAAACAGAAGCATTACAAATATTGTCTCTTGCTTGCATGCAGAAAATTCTTGCTAGAGCTTTGCAAAGACCTTACACCGCACTTTACACTGAAAGGTAAAAAATAGAAATAATAATAATAATTCAATCTCTCTTCTGTGAAATCCCTCCCCTTCTGAAAATTTCTTTAACACAAATTACCTACAAGACGTGTTTATCAAAAGTCTAATCAAATGGAGAACAGAGCAGCATATTTAGGCTGAGTGCCTCTTTTGGCATTTCCTTACATCTGATGTTGTCATTTGCATCAGTGGAAAATGGGTGTAAACTGCAGCTTGATCAGAATGACAGCATTTTATTTCTACTTTGCACAGAATGATGGAAACAAGAACCAATTCACAATCTCAAATTTATAAAATTAAAGATACCATCTCTGACTCAGAGATATTTTGATCTGCAAGTTGCTGAAATACGGAAGATGAGGACAAGGTGTTATTACATACATATACAGTTCTTGTAGTCTCATCAGGGTAATTACTATCATAGTGGTCCCTAGGACAGATGGATCTTTGGTCAAACGTCATGGCCATGTTAACGTTATCACAAAGATCATTAAACTAATGTGTGGTCTTCAATATTCTGAGATATTTAAAAATAAAATTTAGGTTTGTTATTCTCAAAGCCTCTCAGCTGTGATCTTGTTTTATACTGGTTTTTGACAAATTTCTCCCAAAAATACCAAGGTTTAAAATGAACCAGAATTTTCAGGGGTGAGGATTAAGTGAAACACAAAACTCTGAGAGAGAATACAGGAGAAAACTACATCCCAGTTCCTGCCAAAATAAAAACTTGAAGGCCTCAATAAACAAGCCTCCCTGTATGAATCAAACTGCCTTGTTCATCCTGTTCTAGTAGTAACATATTGAATGTATCACTGTGGAGAGACAGGTTGGAAGGAAAATAGCCAGCATTATGTATTGTGAGGTTTTCAGAGATCTATAAGATCTCAATGTTTTTAAACAAAATTACATTAGATTTTTAACAGACCATGCGAGGAAAGAGTCCTTCTATGTCCCATGTATTGTTTTCACAATTTTTCATTTAAAACAGAAATACCAACAAAGGTGAATTTAATTCATACATGTGTTGTAAATGCTTATATGTAGGAAGACTTTAGGTCATAAGTGTTACTGAATGTGAACAAAAAATCATGATAAACCAAAATGTTTTATGACAGGCTAGATTCAAAGTGAGGGGTAGTAGGAAGTGTTGATGCATACATAACTTCTTCATTCAGTTTCTCTCGTACCTTCTAAAGACCGATTTTGCAAAAGACATTCTGAAGATGTATCTATTCAACTACATATCAAGTGAGTTTGCAGATGATATCAAAATAGGAGGAGCTGTTGACAGCCTCAAGTGCAGAGAGAACTTTGCAGAGAGACCTTGATAAATTAGCAAGCTGAGCAATCACCAACAAGAAGTTCAACAGGAGGATGTGCCAGATTTTTGCACCTGGGATTGTGCAACTCTAGCTATATATACAAACTGAGGAATGAGAGTCTGAAGAGCAGCCCTCCAAAAAGAGATCTGGAGTTTCTGGCTAACAGCAAGTTGAATATGAGTCAGTAGTGTGCCTGTGCGGCCAAAAGGGCCAACTATACCCTGAGGTGCATCATGCTCACCACTGACAGCCAGGTGAGAGAAGTTGTTCCATTCTACTCTGCATGGTGCAACAACACTTTGAATGTTGTGTGCAGTTTCAAGTAACGCAATATAAGAAAGACATAAAACCATTATAGACTGTCTAAAAGAGAGCTACAAAAAAATGGTGAATAGTGTAGAGAACAAGATGTATGAGTAATGGCTGATGTCCCTTAGATTCTTCAGCTCAGAGAACAGGGGGTTTGGGAGGCCTCGTGGTGGTCTATAGCTTCCTTCTGAGGGGAAGGAAGGGGGGCAGATGATGATCTCCACTCTCTGGTGATAGCAACAGAACTCAAGAGAACAGCACATCAGGGAGACTCAGACTAGGTATTAGAAAAAAATTCTTTACCAGATGGTGGTCAGGAACCCATCTAGGGCTGTGGTCATGTCATCAAGGTTGCCAAGAAGCATTTGGATAATGCTCTCAGATATATGGTTTATTTTCATGTGTTCCCATGTTGTGCCAAGAGATGATCCTTGTGGGTTCTTCCAGTTCTACAGTTCTATGATTAAGATACATAAGACCAAATAGAATCTGATCCACCCACTTGAACAATGCAATAAGTATTTGGACATAAGCAGTAAATCATTATCATCTGATTGAATGACAGCTTATGAAAAGAAGTGGTATCAGGCAAATAGGTAGCTGACAAGTCTACAAAACAAGAATCAGAAACCCATACAGACAAATAAGCAAACCCATGATGTACCAAATAAGATTTCAGATTTCAATTTGTATAGATGTATTATAAGTAGTACCTTGAAATATCTACAGTCCTTACAAAGAAGCCAAAATAGAGCAGCTATGACCAGATGAGTATATTACTTTTGCCACTGAATCTTATAGTAATGAGTAAGTCTACGTTCAATTAAGAATTATAGTCCTAATTCTCTCCTTGATACTTTTTTGTGAGTCCAAGGTCAAATATTTATTCCATAATTTTCACTGATTTAGATTCAACTATGTTCGTAATTATGATTTTAGTTTTCCTCTAGTGGGGTACTTGCCCTGTTTTATGATAACTGTTAAAAGTGTGTCACAGCTCCAGAAGCTGGTTTCCCTCTTGAGCAGCTCCCAAGTTTATTAGTTTGACCTTATCAAGCTTCTTTTAAGACAATTCTCAACGCCAAACTAAAGTTACATCTGCTCTTCATTTTTATTTTCACAATTACAGCTTTTCTGAACTCCTTATTCTCAAATCTGCAACCTTACTTAAGGCATTTCTCAAAATCCTAGATGATTGTGGTGAAGAGGGAAGAGAAATGATGGGAACACAAGAGGAAATAAGTGAATCTTTCATACTGTATTCATTTTACGTTTGGTAGCTGGGGGGAAGAGGAGGAAAGAAGGAAGGAGCTTCCAGGATGGTCTATATGTGAGAGCTGGTGAAAGCTGATATTGAGTAATAGTGGTTTATTCTCTAAAAGAGAAGATTTAACAAAGGGAAAAAAAAATGCTGCACAAATAATCTGGGAGAGGTAAGTGATAAAATGTAAAGCTTATCAGACATCAAAGTCAGTAAGAAAGGAGGACACAAGTTTCTCCAGACACAACGTTGTTCTCCTGTAGCTTGTGGAGGAGACCATATTGGATCAGGTAGATGGGGCCTGAAGGAGTGTGCGGCCATTCAAAGTCTCTACAGAAGCAGGCCCCAGGAAATGCAGTGGGAAAATTACAAAGACAAAAGGCAAGAAGAACTTACTCTAGCTACCTCTTTTAAAGATAATAAAACATGTTTTTATAAATATATTAAAAGCAAGAGAAGGGTCAAGGAGAATCTCCTACTTTTATTGGTCATTGCAGGGAATATTATCGTTGAGTATGAGGAAAAGGCTGAGATTCTCAAAGCCTTCTTTATGTTTTTCTTTAATAGCCAGGTCAGATATTTTTGAGCACAGTTCCCTGAGCTGAAAGAAGGGATGGGGAGCAGAATAAACCACACACAACTCAGGAGGAAACATTTAGTGACCTGATACTCTACCTGGACTGTCAGGTAGACAGGTTTGCTCAGATCCACGCAAACAGGTGAGTTCTTCCTGAGGGTACCGAGGAAGCTGGCTGGAGTGATTGCCATCGTTTATCAACAGTTCTGGTCAACTCAGGACATCCCAGATAACTGGAGACTTTCTAATGTGATGCCTATCTACAAGAAAGGTCAGAAAGAGGATCTGGGAAACTAAAGACCTGTTAGCCTGAACGCAGTACCGGGAAAGGTCATGGAGCAGATCTTCAGTGCAATCATGTGGCAACTGGTCACTAGTGATGCTCCTCAAGAGACAGTATTGGGACTGGTCCTTTTTATCTTTATCCATCTTTACTGATGATCCGGATGAGGGAATTGAGTGCATCCTCAAAATGTCTGCAGGTGACATTGATTGAGAGGACGTTTTGATCTGCTTGAGGGTAGGAAGGTCTTACAGAGAGATCTAGATATGTTGGCTGTATGGGCTGAGGTCAATTATACAAGCTTTACAAAGATCAAGTACCAGATCCCACACTTCAGTCACAATAATCCCATGTATTGTTACAGGCTTGAGGCACAGTGGCTGGAAAGCTGCAGAGATGAAAAGGACCTGAGGGTGTTAGCTGACAGCTAAACATGAGCCAGAAGCATGCCAAGGTGGTCAAGGAGGCCAGTGGCCATCCTGGCTTATGTAAGAGACAGTGCAGTCAACAGGACTATGTTCCTGTGGGGACTTGTGTTGGAGTAGTTCACTGCTGAAGGATGGGTCCTCTGGTACAGAGCAGTGCTTGAAGAACTGCAGCCTGTGGAAAGCCCACGCAGTATCAGGTCAGAAGAATGACATCCCATTCTTTGACTCCACATTTGAGTAGGGGCAGAGAATGACCACAAAGCAGTGATAGAGATGAAGCATTATGGTCTGATCGCAGCTCCCAACATCATCTCTGTGAGCTGCATGGGGTGAAGGACATAAGGTAGAGTGGTTTTAGTCTGTTTTTAGTTTCTCACTGCTCTAGACTGTTAGTAGTAGGCAGAACATTATACTGTTCTCCCTATGATGAGCCTGTTTTGCTCATGGCAGAAAATGATGAGTGATCTTCCTTTCTTCACCTCAAACCATTTCATCATATTTTCTTTTTTCATCATATTTTCTCTCTGTTCTGAGAAGGAAGAATGAGAAAGTGGTGTGATGGAGATTGACTATCAAAACACTGCATTCAAACATATTAATCCTGGTTACTTCCTTTTGTCAGTGACCTGAATGCAGGCACAGTTGTATCTGTTTCTCTAAAAATAAAGGCTTGTAAATCTCAAGGTGAGATAAATTGGGACCACAGATGGAGTTATTTGCAAAAACATTCTCCTGAATGACCATGTCATTCATAAATCTATGTATTAGTTATGAAGATACAGACATGACTAAAGTCTGTATCTCCATATTAGAGCTATAGAAGGATGGATGAAATGTATTCTCTTCAAATGATTATACAATTTCAGCTTGAGATCTCCTACACAACATCTATACTAAAAAAAAAAAAAAAAAAAAAAAAAAAAAAAAAAAAAAAAAAAAAAAAAAAAAAAAAAAAGAGAGAGAGAAATTTTCATCACGTCTAGCTGCACAAAGAATATTACCAAATCACAGAATCACAGAATTGCAGGCGTTGGAAGGGACCTCAAGAGATCATAGAATCACAGAATCATAGAATGTCTTGGGTTGGAATGGACCTCACGGATCTCAAGTGAGTCCAACACCCCTGCTAAAGCAGATTCCCTACAATAGGTCACACAGGTAGGCATCCAGTTGTATCTTGAATATCTCCATAGAAGGAGACTCCAAAACATCTCTGGCAATCTGTTCCAATGTCCACTACCCTTACTGAAGTTCTCCCACATCTCAGTATGGAACATCCTATGTTCAAGTTTTAGCCATTACTCTTTGTCTTATCATTAGAGTAACTGTCAGAGAGTAAGGCTTTGTGTTGGAAGATTATGGAATAAATCTTCTTAGAAGACATGTTAAGACACAAGAGGGATGAGAGGGTTATCCAAGACGGCTAGCATGGGTTTACCTAATTAGCGTTGTGCCCAACCAATCTGGAGCCTTCTGTGATGGAGTGAAAACACTGGTGGACAAAGAGAAGGCAACCAATGTCATCTACCTGGACATGTGCAAGACCTTTGACATGGTCCCCCACCACATCCTTATCTCCAAATTGGAGAGATATAGGTTTGAGAGGTGGACTATTAGGTGGACAAGAAATTAGTTGGAAGGCTGTAGACAAAGGGTTGTGGTGAATGGCACTATATCCAGGTGGGGCCCAGTGATGAGAAGTTCCCACAAGGGTCTCTCTTGGGACCGGTGCTCTTCAGCATCTTCATCGGTGACAATGATGATGGGCTTGAGTGCTTGTTGAAAAGAGTAGTTTGCAACACATAAGAGAGCTATTACATTTTATAAAAGAAGGTTATACACTCAATCTCTTGTTCTTTTTATGTATAAAGTCAAATAAGTACAACTCTTGAACATTTTTTTCCTCCAGCCACTCTGCATATTGTTCACCCTTGTTCTCAGCTTTGCCAGTGAGAAAAAGTTTATTCCCAAGAAGAAGAAATGGTAGAGCAAAAAAGCATACCTAGCGTGACTATCCAGTGCATTGACATTCATATTCAGTCTCTAAAAGTCAAGTCATTTCAGAGGAAAGGAGAGTGAAATTTGCTATGTAATGCACTGAGACAATCCTATATCTCTGACTGTGTTTCATGACAGATCTTATAAAAGATTGTAAATTGCTATCTGTTGAAATATATGAGTTTAATGGATTCCATTAATACACACACCCTCACATAAGAGATTTTGTAAGCCAGAAGATATGATCAGTCAAACAGCTTTAATAGTTATTAATTACAGTAGCTCACTATTTATTCCTCACTGACATAGAAATGTTAAGGTATATTAATAACAGTTGTGGATGGCATGCATAGAAAAAAGGAAACAGACATTTTCTTCTTCTGTGTAATAATTCAGAGAGTTACTCAGTGCTTTAAAGTATTTGTTAGAAATTTTCTGATAGAGGACACTTCTCTTTTTTACATGTTTCAGAAAAAAACAGGCATATTGCTGCACAAAGTTTTCTGTTCTTTGGATTTTTTATTGCTTAGGCAGAATCTAGAACATTTCAGCTTATATTTAACTTGAGTAAAAAAATCCAAGTTTTGGTACAAATTTATTGCAAAACCTGTGAGGTTCTTTCAATCAATCTACCTATCAATCAATCATAATGTTTTTACCTTATCAGATGACTTGTTCTATTCCTAAACCATAACCTTTTACAAAAACTGGAGGACTCAAAACTCAGGTATTGAAATTGATTAAAAAATACAATTGTTGCACAGAAGACAGACTAAAGATGGATACACCTGAGCTACTGTCACAACAGCACTTATTTCAATTAAAAAAAAAAAAAATAGAAAATAGTAATAAATCACGTTAGCTAAAGAAATGTAACGGATATGTTAAGATCTATTCTCGTGAGTTTGGCCTCTGGAGTTTGAAATGGTCACTGTGCAAAGGAAGTGAATAAACTCATCCCCTCATATAAGAAAGATTTTAAATACACTCACACCTCATTCCTTGTTATTACCTCTAACTAGACAAGACTTCACTGAAAGGCTTTGTGACTTAGGAAACAGAATATTATATACAGAATATATACTGGGAAGAAGTGGATACTGAGTTCCTCTGTGTCTGTTTTCAAACTTGTGAAATGGATTTGTTGGATTTAGCCATCCATTTTTCAGATCTGCTGTTTTTCAGTTCTACTAGTATAAAAAGAAAGACAGTTTCATTAATCATAAATCACAGACTTCCTTATAAAAACTAAGGAGTTTCTCTGACATTGCATCTCCTCACTTTTCAGTTGTACATATGACAACACAAAACAAAAATTAAGGAGTAATCAGATTTTAAGTAAAAATCATTTGAATTTTTTTCATAACCCACTACAGTCTGCAGTCAGTGAAACAAAGGTTTATACAATATGGTATTACATACATACCCAGTAAAATACAGTATTTTAGTAGCATTAGCTATTCCCCTGTAATTTTCCAGATCAGTACTTTTATCCAGGTGGCAACATCCTCAGCCAAAGAGCAAAAAAATAGCACATGTTAAACTAAGTGTTGAAGTATGAAATCTTTGCAATTGCTGTCCAGACTGATATTTATCACTTGGGCTAAGTCTTGTCTCACCTAAACCTAGATATAAATTAGATATAAACCACTGCTTGTGGTTTGCCTCTTTGCTGGATATTGTTTTCCTGGATTCTTTCTTCTGTATTTTCACTGAATATATAAAATTTGAGTATATAATTGGGCACAGATATATCATCAGATAATCTAGTAATAATTAGGTTGTATCACAGTTCTCATATTCATACTTTTTTTTTTTTTTAATCATACTGTCTTAATACATAGCATTATAGAGATTTAGTTGCTGATATACATAACATGCAATTAAATAAACCACCGTAATGCCAACTGTCCCCAGGTTTGAGTGGTTGATCTGCAAAGCAACTTTTTCTCTATGATTTTAATGCTCAGATCCTCTGAAATCAAGGAGGAAATAAATATTTCTGAGCTCAGGGAAAAACAAACAAACAAACAAACAAACAAAATCACTGTAGCCAACATGAATTAAATGAATTAATAGCTTCCCAAAGAATGAAACGCAGAATCACAGAATCACAGAATTGTAGGGGTTGGAAAGGATCTTTAGAAATTATTGAGTCCAACCCCAACAGTAGAATGAAGAAGATCTTTTAACTTCGAGAGTATATCATTCGTAACACTTACCATTGTGCATGTTACCTATAGATAATGACAGTGGGGATAAAGTATTCTTATTTTTGATGACGTAAATAAATAGAACTCCTGAAGAGTACGCAACCTTAATCTCAGAACATATATAGCCTCTACTATGAAGAATCTGAGTGTCTGTATCTTTAATACTGTTAAGATAAAAAATGATAAAAATAGTAACATCAAATCACACACACAAAAGAGCTGAGTAGACAATTCAAAGATCATTGTTAGGGCTAAAGGTAGCTATTTTTTCTGGGTTGCTATTCACACTATTCACAGTATGTCTTTGCTTTATAATGGTTGGTATAAAATGCTTCTGGCATTTGGAGTACAAAGTATTTTTAACTTATAAAACTAATATTCATTGCTGGAATGGCTAGGGGTTTGTCTTAATATCATTGTATGTTACCTTACATTACAGTGTGGTATGTTACGCTGTTACATTTTATTACCTTACCTTATGTTACTTCATGCCAAATTTTAAGTTATATTTTAAGATACATTGTCATCCCGTAACCTCAGCAGACTTTGTTGTCCAAGTACAAAACAGATATTGAGAATAATTTAAATGTAACTATATTTCCATTAAATCAGACTTGTTTTTATCTTTTTTTTTTTTTTTTTTTTTTTTTTTTTTTTTTTTTTTTTTTTTTTTCCTGAATGTCAGGATTTGTGATGCTGTTGCCTGAAAGGAATATTTCAGAAGGTTGAATGTCTCATTGCTGCTGATAAATGTAAACCTTGCATAAAACTCTGAAGTACACATTTGCCTGTTTTGAGATAAGTTGATAAGCATGACTCTATAGAGCAAGACTTTCCAAGTTTTCATAGCCTGGGAAGCATCTGAAGCAACAGTTCATGAAGGAAGGCTCTGTTACAAAGAGAAACCATTGAGATGAAGAGAGGCAGTGGAAGGGTAATTTATTCATTCTTCAATAAAAACAACAACAAAAAATCAACAGTAACAATGACAACAACAAAACCCACCTTATTAATCTTTCAAACACTAAGATCATTTATTTCAAAAGAGGGAAAAGACATGGATCTGATTCTCAGCTGGCATAAACAGATATAGTTTCATTTAATGTAATTAATCTACTACAGTTACAATTATCTGACAATAAAGACTTCAATGTATTAAAGTTTTTAATGATCTATTAAATTAAAAAGAATAGTCTGCCTGTCTGTCCATGTATGCATTACACTTCTGCTTACATAAACACAGTATTTTCATAGAATAACTGGTCAAAGTCAGTTTGTTGTCAACAAGTTTCAAACAATTATTAAAAATATACAATTAAGAGACGCTTTTTTGTTTTTATTTTTCTTCATTAACAGTCTATTTCCAGACAGCAATATGAAACAAGCATCGTTTTCCATCACAGAGTGGAAAAAGAAAAAAGAAGAAGCCACTGCTTTAGTAGCATTTATCTGTTATACAATAGCTGATTTTTTTTGTGCCAGGAGAGGCTAGTGTAGTCCAGCAATCAAAAAGAAAATTCAGCAGAGGTATGCTGAAGAGTTTTGGAACTCCTCATCATATCATATGCCAGGAAATTCATGTAAATACTGTATTTCTATTCCCAGATCTGGTCACAACATGTGTCAAATGGATAGTCAGTGAAGTATCTATCTAGATCAGATCATATTATATGCTCTCTATGCCTTGGACTATATGTATTTTTCATCTTGCATAACACTGAGCAGCTGGACTTTGATTTCCAAAGTCCTCAGCAGCTGATAAACTGAGCTATTTTCAGAGCCTCTCCTGTTGTGGAAAAGAAAAATAAATAAATAAATAAAATAAAATAAATTGAAGTGACTACTTTGCTGTCTCGGTTATAGCTCACTTTTAATGCACTGTCCACCAGGATTCACTGTCTGAACTGAACAAAACCTCAACATGCTTGCCTCATTCTCGTTTATAAGAATGCATAGATAGCTGTAGCCTAACTGAGCATTGTTTTTTGACAGTTTATGTAAATGTAAATATAAAAGTAGACAAATGTCTATGCATATATGTGTGTGTGCATATGTGTATGTATATGTTTGCATGTGCACATATATAATCTGTGTATATTTTTAAATGCACAAAGAGAATCCTTTCTACACACTCTGTAGAAGTTGTCATAGTCTCCCATAGCAACAACTCACAGATAAAGAATCTCACATCAAACCAAACTGTACATGGAGGAAAATTCTGACTGTTAGACCAACATTATAGGTCTGATTTAAATGTACAGAATTAAGTAGGTTCCCTCTGCAAGTCTATATTCTGCTCACCAGGCTATGATATAACATCACATATGGAAAATAACATCACATCCTTCTCTTTTTCATGTAGAAAAGTGAGCTAGAGGCTGGGGGTCCAAATGCCAAATTTCTTAACTTTCATGGCTTTAAGTCTTCCCCTCAGATGTCAATCCTATGGAAAATGGTGTTTGGACTAGTTCTGCAGCAGTTATATTCCTTTTTTTCCTAGTCTGGGGGAATTTCTTCTCTTAGAGGGTCACTTCAATTGAACAGTGTAAAGTAGAAAAATGTTCCCTTCTGGCTGGACAGGTGGAAATTTTATGCTCCAGGACGATTGAGTAATGATCTTTGGCTGCATATATACACACAGAAATGTCAATTACCTGATAATGTGAAGACAAACAGGATGACAAACACAATTCATTACTCAGATACTGCTCTTTCACAGACACTCTTCACTAACTTTTCAATGTTTGTCAACATTAAAGCACAAGACATGTACCTCAAGAAACACTCTTTAGAAAGCAGTACAATTATAATTGTGTTTCATCTTAAGAAAAATGCAGAAATACATCACCATATAGAAGACTAAATAATCCATACTCAGTGCAAGAGATGACTTTAATAAGCTCTCTTCAGTGCTGATTGCTGTTTACTTTTCCCATTTCAATCTCTGTTTGAGGTTTAAACTTCTGTGGTAGGGCAACATTCCCAAACAGAGTGATGTGCTTGTTCTCAATCAGTGGTGCTTTTTTTTGTTTTGTTTTGTTGGTTTTTTTTTTTTTTTTTTTTTTTTTTTTTTTTTTTTTTGTAATCTCAATATTCATCTTTACCCTTTTGGTTGTTTGTTCTGTGCTTGTTATAACTTTCATAACCTGAGTGGATAATTTAAAATTGTAAAGCTCACTGATGCTTAGTGTTTACTTGTGACAGTGATATCAGAAAGGATACATATATCTAACCTTCGCTACTTTTAAAACCTCTCAGAAATAAATTACTTTCTGATGTACAGTCAGCAAGTGCATTAAAGAAAGAAACAAACAAAAAATCTACATCTTTTATTCTTTTGTTCTGATTTGGAAAAAAAATAAATTATTTCAATGTACTTTCTCACACAAGTAACATTCTTTTAGCAGCAGCTCGCTTCATGAAGAGAATTAGATTGAAAAACAATACTAAATTTTCTTTTACAATTGCTGAAAAGACAAGAATATTTCTCATAGAAGAACATAGAAGTTTTTAAGTTCATTGATTGCTGCCGAGGTTTGCTGCTTCAGAGCTGTCCCAGCCAGAACAACAGTGACTGATCACGAGGTACAGGGGGGTTTCACTGGGTTCCTTCATCCAGGGAACCCCGAGGTAACAGAGCAGCGTGGCTGACGTGACTCACAGAATCACAGAAACACAGAATGGCCAGGGTTGGAAGGGACCACAAGGATCATAAATCTCCAACCCCCCTGCCACGTGCAGGG
>JAOWBP010001828.1:12260-24586 GCA_028571105.1 Tragopan temminckii
CGCGGACGGGCAGCACGCCGGCGAGCGACTGCGTCATCAGCGGGCGCCGCCACCTGGCCAATCGCAAGGCTGCGAGGCGGAAGTGACGTCTTGCCCCCCCCCGGTGAGGCGGAAGCGATGCCTCGCGCTCCCTGGGGGCGGTAAGGCGCCGCTTTCTGCTCCTCGGGGGAGCGCGGTCACGGCCTCGCTGGGGTCCTGCCGCAGCTTTCCTCAGGGCCTTCCTCCGCCCGCCGGCTGCTTCCCTGCTGAAAAGGGCCCGTCGTCGCCTCAGGCGTGCGCTGGGGCGCCCTCTTTTCCGTACGGTTCGCTTCGGTGTTGTGTCGTGAAGGGGCAGAGTCGTTTGTGTTTTCCTTCGGGTCTAACGCTGAGAAGACAAAACCAAGTTCATCTCTCGATGCCTTTCTTTGCTTAGGGTGAGTGGGGGTGGATGCGTTTTGTTGCTTGCCCGTTTTGTCTTGTTTTTGTTACGGACAGACTGATACCCAAAAACGAAGCTCCCACCACCCACGCTGAGGAATTCGGCTGGAACATCCACTTGGTTAAAAGCGTTTGGCTGTAGTAGCGTTGGGATTTCTAAAGGGTTTAACTACCTAAAGCAAAGGTGATAACCCTAAGTGATGCGTGCACAATGTATTTTTATGTGTCACTTCATCAGTATCTTATCTGTGTTTGACTGCAGGTTGTTTCTCCTTGGAGCTTGGCTGACCAGAGCTGCTTTTGGCTGGGAACCATGAGGAAATACTTTTCATAGAAGTGTCACGCAACCAAAGCCATGGCATCATCAGCTAACTTAGACACTGGGGCCCAGCTAATTGTGGAAGAGTGTACCACTAATTACAGCCTCCCACCCATGCCAGACATCAAGGTGGAGCACCAGCTTGACTCCAGCACAGAGGAGGGCCCATCCCAGAGTGTGGCCATGGGCATGAAGTTCATTTTACCCAATAGATTTGATATGAACGTCTGCTCGCGATTTGTGAAGTCTCTGAATGAGGAAGACAGCAAAAATATTCAAGACCAAGTTAACTCTGACCTGGAAGTGGCATCTGTCCTGTTTAAAGGTTGAACTTTTATGGTACAAGTTGTTACGTCCAGACTGTCTCATCATGCTCTGTTTTTTAAAAAGCCTGTGCCATGTATGCATGTTGATCAGTAATAGTTTCTAAGATATTTTCTGCTAGCATTTTTTTAATAAGCTTGATGCTTTATTACTATATAATTCATTTCCCCTAGGATTTTTTAATCATGCTTTTAGGTTTGTTGGTTTGGTTTTTTAATCAAAAAAGTTGAAGAAGTAACAGCACAAAAAGCTTTTAATTTATAAAGAGCTGATGCGGATTTTAAAAACAAGGTTATTTCTGGTAGCAAGCTCTCTTAGATGAAAGTCTAAGATGAGCTGTAACGTGTTGAATGTATGTGTCTCTACAAAACCTTACTGAAAGCACTGTGTGATCATTTCAACTTCAGTAGCTTTCTGGACCATGTTTTATCTTTCCACTACTACGATGACAGAGTAACATCAGTTATGCAGTTGACTTTGTCATATCCATATGGCTGTACTAAGCCTGTAGTCACTGTAGTGATCATCTTGCTGATTCAGTTTGAAAGTGAATGCTGCTACCATTCTGTAAATTGTTCCCTGCAGCTGTTCTCTAAGCACTTCTGTCCAGCTTCATAAGAATTGATCTGTGCTCTTTAATGGCAGAGCATATTGATGGGAAAAATAATATAAGAATTCTATTTACCCTTAAAAGGTGTGGGTTTTTTCAGTGTTTGTTTCACTATTTTGGACTCTGAGTAGCTTGTTATTTCATTATGTTTAATTTTACACTTTAACGAATACAAACACAGGCCTACTATGGGTTTTCATAATTTCACTGATCTGTGTTTAAAGGCCCTGAATGCTTTCTAGTGGAGCTGCAGACTTGTCAGCAATAGGGTTGTTTTTCTTAGATAACAATATTAGATAACAAAATTTAGAAATAGTCCTGCAGATCCAGGGTCAAAAATCCCTGGCAGGTCACTTAATTTGATAACTTCTGCTGTAGCTGTTTGGCAAACAAAGTGGAATTTTGTGTTTATCCTGTTACCCTGTTCTTCTTACTGGTTCTCTTCTGAAATTTGTACTTGGATTTATGCCCACAAGGTTCTCTATACAGTGAATTCTGTGTGCATGTCAATTAGTTTCCTGTCACTAATTACTAGTACACACTGGTTTTAAATCAGTTTAGCCAATAACGGAGTCTAACCCTTTAATAATTGGCTTCACAGCCACTTCTGTTGCATTTTCTGTAAGCTGGTTTGGAATATCTCAATTCCTGCTGGATAAACATTTGTAAGACATCAGTAATACCGTTATAATTTTATCCAACAGGAGTGGAAGAAGTCCTGGTGAAGGCCAGAGCTGCATCATATTCTTTGCATTGGAGAGTGCTAGCAAGAGTATTGAATGCCAAGGAGTACTTGATAAATCCATGCCAGATGCGTTGGAAATCTAGGCAGAGAGTTTCCTCACGTGGACAGCAAATTGTCTCTGGGTGACATGCCATACTTAACATGTGGGCTACTAGCATTGTTTTATGTTTTATATTGAAAACAGCTCTTTGTTCAACTCACGTAGTACACAGTAGAAAAAGCACATGCTACATAGATCACGCAGTGTGTGTTAGAAAGATCTTACGGTATTGGTGCTTTCTAACTTGATCAGAATCTGTGGCTTTGATTTAATTCTCTTCCTAATACTAAAATTATGTCTGTTTTCCCTGATGTAGCTGAATGCAACATCCGTACTTCTCCTTCACCTGGTATCCAAGTAAGACATGTTTATACTCCATCAACTACTAAGCATTTCTCACCAATAAAACAATCAACTACCCTAACTAACAAACATAGGGGAAATGAAGTCTCTACAACACCTCTGCTTGTAAACTGTAAGTATCCTTCTGCCCTTCAGCTAATAATTCTGTTGTAAACTACAAGTTCAATGTTTGCTGAGTTTTTTCCTTTTTTTTTTTTTTTTCCACTTTAATGTAGGAAGAAAACATTGTCTAATGTCACAGTGTTCCAGCCTGTTTTGAATTCATGACTGATGTGTCTTTTCCAGAAAAGGGTCCAATTCTTGATTTGAAAAGCAGAGACAATGATTTTTCTGATCCTCTGGAGCTTTAAACTTTTGTGCTTGATGTAATTATTTTCAGAACTTATGAAGCTTAAGTGCTCCAGACTGCTGCAACTGTCATAGTTGTCATGCATCTTGAAAATCAAGAAGACACTATTATTCAAGGCTTTTTTAATTCTTAGTTTCAGGCTTTTTCTCTATAATCAACTTCTTTAAGATTTACTTTGCCTCCTATGAACTACTCTCTTTTGAAATTACTTTTAAATCTTCAGTGTGCATCTTCCTTAAACTGAGTAAGGCCAGTTTTAAATAAATTGGGAAAAGTAGATCTTGACATAGACCTCAGCCTGACCAAAATAGGCAGTCTTTCAGAAAAAGAAATCAAGCTTTCATGCAGAGAACAGGAACAAAAAAAAACAAACAAACAAAAAAAA
Organism: Tragopan temminckii; assembly: GCA_028571105.1. Classification (NCBI taxonomy): domain Eukaryota; kingdom Metazoa; phylum Chordata; class Aves; order Galliformes; family Phasianidae; genus Tragopan; species Tragopan temminckii. Next base: position 15,813 of record JAOWBP010001828.1, read on the forward strand.
AAGGACATGGTATATTTACATATTATGTAATCATTAGCTGATTTTCTTACTGTGTAGATCTGAGATCATTTATTATATATATATTTCTTCCTGACCATCTTTCAGATTTGCCCCAGGTTGTGATTGTCAGAACCTTGCACCTGTGCAGCATTTACTGTGGGATCAGAGTTCTCCGTTGTAACTCCTTAAAGAGTTCTACTGTCTTTATGGCTTGGAACTTTTGATTAAAAATAAAAAAACTCACCACTTTATTCTTCCTTGGTAGATGTCATGTTGTACATAGTTCTGTAATGTCTGCTCTGTTCCACCTTGTAGCGAATAAGAGTCACATTTGGGGCTTCCAGATATTTTGTGATCTCTTCACACAATAAATGTCATTTGTAAATTACACAATTGTAAAATATCAAAATAAGTTTGTTTTACTTTGATAAATGTTCTTAATATGCTCTTGGGTTGCCGACCAAAAATGGGAGAGGGTAACACATTGCCTTCTGAGAAGTCAATGTAAGAAGCACCTTTTAGCATAATTTCTACATTAATTAAAAAATTGTGGAAACCTATGAAATTCTTTGGAAAGGTCTCACATTTTATGATAATGATTCAGATTAAAAGGTGATATATATCTACACTGTCACGTCTGGACTCTGTATAGCTCAAGCCAATGGATGTTCTATGCCCACCTCCAAACATCAGAATGAAAACTGATGTGCGTATCACCTCTTCTTGCTTCCATTTCTGCAGCTTTATCAGTTCACCAACTGGCTGCTCAGGGAGAAATGTTGTATCTGGCCACACGTATTGAACAGGGTGAGTCTGAGGAAAGGTTAAAAGCCTCCCTCTTTATCTTGTGCACTTATATCCTGCTACACTCAACTTTTTCCCTGAAGATGTATTAAAGAGATCTCCAAATCTGATACAATTGAGAGTTCTCTCCAACGTTTGACTTTTGAGATACCCATTCTTTGCAGGTGAACTGTTGTTTTCTATGACTTTTGATTCACTCAGTGCTTTGATTTGCATTTAAAATGAAACATTAACATTGATGGAAGTTGAGAAATCCGTTATTTTCCCTGCTTCCCGCACTATGTGGATGATCTGTAAACTTTAAGAGAATGTTAGTTCTATCAAAAGAGGTAAAGTTGGCTTGGTTTTCTTGATTTTTGTTGTTGCTCTTGTTATTTATCATTTAAATGCATACTATTAATTGAAGCTTTCTGATTCTATTTAATTGATCAACATAGAGAACTATGTTGGGAATTCAAGCTATGGATCATGCTTGTTATATAATAGCACTCATTCCAAGTTGTATAGTATTCTTCAGCATGATAGTTGTGTCTATAGTACATATAGAAAACTTCAACCTTTACATCTGTACTATATTGAATTGAGTACTGTTCACAGCATATTCTTACTCTGTTATTAATAACCAGGCTTGCTTTCAGTCCTTCTGTTAAAACTTTCATAGACAGCAGGAAGTGAATATCTGAGTCTGTATACCTTCTCAGTGAGTTGTCTATCTGGAGGTCAAATTGTTTTTTGAAATGTTAGTAATCAGTAAAAATGCTTGTTATGGTGCTACGATAAGAATGGAAATTTAAAGGATTTAGATACAAAATCACAGAAAAAATCCAACTAATTCAGTTGGCTGCTTGTTTAAAAAAAATAGTTTTCCTTTTTTCCTTTATGTAGACGTTAATTGTTTCCATGTAGCAACCTATTGATTACATGAACTAGGAGGGAATAGGGTTATACTACGAGTCTGTGGCTCACTGTTGAAAAAGTGCCTGAAGAGTAATGCAGAATGTATTTCTTTACTTTTCAAGTGGAACTTCTCTCCAAATATGAAGCCCATATTATAGGCAACTTAGAACTTTTTTTCCAAGTAAAAACAGAGCTCGGTTTATAGAATCTAAAAACAAAAACTCAACTACTAAATTTTACGTTAGTCTTTTTTTTCCTTGGACAAGGATACTTTCACCACCACTGTTATAGAAATTTATTTTTAAAGTTAAGATTTGAATGACTTTAGAACATGCTCCTACCTCAGTTCATTCAGAATGGATATACCTAAGCATTCATTTTACCAGCTCATACCATATATTATGAAAGGGATTAATACATGGTATATTTTGCTTTGAACAGAAAATGTAATCAATCATAAGGATGAAGAAGGATTTACCCCTCTGATGTGGGCTGCAGCTCATGGGCAGATAGCAGTAGTGGAATTTCTCCTCCAGAATGTAAGGAAAAAGAGCACACTTCATTTTAAATTTCTTAATTTACTTTGTAGTTTATTTTCCCTAAGTTTTGTCAGTTCTACTATATATTTAAAACTTGTAAAGTTCTCTGTAAAATCTCAGTTCAAAACAAATTGGTTAACTTGCTTTTTTTTTTTTTTTCATTATTTCAGGGTGCGGATCCTCAGATTTTGGGGAAAGGGCGAGAAAGTGCCCTCTCACTGGCTTGCAGCAAAGGGTATACAGATATTGTGAAAATGCTGCTCGACTGTGGAGTTGATGTCAATGAGTATGACTGGGTAAATCTGTAACTAGAATTTACATCAGTGTATGCCTTGGTTAGAACTTTGAAGCAGAGCACAGCATTGGCTTGGATTTTAAAATTGTTCTCCCAAACTTACGTAGGATGTTCTTTGATAACATAAAAGTTGGTGCTGCTAATTCTGACTTTCTGGTAAAAAAGAGAATGAAACTAATGCTGAGTCCAATTAGAAGTGTGAAATTATATGTCACTTAATGTCACTGGTAGATGAAAAAAGATGGAAGTTATAGAGAACTAAAACCGATAACCTGATTTTTGTGTAAAACTCATGAAGTCTCGTTCTGATATCATAGAACGGCCTGGGTTGAAAAGGACCTCAAAGATCATCTAGTTTCAACTTCTCTGCTGTGGGCAGGGTTGCCAGCCACTAGACCAGGCCGCTCAGAGCCACATCCAGCCTGGCCCTGAGTGTGTCCAGGGGTTAATATGTGATATATGGAACTATACTGGTATGCTAAGGACTTAAAATTCCAGGCCACTCAATTATTAAGTGTCTAAGGCTTTTTATTGCTTTTGCAGAATGGAGGTACGCCTCTACTGTATGCAGTGCATGGGAACCATGTGAAATGTGTAAAAATTCTTCTTGGTAAGCAGCCTATCCAAAATGAATTCTCTGTATGGATGTGCTATCAGTTCTTACTGTCAAAAATCTAACTTGGTTTTCTTTTCATGTTTTGCATAGAAAGTGGTGCTGATCCAACTATCGAAACAGATGCTGGCTATAATTCCATGGATTTGGCTGTAGCCCTGGGCTATCGGAGTGGTAGGTATTGCAAATGTACATTCTTTGATTTTTGTTTTTGCTGCTCCTTGTTCATGCAGCTGCTGCATTGGCCTAATAGAGTTTTATTAGTTATAAAGCTGAAAGATCTCTGTCCTCAGAGCCTTAACACACCTAAATATATCAGTACAAAATTAGTATTTTTCCTTATTGGTTCAGAAAGATAAGTCCCTGGTGAGAAAATGGCACTGGCATGGATCTGTATCAGTGGGCATGTAAAAGGGTGTGTGTAGGTCTTTTGCGGTCGTGATCCAGGCAGGGAGAGATGAGCTGCTCCCCAGCCCTGTGCAAGGACTGTGAGTTGTACTGGGCAATAATAACAGTGCATCCAGCCCTTCCAAACCACTCAACCCAGTGTGCTGTTTCATTGGCATGTGATGTAGTTGGCAAAACTTCTTGCTTGTACTAGCTCTCGTATGCCTTGAAGGCAGACATAAAGAATGCAGAGATTAGTGAAGTAGGCTACCCTATTTGGCTCTGGAAGACAAAGAGGCAAAGATTGGATTCTTCAGTGTTTTTTTTTTTCCCCTCATGCTGCCTTCAGTTTGAAAGCTGTGAAGTGTCTGTTGTCACAGAATCTGGAACTGATTCTAAAATAAGCCAGAACTGCACATGTTGCTCCTACAAGCAGAGTCCTAATACACAACTGGGGGAGCCAGTAACTTCATAGGTATCTAGATGTAGGACTCCTTCAAGAGCTCAATTTCAAAATGCTTAAGAGAGGTAGTTTCTAATAAGCCATTTATACATTTTAAGATTTGCTTGGCATATGCCTATTTAAACCAGAGAACAGATCATCATCCCCATCTGCCTTCAAACCATTTATGTTATTTTTGATTATATGAGGTGCTTCTTTTCTGATGGGATGTAAACTCCCTTCTCAGAGTGAATTAATTCCTGCCTGTTGGTATCTGCCAGAAAAAATAGTACAGACCTTAAAGACTTGAAAAAACATTGAACCCTGATTAACCAAATCATTTCTTGGCTTTAGTTCAACAGGTTATTGAGTCTCATTTATTAAAGCTACTTCAAAGTATCAAGGAATAACGGCTGGCTCTTTCATGGCTGTCAGTTCTCATCTTGGAGGTTTTTACTCCATTTTAGCCCTGTAATCACTGAAAAGAGGTGTTTATTTTGTAAGTTTACCTCAGTTCAGCTACTTGCTGGTTTTACTTAAGCCAGGCATGTCCAACCTGTGGCCTGTCCCCTACCCCACACCATCATGTCGGTGGCTCTGTCAAACAGTGTTACTGTGCTCTATATATCAGTTGTAGTCTCCATGGCAACAAATAGGATACATTACTTTTGAAACAGCCTACATATTTGCATCCCAAGATAATTCCTATTCACCCAGTTCGGCCCGGACAAACTGACAGGTTGGACACCCATGACTTAAGCTTTTAAATATGCTTTCTCTTTCATAGAAATATGTGATGTCATCCTTTTCTTATATGTATTTTATATAACCTTGAAAGAAAAGGTCTGTTGTCATGCATGAAAAACTGAATAAAATTTGTTTTCACCCTGTAAGTGTTCACATAGTGCACTGGATGCCACAGTGCCAAGTGTCTCCTTGTTCCTATCATTGATCCAAATTCACAGGAAGATGGTTGTTTAGATACTGAGGTATGTCACCATAGAAAAAAAGATGTTTTTATTGTTAGTAGTATCCAAATGTGTGCCATGTGTGATTGTTTTCAAGATCTTCAGCTAATATTATTGTGTCAACTATTGTCTTTGTATGATTTTTAAGAAGTTAATAAATTTAATGACCTTGGTGGTAGTTTTTATTCCTGGCTGGTTTATTTCCATATTCTTCTGCCTCCTTCTTCTCCTAAATATCTTCCCTGCACTGGCTGAGCAGAAGATATCAACAGTGTGGGAAAAGAAGCCAGAACCTACTGCAGTCCAGCTGCTTTCAGCTGATGTGTGGCACTTTCCTTGTCCTGATGTAGCTGCTTGAGCTAGAACAGCACTATGGTTTCAAGCAGTTGAAAAAGTAGGCAGTGTTAAATGATTTCCCAAGACCCCACACTCAGTCAGACCTACACCTGAGTGATGAACACGTTATATTTTTACACATATAATGAAAAAAACTTTTTAAATAGACTTCAGAAGTTTGTTTTCCCTCTGACAGTACATATGCATCCCTTATGCAGTGTTTACATAAGCACTTAGTAATTGTGTCCAGTAGAGGTCTGTCATCTGTACACATAAATACACCTCTGAGCCCCTCCTTTCTTTCTCAGTCAATTGGTAATAAACTGAATTTAAAATCTGCCTTCCAAAAGCAGCTCAAAAAACATGAGTGGACCCAGGTAATTTATTAACTGTATTTCTAGTGTTGTTTAATTTTTCTCTTTGAAATTCATTCCATACACAAATGGAAGCCATACTATTTACAGCACTGTGATCCCAACCAAAGTACTGGAAGGCTGAGGATCATCCAGCTGGGTTCTTTGGGCCTAAGCCTGAAAAAATATATTCCAAATGCTGGCTTTGTTATTTCAACATGTTCCCTAGGGGCCAGTATTGGAGCCCATCCTGATTAATGTCTTGATGATTTGGATGAGGGAATGGAGTGCGCTCTCATTATGTCTGCAGATGACATCAAGCTGAGTGTGGAAGTGTCAATCTGCCTGAGAGTAGGAAGGCCCTACAAAGGGATCTGGAATGATGGGCTGAGGCCAATGGGATGAAGTTAAACAAGACCAAGTGCTGGGTCCTGCACTTTGTTCACAACAGCTCCATGCAGTGCTACAGGCTTGGGCCAGAATGGCTGGAAAACTGCATGGATGAAAAGGATCTAGGAGTATTGGTCAATGCTTGGCTGAGCAAAAGCCAGCAGTGTGCCCAGATGGCAAAAAGGCCAACCGCATCCTGGCTTCTATCAGAAACAGCACTGTCAACAGGAGCAGGGACGTGATTGACTCTCTGTACTCAGGCCTGGTGAGGCTGCACCCAAGAACTGTGTTCAGTTTTGGCCCCTCACTACAAGAAAGACATTGAGGCCCTGGAGTGTGTCCAGAGAAGAGCAATGAAGCTGGTGAGGGGTCTGGAGCACAAGAGTGGCTGAGAGAACTGAGATTGTTTAGTCTGGAGAAGGCTCAGGGATAACTTATTGCTCTCTACAGTGATCCAGTTGTGGTTGTGGTGAGGTGGAGGTCGGTCTCTTCTCCCAGGTAACATTGGTAGAACAGTGACAGACTTAATGGCCTTAAATTGCACCACTGGAGAATCAGGTTGGACATTAGGAAAAATTCTTCACAGAAAGAGCAGCAAGGTACTGGAACAGCTGCCCAGGGAGGTGGTGGAGTCAGCATCCCTGGAAGTATTTAAGGAAAGGGTAGATGTTGTACTCAGGGACATGGCTTAGTGGGCAATATTTGCCACAGGTGGATGGTTGGACTGGAGGATCTTTTAGAGGTCTTTTCCAACCTTAATGATTTTATGATGACTGAATATATAGTAGGAGAAAATGTAGGGAAAACAACGTGGATTAATTCGTGGCCTAGTTTTTCTTTGAAATGAGACTTGCATGGTGTACACAAGATGTTTATGAGGTCAGAAATAACCTGTGAATTGTGTTTTTTTGTGAGAGCCGGTCAGGAGGCTCATTTTTTTCCTAAAGCTGAAATCTTAAATGTAAAGAAACACAAAATAAATATTTTGAAGCAAGGAAATGTAACTGATCTTGGAGGTGTTGGTGAAACCTTTGCTATGTGTATACTCTTCCCTTTTTTTTATGTAGGGTTGTTAGCAGTTCTATCGTATTACACTTTAAAGTATGATTTAATCTAATTAAATACTGTTAATCTGATGTGGTTTGAAAGCAAAGAGAAACATTGTTTCATAATTGAAATCTAGAAGAAAAAAAAATTTAATACATAGGTTACTCTGAAAGCAATGTTTCCACAGAAACTACAACAAAGAGAAAAATAACACAATCACGGAGTAAATTCTCAGCTATAAAACACTACTTTTTAACATAGTCACCACCACGAGCTATGCATTTTCACCGGTGACAAACAAGAACCTCCATACTGTGCTCATAACAATCTGCACCAGTGGAGATGACCACTGTCACTGTCATCACTGCTGAAACGCACCACCCACGCCTCACTGTGCTCACATCCACTGTTTGGTCTCCAGAAGCATTCAGCAAGTGTCACTGAATGTCAGTGGGTGCCACTTTTTCTGCACGGAAGAATTCAATTCTACCTCTTTGCTTCAGACACCAACATAATAAAATAGGAGGCATTACCTTTGGAGCAGCCTTACTGTATAAGTAATCTTAAATGAGGTGGCAGTTACTGCAAAGTTGCAGAGATTTAATAATCTGTGTAAAAACTGAACTTCCATATTTGTTGAGACGATAAAATGCAAACTATTTCTTAAAGTATCATAACCTATTTCTAAGACATCCTTTGTAAAATCGTGGTATTTAAGTATCCATAAGGAATAAAACTTCCTTCTTCTTCATCACTTGCGCTAAGGGAAAGTAACTGTTCTAAATGATGAACATTCAGTACCTGCTTTGTATTTTGTCTTAAACTTCAGTCAATATTGAGTTTATATGAAATAGATTGATTAATAGTTATCTATTACTTGAAAATGTATCATAGACATTTTTTTTTTTCAGATAAGATGGAAAAATAGAGGGATGTGGATTAAGATAGTAAAATATAAATTTTTCTTGCCTTTTTTTTTTCCTGTAGAATTTCAAGCATTGATATCAGATAATCTCTAAGCGTCCCACAGAAAATGGGTGCGAGGGTGAAGGTGGTTGTCTCTCCACAAGCTCTTTCCCTGCATTAAAAGCCCTTTCCATAACATAACCTTGTGCTGCTAAAGCAATGAACATCGAAGTGAACTTTCCTGTGGCCCCTGTGAGGATCTTACGGGGAACAATTGACAGTATTTCATAACCAAATTTTGAAGTATCAGCCTGCTGGTTCTCAGTGCTGGTGCAGAGAGAGAACCAGGAGTTACCTTGGAATCACCAGAACCCTTGGGTCTGTCTGGGTGCTGCACAGCATTTCCTCACTGCAGCATGCCACAATACCCGAGGAAACTTCTGAGATCAAAATCTGACACCACGTTGATTCTCTGCAAGCCTTTTGCTCAAACTCATTCCCCAAGGTGATTTCTTATGGGAGTATTAAAATATTTACATTTGAAGGTGAATGATAGTGAACCGCATTTCAAATTACTGACAAACAAATTGTCTTTTCTGATAAAGGAAATTATTTTTTGCTGCATTCAATGTGCAGTATGTGACCACTGAGGTAAAGAACTGTGCCTCCCAAAGCAGATTCCCTAGCACAGTCTGATGTAGTAATAATAGCCAAATACTTCAGAGCTGCATGAAGTCCTTGTCTCATTCACTCACGTGATGTTGCAGGTTAATGTGGTCTGTTTCACAGAGAGCATA
>JAOWBP010001828.1:24610-38018 GCA_028571105.1 Tragopan temminckii
AATGCAGTGGGTAGGATGCTTATCACAATTAACATTCATTTACAGCTGCTTCTGTCTGAAGTAGATTGGAAACCATACGGTGAAGGCAGACTGCCTTTATCTTTCTGGCAGGGAAGTAAACGAGAGCCAAAGAAGAAAGCAGCTCTGTTAGAGCTACAAATGGGAATCTCTCCTGCCAAGGAGAAAACAGAACTTCATGCATTAGAGCTCAGGGAAACTGCTTTCTCACAAGCAATAGTCAAGACTTGAAGTTCTGAGATGATCATTGCAGAAAGCAGCAACCTTCTGCCAGACCTTCCCAGAGTGAGGCCTCATCGCCCTTCCTCCTCTCATAGGTTCTCCCTTGGTTTAATAGGCCATCAGCATCCCACACTGTCCTCACATTCCTGGAAAGCTGGTGGTCACAGTGAGGAGCTGAGGGCAGGGCAGGATGGACCTTGTGACAGTGATCACCTGCTCCGGTCCCAGGGAAAAACACTGCCTGTGATAGAGGTTTTCTGTGTCGCTCTCCTTCAGACAGAACACGACAGGCGATACCAAGAGGATACTCCTGCAGAAGGACACACTCCTGCTACCTGGCACTAAACGCAGAGCTTTCAGTCATTACTTCAAACTGTTCAGCAAAACAGCATTCTGTCCTGGGAAGGTTGTTGCTCCTAGATAAGCAGGACATGTGAAGCTTCAAAGCACAGTTTCAATATCCCACAAGCCATGTGGAGGTACACGGTACCCTGCTAGGGCTAGACACCGTAACAGTGCTGACATGCTAATTAGAACTTATTCAACAGACATACATATTTGGGAAGAAGAAAGTTTATTTGTAGTCACTGCTATGGAGTAAAATTTGTGGTGCATTCTGCAAGGGAAAGCTGAGCATGAGGGGCATTCCAGTAGATTTTCCTGGGCGCTGTCGACCGTATTTTTTTCCTTAAGAACAATGGTATAAATCACTGCAGGGCAGACAGGGCTGTCACTAGGCAGATCATCATTAGCATTGTTACAGCCATTCTGCTCACATGCACCTCCCACTGTGCATCACACATGCTTTCAGGAAGTACACGGCTCTGTCTGACAATGAAAGTACAACAGGGTGAAAGAAGATACCTGGTCACCAGGAGCTCTGAAGATCAGAGATGTTGTGCGGGGTTATATCTAGGAACAATGTCTGAATAGATTTTTCTGACGAGGCTGATCTGTCACCACATGAAGCCAGCAGTTCTTTAAGCATGCAGCACAGCAGAGCACATCCATTTTCAGCAGATGCACTCTGATGGAGCCAGCCACACACACAAACATCAGCACACTGGGGAAGTTCTCAGAACACAAGAGAAAGAGAGATGTAAACTGCATGGCAACAAGGTGAGCTATTACTCTGGGGCTGCATTGCATAGTTCATCCTTTGCTCATCCTTTTCATGCAAGCAGCAGCCACATAATCCCCAAAGAATCCCCTAAAACACAATAGATTGAATATCCTGACTTGCAGCGTGGATAATATTGCTTTGATTCATTACTTCATGTGCCCTTTTCTTTTCTTAAAGCGCTTAAACCAAAACATGGCAAACACAGCTTTATGATTCTTCATAACCTTGAAGTTTTCCCAGCGCATCAGCATTTGTTTCATAAAGAGCAAACATAGCTAACAGTCCAGTGCCATCTTCACACAAATCACAGTATGTGATCAGAATACTCAGAAGTACTTCAGGAGGACTCACCAAACCATCTGATTGCTCTACTCAACACTTCTGAATTGTCATCAATAAGAGAACTCTGGATGTTGCTGCAGGCATGTTGACATGCCAACCCTTAGCCAGGCTTCTAGAACAGCTGAAAAATGGGCAAGGTCTGGCTAAACCCTAAAAATACCTGCACCCTGAATTTGTTCCCATCTGGATGCACCTAGACTGTCTTCAGCATTATAACCTACAGACTCAAAAAACAGTTGCTTTCAAAAATACGTAATAAAATCAGCTTGCTTCACTTTCCTCTATCTGTGTTACAAGATCTATCATGAATACTGAGTAAGATCATAGGCCTAGCAAGATTACCACTGTTTCCAAAAAGGGTTTTGTTTAGAAGCACTCTGTTTGCCTACTCACATAGAAGAAAACATACACTTGTGTTTCTCTACATTAGTAGCTACATTTTGGAGGCTCAAATTCCCTTTGCAGTTAAACTTAGAGCCTGCTGATACAGTCTGTCAAACACATCATATTTCCTAATGAGACCAGAGAGCCACAGAGATGGAACATAAAAAAAAAAGAAGGTAAAAACAACTGCATGCTTTGAAACAAATGACAGTGCTTTCTTTTCTAGGTACAAATATTTAAAACGTGCTAAAATGTGAGAGGCATATAAAATAGCAGTAGAGGGCCTGTTCTATGAACACAAGAGGGCTCACACATTTCGATGACATCCCATCCATTCTGCAGCTGCTGACAGAGGTCAGTTTGGATGTGAGTGTGGATGCGTGCAGGGCTGCAGCTCAGCAAACTTGGATTTTGTATGCTGGTAGAAGAGGATAACTCAGTGAGCCTTAAAACCTCCAGGCTACACTCTGACTTCTAACAACAGTAAAAATAATAATAAAATTCTTGAAGATCGTCACCCCCAGGCAGAAATTACTGGAGCATGAAATGCTGCAAATGTGCATGAGTATTGTTTATCCAAACACTGCCCCCAACATATGCTGAAGGCTAACACTGGGTGCATGAGCTGGCCGTGCTGGTTTCCCTCTACCCAGGAACTTCCCTAAATCCCAGAGAGCTGCACTATCTCCTGATTCCTAACACAAGTGGTGCAATGCATCCACAGGGGCAAATGAATTTTCACATTAATTGCTTCCTGCTGCTCTGGATGCCAGCTGTCCCAGGGACAGAAACTTGTAACAGACACCTCAAACCGACGTGCCTGCCACTCTACTGCCTCAGCTGTGCAGTTCTCATTTCTTCACATTTTTGACTTAACACAGTCCGTGCGCTCACACTGCCTTTGCAGAACCAGATGCTGTCTCTCATCACATTTTTATGTAAGACTCAAACTGAGCAGGGGCTGAGGAATCCCAAAGTTACAGAACAAAATGTCAAAGGACTGATCTCTACAGATGGAAACAAAAGAAGAAAGAGAACAGCACAACTGATAAGAAGTGATTAAAATGTAGCTGATCGTAATACATCTTGTAAAAACAGCTCCCACCCACTCAGAAGTGGCTCTGAGGAGGCATCACTGCTTTTAATTCTTGCAGAGGCAGCAACACCTGAGATAAAAGGCAGATTTTAATTCAACACACAAGGAAGGTCTTAATTCATCACATGTACTGCCAGCACCACTGTACAGTGACTGCCAGGTGCACTGAACAAGCACATAACACCACCAGAGCCAAGACAAGATGCTAATTTCACAGAGCTAACACTGCTTTGGGCCCACACCACCAGATTCACACTATCTTTGTCCCACAGAGCTCCAAGCTGCTAGGAGTGCATGAAGCCCTCCCAGATCTCACTTATGTCCTTAAAGGTGGCAGTCTTACCTGTACGTACTAAAAAGGAGCTCAGTGGAGCTCAGTGCAAACCAGCAGCCAACAAAATGCTGAGAGTGCATCCGGCCTTTACAACTGCCTGATGGAAGTAACAGCAAAGAAGCATAGCAGCAGTAGCCATAGTTCCTGGAGCCGGGTTTAAATCTGTGACTTCAAACAATTTGAATTTCTGCATTTAAAAGCGTTAAGAACAAGCAGGTGCAAACATCTGCTGCAAGCTGCATGCTGCTTTTTCAGCAGGACTTTGCTCAGTCAGACATAGCTGAAATTGTTCAGATTCCCGCTTGAGCCCACCAGACATTAGCTCAGGTGCAGCACCATGAACAACTGCATGGTTCTACCAGAGAAAATAAAACTCAATTTCAGGCACCTCCTAAGAATTCACAGAGCCAGTACCTAAGAAACCCCACAACATTACTCATACTTAAATCAACAGAAATGCAGAATTGGGAGTTCAAGTGCAACAGATACTTCCACCAGTGTCTGTTAGTATCTTCCACAGCACAGAAAAGTAAGCCTGAGTAAGAAAAGTGTTTCAGATATTAGTTACTGGATACGTGAAGCAAAGGCACTGTGTGTTGCATGATTGGTAATTAGAGCTTATATTGCTAATTGCCTATAATTTTTTCGGATCCATTAGTAATGCAAAAGGCTGGGTTGTAACCCTCTTGCAAAGGCATTACTAATACCTGTTTTTTTAGAATGGCTTATCATTGCCAAGTTACCTTTATTGCAACGTAGAGGAAACGGACAAACTGTACCTGTGAAGCCTGTCTCAACAAAAAAAGACAGGTTCTAGGAACACAGTACAGTATTACATAAGCTCTCTTCCTCCTGTGGAGTAGCAGTTTTCTTTACTATAATCCATGCATGAAGTGACAAAAAGTACAGTATTAACAAAGCAATTAAGACTTCCATGATGAGGGTGGTAGTGGCTTTTCCTGCTAAGAAAGATAATTAGAATACAGAGGAATAGTCATACTCTTGGCTCTCAGAGCTTCTGCATACATCCATTTTTCATCCAGAGTTCTTAGAGTTCTGGAGGTCAGTTCACAGTCAAACTAACCATGACATTCCCACATGCTATGATCACCTTAGCAATGCAAGATTGGCTCAGCTGCACTGTTGGCTCCTCATCTGTAAGGAGACTTACCTCAAAGCTCAGTTTGGTGTGTGGTAGGATCACATCAAACAGAAAACCTTTTCAGCAACCCACAAACTGTTTGATGAAAATGAACTAGCTTAGGAAAATTGAGAGTCAAATTCCATGCATTTCTACAAGCCCATGACATGCTAAAGCGTTTCTCAATGTTTTAAAGAATCTCAAGAATCTCTCTTCTTGACACATACAACAATCTTGCCAGTTACTAAAGGCTGCAACCTAGCCATCGTCATTACAAACCTCATTGTGCACCATGTCTTTTCTACCTGCGTTGAATATCAACTCTCTTGTTCTATAAAATATTGGAATTCACCCTTACAAATGGGATGATTGACCATTTCCATGTTCTGGCTTCTCAAGGACAGCTTTTTCCCCCAGCCTTGAAAAATATTAGCCTCCCCCATGCACTTCCACCTTTAACACACACATACTTATTACTAGCCCTGGTTCGATCACATCATTTTCCTTGACTATCATGCCACATACTGCATCCACCCAAGTATTTCAGTGTTTCTTCAAAGTCTTTAAGGTATGAGTTTAATGATTATGAAGACATTTCTAAATATCCACTGAAAAAATTGATGAAGTATTTTGTTAGATTCACTACTGCACCAAAACAAGTTGTCATTAAGTTGAATAGGACAGAACCTGAATGCCCCCTTAGGAAAATTTAAATAAACCATTTTCAACAGTCACCCAAAACCAAAGGCCTGCATTTTTGTTGCCCAAAATAGTTGGAACAGCAATATGAAGCTGTTTTTCTTGAGAAAGAATATACATGAATCCCTAATGGCAATTAATGACAGATGAGGAAGACCTTATCCAAAGTTCTTGCTGAGAGGAAATAATGACAATGCCATACAAAGCAGAGTATTTAAATGTTAGAGACAAAGACTGCTATTAAGAAAAGAATGAATTTCATTTAGAATCTTCTATAACCAAGAATGCACTCTGAACAAACCTTGATCCTTCTTCACAACCTAGGGATGCTCAAGATACACCAGTATTTCCTGGCTGGAAATGTACCTTCCACAGATGCATCATGTAACTGTTTATCACCTGATTTGTATTATTTCGCATGTCAAAGTTGTTGTTTCACCAAGCTCTGTGTCTGTTTATTTTTTTAAAACCACGTGTATCAGACAGTAGGAAAAAGGGTAACACAGTCTAGAGTATCAAAACAAGCCATAAGTTACTGCACAAGACACGACTCGGTACGAAATATTTCAGAATCATGGGCTGCAGTGGCTCAATAGAGTATTTCTGAGTTACAGACAAGGCTCATTTACTGATTTCTCAAAAACAACCATCACCACTACCAACAGGAAGAGTTTTTCATCTTTTGTGGGGCTTTTAGGTTAGGGTCACCACACCCACTTCAACACTCATTTGCATAGTTTAGTTTTTCCACCTTCTTGTCAAAACTCAATGAACACACCTTCTTACTTGAATTAATTTGAAACACACACACACAAAAAAATAGTTTACTGGTAAAGAACTTGCAAACTGAGACAAGTAAACTGAAATTGTTACTGTAAATTCTTTTACCTGACCTCGGTGGTGTTACACTCACATCCAACTGCTTGAAACCACAGGAGCTGCCTGACTTGGAACAAGTTCCTTCACTCTTTCCCAATAGCTCACTTACATCACATCAAACATGCCTAGCAGGTCAGACACATCCCCACCCTTCCCTGGGTACACTGTAAACTTCATGTCATGGTAATCTCCTGTCCAAAGTTTTGCCCTGGATTTTAGGGCAGGACAGGATGAACTCTCACTTCAGCAGTATTTGCACTAAAGAGACAACCTCATAAGAGCGCTCAACCACCAGCCCTCCATACAAAGCTTAGGTTTTATTATGGAAGCTATCTGACCTATAATCAGCAGCAAAGACTCCCAAATCTAAAAAGCTCACTCTGGCAGCACCAGATAGACAAAAGTTACACTGGGACTTAAGAAGTTTTCCTTGTATCCAAGAAACCAGTTCTCTTTCTCTCAAACACACAAAAGCAACGTAAAGAACATATCCTAAACATCATTATTAGTCTATCCTTATAGAACATATCCCAATCATTTGCTAAACATAAACTTAAGAATGATAATCAGTTCTACAAAGGCTTTTTGCTCCTTCCAGTATCTCATACCCCTATGTAATTGACTTGCATAAGTAAGTAAAATGAAAATACTAGGTGTCCTATTTGGCTAGCATAATTGCCTCAGCAGCTGATATGGTGCTCTGTTTTGAATTTAGGATGAAAATAATTAACACACCAAAGTTTTAATTGTTACTGAGTAGTTCTCACAAAAGCCAACTTTTCAGCTTCTCTCACAGCCCTGGTTGCAAGGGGCTGGGACACAAGGAGCCTGGAATGGACAGAACCAGGACAGATGACCTAAACTGGTCAAAGAGTATTACGTACTACCAATGCAGTATCCTGAAGAACAATAGAACTGCAGGAGTTAGTCAGAGTGAGGGGAGGAAGCAACTGGCTAGGTTGTGAGCAAATGCACCACAAATTTCATGTTTATATATATACACACACACACACATTCCATTTTTCCCCTCTCCCTTTCCTGTCATAAGAAACTGTCGTAGGACAGTCTTATCTAAGCACACAAATTTTACCTTTATCCAATCCTACCATGGAAAACAGCTGCATGGTGCATAGCTGCCTGCTAGGTTAAACTACAACGCAGAGACAGTAACATACGAGCATCGTTAGGTAGCTGTACTCTGGAAAAACCTGTTAAATACTCCCTGAAGACAAAGCATAGAATCTGAGTACCCCCAAGATGCCAATGTTAACAGCTTGCCACTAAAACACCATGAACATACTAAAACACCATGAAGTGTTTCAAGAATACATACATTTTTTAAATTCAGTAGATTATTAAGCAACTGAAACTCTGTGCATGTACTCTGAGATGTAAGCACTGGAGATTCACACTTTAAACCCAAAATGCTCACTTGTGCAGATAATTCTTTTTCTTAATGCCAGTTTTCTGTTGCTGCAAAAGGAAAATGCTCTGCAGAAAAGCAAGACTTCTTACAATTGTTTAGTATTTACAACCAATATTTTTTCTGCTTTTTCTGACAAAAAGCCACACCAGAAACTTTACTATATATTTTTTTTATTGTATGTCAAAGTTCATTAAAGATAGAGTTTTGCTTGTATACAAGTTACTCAAAAATTGTGTCTAGGAAGAAATTTATTAGCAATCATATTTCAAAGCAGAGGTTTGTTCAACCAGGCCACAAAAACAAAATAGTGTACAAGCAATAACTAGAAGGAGCTGCAGGTCCAAGGAATTTCCAAATGTTACAGATCCCAAGATCTCAGAAGAAAAAAAAAAAGCAGTCACAATATAAAATAGCAGCTCCACGTAGCTTTTTCAAGTTTTAAGTTTATTCAGAAAGTGACATTTATTTCAGTTTGCTTCGTTCTTTGAAGCTTCATCAAAGTTTTCAACAAGATCTAGAAAAAGAAAGACACTGAAATGTGAATTGGACCTACTTCTGCCTTGCCAAATACATTTTTCTGAAGTTCTACTTCACAGCAAGTGCTTAAGACATTAAAAAAAAAAAAAAAAGGCTTACGAAATACAGACTGAATAACATGCAAGAGCTTTCAGAATGCACCTTCCTTGTTTAAAGAAGTAAGTTTTAGGTGGTTCATTATAAACCAGAATTCTAACATTATTCAGCTTTCCCATAACCATACCTAAGCAAAGCATTACTGAAAATGCAGTTTCTTCCCAGCCCTTTTACTGAGGATTAAACAGTGATGCTAGGCATAGCATTTTTGTCCTGTGTAAGAGTAACAGCTATTTCAAACCAATTATTCAATTAATCTAGCATGGCATCTGAAAACAATGAAATAATCTGCCTGTAGCAATTGTGCGACGGTCAACGACCAGTCTAGGACAAGGACTCTCACTCTCTTGGGCCAAATGTTATGCTACATATGCCATCTCTAACCAAAATTCAATTCCTCTTTCTCAGGTTTCATGTTTGTTCTTACCTGGAACTTCATCATCATCATCTTCACCAGTAGCAAGAGGTGCTTTTCCATCCACAGCTGCAAAAGCAAGTAGTTCAAAAGCATCATTTCAGCTCACCACAGGTACTTTAATAAATTTGTGCTTTTTTTTTTTGGTAAGCATTATCTAAGAATCTAAGTTAAGCTGCAGCGCTCTGCAAAACTTTCCTGCCAAATAAAAAATCTAAAACTAGCCAAGCAGCTCCCACTGCCCACATACTATATAAAGTTTACTAGTCAACATCTTGTATCTAGATATCGCGTACTTTGCATGACAGTAGTGTTCTGCCAGTTTCTCTTGAAAGTATCTTTGTTTACAGAGTAATCTGTGGCTCTCAAAGTTCATCTTTTTCAAAGCATCATTAACTTACAAGGAAAAAAAATACATCTGAATCCTTACGATCCTAGACATTCAAGAAAAAAAATACAGCACACGTGTGGAACACTGAGCAGACAATTAGAGACATTAAAAGATACTGCTGTTCTCTGAAGAATTCAGAGGAACAGTGAACCAGATGCACAATTTTACACCTAACAGGTCAAGGTAACAACGTGTTCTGACCCACATCTCTACCAACACAGACTTAACCTCTATTATATTTGCCAGAGCTACTGTGATTTAACCACTCTCATCTCCACAGATCAGCAAGCATAGGTAAAACTGCAGTAGTACTGGAACAGACTACCCAGATGTTGCAGAGTCTCCTTCTCTGGAGATATTCAAAATCTGTCCAGATACTTTCCTGTGCAATATACTGTAGGGAACCTTCTTTAGAAGGGGGTTGAACTAGGTGAACTCCAGAGGTTTCTTCCAACCCCCACATTCTGTGATAATGCTAAGAATAGCTACCTAAAGTCCCAAGGTGCCTGTGCCACTACTTTTACTGCTATTCTTGGCTGTACTACCCAGGTTAAGCTGCACAAAACTTTTTAATACCTCCATTCATTCTAATTAATCCTTCCGATTTCAAGAAAAGCATGAAGAAAAAAAACACGTTTACACCAGATGCCTGAAATCACTTTACACTGATGTCTAGAGAAGCAGATGAGTACTTGAAATTTGGTCAGAAATAGCTTGTGACAAGGGCAACGCTAATACTTTTGTTTGTAACAGCAGAAAGCTGATACAGCCTGAGAGCATCTCAAGTATTGAATACGACATTTTATATGCAAACTATATTAATATTTTCTCCTAAATTGTCTTCATATTCACTCAACCCTGAGACCAGACTAAATTTACTTCAACACCTGTAAATGCAGTCATTGCAGACACTTCGCTCTTTGATGTCAGGTTTCCAAACCTGCAGACAATACCAAAACCTAGTTTTGTGCAACTGCTTTGGCATTCACCCAAAGTAGAAACAACCATTTAACAAGTCATGCAAAGCAAGCACTTTAAAAACAGGCTTCTCTAGTATTAAAACTGTGCAGTTTAGCTTATCCAGAATAAATCCATCTCATTATGAGACTCAAGCTTCAAGCTTTCCTTTTTCTAAGCCCTACCACTATCACACAGAAGATAAAAATTATGTTAGGAAGAAGGAAATTGAGCTCCACGGGGAAATAAGCAGTTTACTTCCTCCCAAAAACTAGTCACAGCAGGATTTTTTGTCTGGGAAATTGACCTGATGAATGCAAAGACAACCTCTCTTTCCTTCTGGCAAAGCACAGAAAGAAGAAACACAAGTTCACCACTGCCTGAAACTGCACACATTATAAGCTTTCTTCATTTCCTCCCTTTAGCATGTTCTCTACTTTGTAAGCAATGAAATTAACATTCTTCTTTGAGAAGCAGGAAGACCATACAAGCAGAAAATGAGGAACATTCTCAGAGTCAACAAGCTTGTCTTTCCCTAACAATTTCCAAACTTTCAAACCTAAAAATTTTCAAATCTTTTCCAAATACCAAAGTCCCTCCTCTAGTAATGCATAATTCCAGTAAGAACAAG
Source organism: Tragopan temminckii (assembly GCA_028571105.1). NCBI lineage: Eukaryota > Metazoa > Chordata > Aves > Galliformes > Phasianidae > Tragopan > Tragopan temminckii. Next base: position 35,302 of record JAOWBP010001828.1, read on the forward strand.
TGCTTAGCCTGTTTCACTAATTTAAAGATGAAGAAGGAAGATGGTATATGTAAATTAATGTTCGTACCAGTTCTACATCCTCCTATATACGCAGGAATTAGAACATCTTTTCTTCCAAGTAGTATGTAATTTCTCCTTACCAACCAAAAAGCCCACTCAAAAAGTATCTTCACCACATCCATGAAGGTACAAAGCAGTAGCAAGATATCTGTATCTGAGTCTCTCCATCCCACACCCCCATATTTATGTTTTCATTCAATTTTGTCAAAATAAACACCTGAAGTTTATCTGTTTAAATCCTAACTCTTCCAATGACTTATCAGGCTTTAAAGAACTAGGTATGTGGAAATATGGTAGCCATACATAGAAGTAAACCACCATAAAATCAAGTCTGGCTACAACATCCTAGTCGTAGATCAGCTATGACTCTGCTTTATTTTGGTTATGCTCTTTGCTGGAATTGACCTATAAATAAGACCTCAGAGCTCTATTTCTTTATGCCATAATACGCCTGCAGACAGAGTGCAGTGAACTTCACTGCAGCTATACAAGTAAGTCAATGTTAGCTGCCAGCATCAAATGCATTAAAGTTTCAACTTACGTTGCTTGGGTAAGGCTTCTGCCAATCTCCTCAGGCTGGTCAGACTGTCAGCTCCAAGCTGATTTAAGATACTAGGAAGCATTTCTGTCAGCTGCTTTGTTTCAGCATGGCCAGTGATAGTGAAAGTGTTAGCAGCCAGGGATGCCTGAACTTTAGGGTTATTGAAGTGAATAACTGTTCCTTGGTTGGTAAACATATTTACCTGCAAGATAATAAATAATTCAAGTAGTTTAGCACAATTTTTTTTTTTAATTTAGCAGGAAACCAGCTGTAGTTCCTAAAGCTTGATAAAGACTTACTGATTGACAGAGAAGTTCAAAACGTCATTTACAAGAATTTTAACGCTGATATATTTTACATTTCTATATAGAAGAGTACTTCCTCCTTTGAAACAGTTACCTCTTCAATGCCAGAAATATTGTTGACTCCAAGTTTCTTTAAAGAAAACTGAAGTTTCTTATCATCTGCTGTGGCTGTTCTATGAACAACCTTCTTCTTTCTGCGGGCAGTACCCTTTGCAAAAAAAAAAAAAGAAGTTACAAATTAATATTTAAACAGTTTTTCACAAACTCTAACCCTAATTCATATAACCACTCTGGCCATGTATAAATCAAATTAACACACAAAGTTCAATTCCCAAGTTACAGTGCACACTCGTCCAACTGCATTGCTGCCATCTTCCCCTTGTGGTAAGGCAACCTTTGAATGCTTGTGAGAAATGCAAGCTTTTAGAAAGCAATCCACCAGAGACACTGTACTCCACAACTCCGACGGGAGATTTTGCAGTTGTCCAACTTAAAGAAAAACTGCATACTTACCTTTGTTGTATTTGGTATAATACTGAAGACTGAGCACAGCCTTCAGTAATTTTTGAAGCTTATGAATTCTTCTTTAGTTCACTATTCCGAAGTTGTAGACAAATTTTGATAATGAAGTCCAAAGTTATAGTTATCTGTATCATTAATAAATGAGAACACCCCACAATTGTTTTATTACAAAGCAACACCTTCATCTGATAGGCCTACTTGTGTATTAAAGAACACATTCATTTTGCCAAAATATTTACAGATATATTTAATAAAACCTATTTTCACATGGTATTTCATACTACCTCCATTCAGAAAGCAAAAGCAGGGTTTAGTTCCCTAGAAACACAGAGCTGTAATATGGGACAATTACTTCCATGGAGAAGTCTATATGAAGACACCTATACCTATGACAAAGGACACATCATTCTATATACTTCCTCGCATCATCATAAGGCTTCCATAAGACCTGACACAAAACGACTAAGAGCATGTGAAACTGCATTCCCTTTTCATACTAATCCAAGAAGAAAACGTGTTGCAGCTTCGCTGTATAAATCAATTCCTGCATTGCTTTTCGAATGAAATGGCTGAAGTTAGAAATCTGGCTGATGCTAATGCCTCTAGCATAATCCAATTACAAATAATAAAAGATGACAATAGACAAATTCATGTGAAAATGCAGCTTTGAAGAACACAGCTCAAGAGTTTGGTCATTTGTCTAGACAGCCTGATCTTCATTCCCTGCTCCTGTCAATCTGGAACAAAAAGCAATGTGAGAAATGGTTTCATTTTAGTACCTTAACTAACCTGTAACTGAGATACAGTTACAGGGTAAGATAAGGCCTATATTACATTTCTCTGGACAAAAGACATTTCAGTCAATCTTAAAATATTATGCCTTGAATGAAAGGCCATGCAGGAACACGTTGCCCGCACGCTTTCATGCGCATTAAGCACAGACACCAAACTTCAGACAATCTGATCATTTAAATTAAAAGCTGTTGCTTTCATCTCCACAGATTTAAGGTTCTACACGTCTTCCGTAAGCAAGTTCTGCCACGATCGTGCCAAGACACGTTGTTCACACACCTCTACCATCTGTATATTAAAGAAGACTGGGTACAGTAACCCTCAACTCACTACGCTCAAATACACATTCACCCACCAGGCCTCTGAAACGGTTTGGAACAAATGGCACTCAGCCACACTGATACCATACCCAAGAGCTGTAAGTTTCATGCAAGGGATCACAGCACGTTTCAGAGATTTTGCACAGCGCGGTGAAAGCCTGCCAGCAGAGGCAACGT
>JAOWBP010001829.1:0-16487 GCA_028571105.1 Tragopan temminckii
AGCCTGGTCTAGTATTAAATGGGGAGGTTGGTGGCCCTGCATGTGACAGGGGGGTTGGAGATTCATGATCCTTGTGGACCCTTCCAACCCTGGCCATTCTGTGATTCTATGAAGCTTCCTGATCAGTGGCTGACCTCAGTGAAACTTAGTGCCTAAAATCAAAGCTAAACATTTGAGCAAAACAGAAAAAGGAATCGCACTTCTGGTAATCCAAGCCGGATGATACTTCCCACCCCAAGGATTCTGCATTAAGGACCCGTGAGAGTTTCCCACAGGTAAATGTAGCATGACCTCATAAAGGCTGGGATACCATTTTGTAAGATTGATAAACAATCCAACCATGACCTCCTTAACCTGTGAAGGCAATTAAATGAAAAATCAATGCATTACACATTCTCCCACTAGAAGGGAAGATAACAGAACTATAGGTAAGCTTTGTCTACAGTCTTGGAGGCTAGAAGATGTCCTAATACCATCTATAAAAATGTCAGCCTCCTCAGGGAGCCTCAGCAGCCGCAACCATGCCTCCAGAAGAACTAGACATAGCGGTCAAGGGTGAGAGGTAAGGTCCCATGAGGATTAAGGCCTCCAAAGGGAACTGCAGGTTCCAATGCTGAGTTGACAATATATTGGTCCTATACAAAGAATAATGGCATTAGAGGACGCAGGAGCTGAGATGGCTATAGCTTATGGTGATCCATCAAAATTCCCTAGTACATGAGCCAGTACTGGAGGATATGGGAGAAAAAGGATCCCTGTAATGCAACCTGATTAAAAAGCAGGTTTGGCACGTCTACCTCCTTGGGAGTACAAAGTATCCATAGCACGAATACAGAAGTATACATAGGAGTATACATTGGGCATAGAAAAACTGGGGGGTGCTGACTCTGACTCCCCAGACTAATACTGGAGAATACAGGTTATGAATTAGGAGTACAAGTGTTTGGGCAGCACAGTCAATTCTTCAGGGCTACGCAAAGCTCAGGCCCATTTGGGTGCCCCAGACATGCCAGGTCACGAAAATGAGGCAGAATAGACTCCCAGGAAGTCAGAAAGAAAGCATTCAAACAATATAAGAATTGGAAAAGCTGGGAATCATAAAACCAGTACATATCTGCTATAATTTTCTTATATGGCTGGTTCAGGAAACAGATGGAGCTTGGCAAGTGACATTCAACTATATTGAATTCAACAAGTTCACACCACGAGTTCATGCAGTGGTATTTCCACCATCCTGGACACAAAGACTAGGGAGTTAGAAACCAATCATTGTGTCCTAGGCTTAGCTAGTGCATTCTTTAGTATCCCTATCGCTAAAGATTTGCAATACAAATTCACATTTGTGTGAGAGGGTGAACAATGAATGTTTCAGTTCTTACCACAAGGATACGTACATTGACCAACTTACTGCCATAATTTTGTAGCTTGTGACTTGGTGGGATGGGATAAACCAGATAATGTCAAACTGCATCATTATACTGGTGACTTAATGCTGACTTCTGCCTTTTTAGAAATGCTTGAAGAAGCGGTAGGTTCACTATCAAAAAAACTACAAGAAAAAATGTGGGCTATCAACCCAGAAAAGACTCAAGGACCCAGACTTCGGTGAGGTTTTTGGGAGTCATCTGGTCAGAGAAGACTAAAGTCTTACTTGATACCATTATTGATAAAATTCAGGCATTTCTGATACAGCAAAGCAGCTGCAATGATTTGTGGCACATTGGGTCACCTGTCTTGGACAGAGAAGTCATTTATCCTCCTCACTGTTAAAAGAGAAGCTACAAAAGATGCTAAACCCAGTGACACACCATAGTAATGCTCCTGAAAGACCACTATTTCTCCACCACAGAGGAGTCCTCTACAAGAGAAAAAATACCTTATCCCAACCACCTTCCCCATCCACTGATGCAGTCACTTCATCATAGAAAGCCACCAGATTGATCAGGCAAGATCTGCCCTTGATAAAGCCATGCTGGCTGTCTTGGATCACCTCTTCATCTCATATATGCCTTAATATGGTAACCAGGAGGATGTGGTCCATGATCTTTCCCAGGCACAGAGGTGAGGCTCACCAACCTGTAGTTCCTCAGGTCATCCTTTCTCCCTTTCTTAAAAATGGGAGTGATGTTTCCCTTTTTCCAGTCAATGGCTTTTCCGCCTGACAGCCATGATTTTTCAAATATGATGGAGAGAGTCTTGGCAACCACATTAGCCATCTTTCTCAGGACACTAGGATGGATATCATCTGGTCCAATGGACTTATATACATTCAATTTCATGAGGAGGTCTTGGACTTATTTCACTGTTACTGTGGGACAGAATCCGCTCTTCTTACCCTCATCCATTCTCATATATTAGAGGGGGAACACTCTCCTTGATCTGTCTTCTGCCAATGTACCTCTAGAACCCTTTCTTGTTATTCTTCACAACCCTCACCAAGTTCAGCTACATCTGTGCCTTGGCTTTCCTGATCCTATCACTACACATGTGGACAGTGTCCCTATATGCAGCATCTGATGCATGGACTCAGATGTGAATGATCCAAATCGTTTATTACAAGTTCTCACATCACTTATACACCTTCACAAGTTTTCTTTTTCTAGCTTTCCCATCCACCTTTACATGTCAACAGAGCATTCCACACTCTTCAAATGTTCATACAGGCGCTTATCCAATCAGAGCTGTGAGACATTCTTTCTTCTTCTAGAGATGTCCTTACTTCTCATGCTGTTTGTCTTGCTCCACAGCTGCTGCTCTGAATGGTTTTTCTTGTATTCCCACATCTATATTCTTCCCAGGCTACATAACCCTGCTTCCAATTCTTGTACGTTTCTCTCTTTTCCGTCAGTTTAAGCTGCTGGTCCTTGTGTGCACCAGCCTGTGCAGTCACCGGGGAATGATGAAGCTGACACACTAGCTTGGACAAAGTTACTAGAAAATTCACCAGCAGACAACATTATCTAATGGCTTCATAGCAAGTTTCGACATGCTAGACGGAAGACAATGTGGGCAATAGTAAAAGCAAGGTGACTGCCCATCTGAATGTCAGGTATGATTGGCTGAGGAAAATAACACTGAATGGCAGATCCATCTGCCTTATTATCTGAGTGGGAGTGGGCCTGATGAAGTGGTATAATGGCATTCTAAAGGCTGCTCTGAAGACCATCTCCCAGTCCTTGTAGGGATGGAGTAAGAATCTATATGAAATGCTGAAAGACCTGAATGAAAGACCCAGAGATGGCAGACGCAGTGCCCTGTGTACGTTACAAACAACTTGGGCCTTCCCACTTAGGATCCAAATTAAAGGAAGTTATGTACAACTGAAATCTCAAGTTAAAACAGCAAATAATCTTCTCCTCTCTGCCATTGAGAATATAGAACCTGGAACCCACAAGGTAAGATGACCTTGGGAGGTGCAAGTGGGGCCAAAATGGTGTGAAATACTTGCAGTGTGGGGGAGATTATTAGAAGGAATTGTAACACCACAAGCAATTGAGACATGGCTATCTGAAATTATAATACATACCCCAATTTTTGTCATAAATTGTATCCGTCTGGCAAATCAGAATGCCCTCTTTGGTATCTGATACAGTTATTAAGCCATTTATACCAGCAAAAGTGGTATAAAAAGAATGAACATGTCCTTCTCCAAGCGGAAATTTTGATGCAGAACAGGAACATGGCATGTATTCCACTATGGAGGGCAGATCTTCCTCTCTTAGTGCCAATTAAACATTTATTCTATTCCTCCTGAGATCTGATAGCTGAACAGAGGCAGAAGCAGCAGGAGTTCTGGTGTCATGAATTACCATGACATCTTGTTCTTCAGTGACATTTAATGATGGAATATCATTTGCTGGAAGGACAGATAACTAGATAGAAGCTAGGACACATAACTGAAAACTATGGACTATTTATGTTGTAACAAAATCAGATGGGCAAAATTGTATCTGTGTCACAATGTGAATTAATATCAGCGTCACGGCAAATTGTATTTCTGTTGCAACTAAAATTGTGAACCAAATTGTAAAGAATAGCTTGACCTCAATGTTCTCAATCATTGGTTCACACAGTGGAGGAGTGCAGCATATGGAAACTGTTAGGTCATGGCTTGAACCAGTGATTGAGCACCTGATGAAGGGGTATAGCCAGCCCTGGTAGCACACGTGGAAGAAATTCTGTGCAACTTGAAGGGGCATACCCAGGGTCTGACCTTCCCTAACCTCATTTAATTGTTCCTGCAAGGGAAGCATCTCTGCTTGAAGATCACTTCCTTAGGAGTGGTTGGGGAACCCTGATCCTTGGAAAGGGGTAAGTGATTCCTGCTTTTATTATTGAATTGTGACCTCTACCATTGTTGAGTAATCCAAAACTGGTTTAAAACAGCTCTATCTTCACCTATCTTTACAACTGATTTTGTTAGAAACATTCTGTAGCTGTTATTCTTGATTGAATTAAGTGGTAAGTTTAAGGGTGATCATAATTACTTTCCAGTTATTGTTAAATTTACAGTTGTCATACCTTGAGAAGTTTAACGTACAACCCATAGCTTTAATTTTTTAGTTTCTACAATTTTGTAGTGAGTATTCAGACATGGAAATCATACCAAGTTAATACACCAGTATTTGTCTTTTCTCTGTGTACTGGAATTCCAAGGTCACAGCCTGAACAAATGGCTGAGTTACGTGAGTGCCTGGAGTGGGCAGGTTGGGTTTAGAGCCACCCCTTCTGCCTCCGCAATACTTCTCATGCCATATGAGTCTGCGCGGGTCTGCCTTTCCCCCCACCCTTCTTTTCTGCAGTGCAACGGTACAAATGCGGGAGGGTCACATTCCTCAGCTCTCTTTTTCTCCAAACTGTTTCTGGGAGGGGTGAGTTAATTCCTCTTGGATATCTTTTCATATAGCACCTATTTCTCAAATAAAGGCTCTGTCATTGCCTTTGCTTTACACACTGCCTCTTCAATCCTTTATTAAGAAAGGTTCCCAGTACCAATAGTTTAGTAGAAAAGATAAGAGTAAGAAGAGTGAAAGTCAGTCCAAAAGAAGACATTGTAAGTAATCTCAAATAATATCGAATTTTCCTTCCAGGCAAGCCACATAGAATAAAGATCAATACAAAAATGGCTGAAATGAATAGAACGACAGATTAGTAAAGAACACGAAGTCTTGAGAGATTTCTTGAAAATGATAGTGACAAAATGAATTTTCATCAACTATCTAATATTGTACTAAGTATGACTTTCTTCTTTCAGTAATTTCTATACATGCAAGATGAAATCTGATATTAATCATGCATCACATGATCCAGTGATCCATGAAGATTTTCAGATGCTTGTCAAATCATTGTTACTGTCAGAGATATATATGTTTAGTATAATAATGACCATGCATCAAGATGTGTTGAAAAAAGGAAGAGATGATGGTAAAAGAAAGCAATTTCTTCTCAAAAAATCTTGGGAAGGACAAATAAATACAGGCAAATCTTCAAGTGGCAGTAACACATATAGTGTATCAGAAAGAAATACCATATTTGCACATTACATGTTGAGTAGAGGTCAGAGCTAAAGCAACAGACAGTTATGAGCACTGAAGAAAAACTATGCATAATCAGTATGAAGTTTGCCCTATATATTCCTGTAATATAGTAGATTATTTTGTAAAAAAGGAAATGAAAAAGAGTCTGGGGAAAATAGGAAAGTGTTAGAATGATAAGTCAGAAGTGAAACCTGGAAAAAAAACAAACCCAAACATGAGTTGTGTGAATATATTTATCTTAAGAAAACTTAATGTAGCTACTTTCTTTCTTACATTTTGCAATGACTGACAACATAGGAGAGATGTATTGAAAATCTCTTCCAGAGTTAGGTATCTGTAACTTTCCTACATACAACATAACTACTAGCTTCAAAGAAGAAATCTAACATAACAAGCTTCAAAGAAGAAATCTGGTAAAGGTGATCATAGATCCTGAGAGGGGAGACAGGATAAGATTTTCCAGATTTGTCCTTTACTGTTTATGTAATACAGAGAGAGTATCAAAATTACATCTTAGCCAAATTTGCACTGAGTGTGCTGTATTCTCTCTTTTCAGTCTGTTAGCACTGTTGTGCACACTGAATAATTTATTCTGAAAAAAGGTTTTTCTCTTGTCATCCCTTGTGCCTATGGGCTTTTGTTCTGTACATGAACACACATCCAGTCCTGATTACAGTTTTGACAGATGCCTTTATTAGATAGTGGAAGAGGATCTTTATTATAGGCATTGTTTTTGGTTTGACTTTATTTGACAGTATCTGTGCATATTCTTAAATTCTTGAAATGTTCTCCCTTGGGGTTTTATGCTGTCATGCTTCAAGAAATTCTTAATTCCATTATTTAAAAATAAGTAAAATTAGTTAAACTGTAGAGGAGCTATATAAATTCTTTGTGTAATCTGTGCTGATATGGAAGAACTGTGTTTTTTTTTAATTTAAAACTTAAGTTTTTATTTGTGGATGCCAGGACTTTTGTGTGAGATTTTAAAGGCAAATATTGCTAGTAGCAAACTTTTAAGAAAAAAATCAATATTTACAGGAATAAATCTTTTTTCAAGCTGTCCAGAATTTCTTGATATGGCCAAAAAGCAATTTGGTTTCTCAAAGGCCTGTATATTTTTCTTTGGTAGGTATTGCATTATTCACATAATTGAAAGATTGCCTTCGAATTCTCTCTTGGTTACAATCAGAGGGGGTAAGATACACATTTTTTTATAGTTCCCATTCAAGTATATTAAAGATAGCTAAAAAAAATATAGGGAAGAAATTGTCTTATTAGATTTTGAAGTACACAGTAATGTATTCCTGCAGAATTTTTCAGAATATTTAAATATTATTTATCGAAGTATCTTTATGAACACTAAGCAAAATTCTGTGTTTAGTGTTTCTGTGCTGTAGTAATGGACTGTAGGAAAAATAAATACCTCCTAGCAGATTCAGTCATTCTGTTTTCTTTTCTGGCAAATGCAAGAAATTAAGATGGCTTCTCCTGACTGAATGAAGACCTATGAGACTGTTAATGGTGGTAACCATTTCCATTTTCTAACATCACACCTGCATATTCTGTAGAAGGAGATTGTATAAAAGTAGGTGATTATTTTCAGCAGCTGGATCCTTCTTTCTGCACTTTACCTAGATAGGGTGAAAACTGAATTGTCTGACTTGCATGGATATCTCATTGTAACGTCAACTATTTTCATGGTCAGTGGATGTCAAATCTGGTGTAAGATATTTAGTAATATTTGAATCTATTTGATTTCTTTCTTGCTTTTCGTACTTTAATAGTACAATTCATGTAAAAGTGCTTGAATGGAAAGTGTACGCTCACAGCAATCAAGATCAGTAATTGTTATATGCAGACACTTTCCCACTGTGTTGTTGTTTAACACTGCATGACTGCCAATTGAAAACACACCAGGGCCTTACCTTTTTGATCCCACAGCATGTTTTGATATGATTAAGGACTGCTGTAGCTTATTTTGATTTCTAATTTAAGCACTGTATGCTATATAGAACAAATGCATACCGAGGAAGAATGAAATCTGAAACAACCAGTTGTGAATCTGAGATTCAGGATTGTCTCATAAACGAATAAAACAAACAAACTAACAAAAAAAAAAAAATCTTTATCATCCATTGCCATGGTTGTCTATATTGTCAAAATATCAGGAAATACTTGCTATTTCTTTTTTTGTAGAAAAATAAGCTTAAGTTTTCTTAAGATATCTGTGCAGCCTCTTGGCACATTACACTTCTGCTAAATAAACCTTCTCTTTCCCTAATCCTCTTTCTACTGGTTAAGAATCCTTTATCTTTAGTGTCTGTTAACCTGGAATGATGAGAAATGAAGAACTAAAAGAGGTGAAATGGTGTTGAGTTAGCATCAACAAAATATGTGCAATCTTTATACGCAAAAGAGGGCTCTTGTGCATCAAAACGTTCTAATATCAATAGAAGTCCAAGCATTTGATTTAGGAGAGGGCCTTGGCTCAAGAGTGTAACCTACCTTAAAATTTTGCCCTTTTTTAATTTTGAGGATATGGATCTCTATTTATCAGGTTGTGTTTTTTTGTTTAGACTCCGTTTCTCAATCTACCGAATGATTACAGAGAACATAAACTTAGCCTCTGCAAGTCTCAGTTTGGAAGACTAGATTTGCAGTTGATTTTTTAATAGCTACTTAGCTTTTGCATGAAGACATTCTTCTTCTTTTTTTTTTTTTTTTTTATACCAGAAGTTATTGGAAGAAGATCAGAAGCAGGCTGGGAACATAATGGCTAGTGGATAATCCTGATCAACCAGGAGTGGAAAATGATGCTTTAGATCTGTGCAACCGCTGCTGTGCTAAAGTGCTTGCACAGTTATCTTTGTGGTTTATTGAAGAACAGATTATGCAGATGCAATTTTTTTAACAATGCAGGGGGTATGTGAAGTATAGCTTGTAGAAGAATCTATCACTTCTAGTAGGATTGTTATTTTTAAATTTCATTTTTGAGTTTTCTCTTCTAATGCTTAATTTGGTATCTTTTCCTTATGTGGACAAAGCTGTTCCAACTTCTTGATATTGTCTTGAATTTAGATGTTGGAAACTTCATGGAATCCAGCAAGAAGAAGTACAAATTTCTTTACCTGGGAAGAGCAGTACCAGGCTTCAGTGTATGCTTTGACTACCTATCTGGAAAGCAGCTTTGAAGAAAAGGACCTGGTGGGCAAGAAGTTGAACATGAACTAGAAATTTGCTTTAGTTGCTTTGAAAGCCATTGGTATCCTGGTCTATGTTAGGCAAAGTACTGACAGCAGGTTATCTGAGACTGGTAAGGAGAGTCTCAAATCAACATGAGGCAATCAACATCACTTGGTGGACAGTTTTACCTGAAAGCATTTCTTTGATGTGTATTATTTCTCTAAGTCTTGAATGACTCCATCGCAGTAGCGACCCCTTACTGACTAGGGGAGGCATGACTCAGGAGATAGAAGACTGACCTCCCTTAAAATGCACTGAGTGGGATGGGACACACACAGGTCAAGAGAGGTGATTCTTTTCCCTCTCATCAGTACTAACGAGGCTGCATCTGGAGCGTTGTGTCCATTTCTCGGTGTTGTGGTTTTGTGATATTTTTTTGGTTGTTGTTGTTGGTATTCAACATCAGAACATGATGTAAAGCAGTGGGAGTTTAACAGTTAACATTCTGGTTCCATAGACTTCCTTTTTTAGGCATTTTGGGTTCTCAGAGGGGAGGGAAGGAGCGGCATTCCTGGAGGACTAGGCACGCAGAGGAAGAAAGGTGAAGCTCCTGGTAGGACACCAGCCGCTTTCCCTCTCGCTGGTTTGCCTCTCTTGGTTTTCCACGGAGAAAAGCACATGCTACCCTTCCAGTCTACTAGTGTACGACCTTGTATTTGGACACTCTTTTCTCTCTCATTTTGTTTTTTGTTTTTGTTTTTGTTTTGGTTTTTTTTGGACCCATCTGCTATCTCCCTACCCTTCTCCCCTCTCCCCCTCACATGGAGCGCACAGCCTGCAAGTGCCTTGCCTCATTAGTCACAGGCTGGGGCTGGGGCTGTGCTGCAAGAGGTGGGGTAGTTTTTTTTCCCCTCTCTCTTTTGTCTCCTGGGCTTGTGCCTGTGGTGTAGTTGAGGCTATTCATAGCCTAGTGAAAACTCATCTGTTTGTTTTCTTCCCAAGAAAGGAAGATTATAATTATAACTTAGAAAATTATTGTGATAGACTTATTCAGGGCCCTTTATATAATATGTTTTGAATACCTACCTGGTTCAGGGTAGTATATGAAAACCTTAACCTAAACTGAAGACATGAACTGAAGAAATGAAGACAATGTCCTTTCTTATTTTATCCATATACATCTATTTTTGTTTAATCTTTTTATATCTATCTTCATTATTTTATGATTAATGTTATTAGCTGCATTCTAGGCATCCCCCTTCAAAAAAAGAGTAAGGAAGATACTCATTATGCAACTCACATTAATTGAAAGATGATTGTTTTAATACCAAAAACTTGAAAAGTTTGATGAAAGGTCTCGTCTGGTCATTGATTCCTGAACATTTATTGTATCAACTGACTTTCAAAATGGCATCCATTGTATCACACTATCAATTCAGGCTTGTGTTCTGCAGAACATAAAAAGCAGGAGCTTTGAAGTTTGATCCAGAATGGTTTAAAAAATCTTTACTCCCTATGGACTGAGTATGTTACATCCAAATGCTGAAATGCCTATTAAAATGCCTATTAAATAAAGCTGAGCAAGGTCCTGTGGGACTTCTACTTCTGCTGGTCCTGTGGGAGTTAAGGACTGACCTCTGTTTTCTCAAAGAAAAAAAAGGTATGGTTACCTGCCTTCAAATAACGTGAAGAGGTTTGCTAATAAAAAGCTTAGTGAAAATAAAATAAAAGTAAGCAAATAAAAGTAAGATATTTCTGTACCAAATAAATTTCAATGTGAATAGCTGGTTAAGGCTATATTGTTATAGCTAAGAACAGGTTATATCTGTTGCTGCTGTATTCTGTGCATTAATGACCAGCACTGGTCAGTTCTTCATGATACTTGTGTGCTGCCTATGAATTAACGTATTTTTGACCGGGAAAAGTGAGTGAAAAGTCATTTAAAGGCTAAATATCTGAATACAGTATGGAGGGACATGATTGTAGGGTAACTGCAAAATAGATCCATGAGTGGGCTTGCTGCTGAATTTCCCATTAGAAAACAATAAACTATCTTTGTAGGTTTACTTTTTTGCTTGTTTCTTTGTTTATTTTTCCCTTCCATCTATGGAAAAGGGCACAGTTTATCCCCATGATCCATGGACTCGTTTTGCAAAGTATCGTAACTACTTGTGAGAGAATGATGCATTGAAATTTAGCATGAGGCAACAAGACACCTGTACTTAATTTTTTTTATACCTTCAGATTGCTCCACAAGCTTTACTCAATTGCTTACTGAGGACTTTTGTTTCTTTAAAAGATGTGTTGATTGTTAATATGGCAACCCAAGTGAATTTTGACAAATGGCAGACCGTTTTTCAAAGTTGCTGTTTCTCAGCAGGAACCACACTCAGAGTAAAAAGTTCAGACAAGACCCTTACAAGGTTTGATAGTCTTTTACACCGGCACTTCATTCTTATTCATCTAATTTATCTGAAATTGTTTTTTATCTCATTGACATACAAAGACAGAGCTCTCATTTCCTTGGCAGCCTGCTCTAAGATGCAGAAATGGTAGTAGAGAACAATCTGCTTTCACCTCCAGCAAATTAACTACTTTTCTAACAGAAGGAAACAGTAGCACAAGCACTGTAGTACTTTCCTTGTGTGATGCTACCTCAGATATGTTGAGCAGTAATTATAAAATGAGTCTTAGTAAAGAAATCCAGTTTTTTAGCATTTGGCCTCTTCATCTGTATTTCCTCTGATGAATAATGACGCTGTGGATTTCAGATTGTTGCAGGTGTAGAGGACAAATAGGGAAATGTTTTGCCACTAATCTGTAGCATGCATGTTTCATGTTGGTGCTTGGAAAAATCAAGAAATTCTTCTCAAATTCAAGTGGTAAAATCTGTTCTGCAACAAAAAGAGCTGTGCCTATCTGCTTGGTGCCTGCAGAATCCAGAGAAAGTAGCAGGTTATTCAGAAAAGAGCTGTTCCCAAAGCTTACTTGAGTCAAAATCAGCTGCAAGGCAACCTCTGTGGCTGCTGGCACAGTAAGGAATGCTTGATTGAAGAGCAAGTGGTCATGTTCTGTGACATGAGAGTAACTGAGTGTTTGAAGTGTTTGAAGACAAGAAAGTGTGGAGCTTTACATTAGATAAAAGTTATACAGCATTGCTATATCTTGCCATGGAGATCATTCAAGAAAATATCTGAATACTACCTACTGACATTTCATGGTATCTCTGTGGGTTTCCCAAATAGGATCAATCTCTTTTTGATAAAGAAGGAGTTTGGAGTTTTGTTTTGTTTTTGATTGCTTGTATTTATGGAAGACGGTGGGGTTTCATGCTCATGGTGATCTCTGCTCTCTCAATGCCCCTTCTTAAAGGAAGAGGAGTAGAAAATACAGTGGAAAAAGGCTCAAGGGTTGAGAAAAGAACTACCACCGTGGGCAAAACAGTATAAATGTAGGGCGATTAATAAAATGTATTGTCTGTTATTAACAAATGAGAGCACTGAGAACTTAAACTAGAAGCACATTCCTCCCATCTACTCTATTCTGTCTTCTCCCATGAGTGGCACATGAGAATGAGGGATGGGGTATCCAGTCAACCTGTAACACTTCATCTCTACCACTTCGTCATGGTCATTCTTTGGCCCTGTAGGGTCCTTCCCACTGGGTGCTGTCCTCCCTGAAATGATTTGGTGTGGTCTTCCCGCAGGCTGCATGGGGATATCTGCTCCACATAGTACTCACGGGCTGCAGAGGGACAGCCTGATCCTCCACGTGCACCTCCTGGGCTGCAGGGAGCTTCTGCTCTGTGCCTGGAGTGCTTCAAGCCCTTCTTCTTCACTGACCTGGGTGCCTGCAGGGCTGCTTCTCTCCCATTTCTCACTCCTTTCTCTCAGCTGTGTTGTGCAGCAGTTTTCCCTCTCTTTCATCTGTTCGCCAGAGCACACCCATTGTTGCCAGTGGCGTGGCTCTGGCAGTAGAGTGTCCCTTTGGAGCAACTGGTTCTGCTCTGACATGGGGCACTACCGGGCTCTATTCACAGAGGCCCCTACAGCAGCTCCCTGCTACCAAAATCTTGTCACACAAACTTAATACAAGGATGCTTTTGAAGATGCTTTTGGGCACAAAGAAGCATTTGAGCAGTGATCCAGCAGAGCTGAATGTATGAAGGAAGGGGAAGGTGTTTTTTTTGAGCAGATGGTGTTTCCAGGATTATAAAGCCTGCCCAGATACTAATCTTGCTATTAATATTTCTGCCCTCTATCAACCTTAAGTGGCAGCCACACCTTTCCAAATCAGTCAGAAATAATATAATGAAATCAAAGCTGAGTTGGAAATCAGGGTGATCTATCATCCTATCCTAAACAGAGTATGTCTGATTAATGTATATATGTCCCTCTTGTAGCTGAGTAACTTCCCTTCTGAGCTGCAGACTGGTCTGTATCTCAGCCTCTGCATTAGTTTGCCCAGAAGGCTCTTTCCCACGGTGTACTTCAAATATGGAATGGGTTGTATCTGCTCAGCAAGTCAGCAGGAGTTGGACAAGGGTTGATGCTGTGTCCTGGCAGCTTCTGATGGGAGAAGTTCAGAGAGCTTGCCTGCTCTTTGCATTTGCCTGTATCAGAACTATATCCCTGGCTGATTACCAATGGAGAGATCATTGTGTCTATTGTTCTTATGACTGTACAGTTGTTAGACTGTCATATTTTCTTATACCCAGCAGCTGGCAAAATCCAGCATTATTTATGCATAAACTGCTGCAGGCTGAAATGCTTATCATGAATGTCAAACAAAGCCTTCAGTGTTTGTGACTGCATATGAAATGACATTTTTTGCTCAATTTTTCAAATGCAGACTCAAATTTACCTATTCTAACTAAATTTATTTCTCAAAACAGTAGGATGTCAGAGCCAATCATGTACAAATTTCTTTATGTTAAATCTGTAGCTCAGTTCACCCTATGTGAAATTACTATTATACATGCTTTTCATTGGATCTTTCATTTATTAAGCCATGCTTGTACATTAGGAATTCAGTGCTCCTCAAAGATATTGTCCACAGTGATACAGACATGCAATGAACACAAAACCCAGTTTTTCACCGTTGCCAGAACTGTATGAGGCATGCAGTGCATGTAAGATCCAGTTGCTCACAAGTAATTCCTTGATTCCATTTCAAAACCTAGATAAGAAAAAGGAAAAAAAGCCTCAATGTGCAAGCATACAAACAAACAAATTTCCTTGATTAATTTTCCTTTGTCTTTCTTATCTATTTGCTGCGGCATGGTTATATGCAACACTTGTTTTTCACAAGAATTGTTATAGGTTTTTGTTGCAGTAAAACATTGGCTACTCAAAACATTCAGAAATGCTTTGAATTATGATGCATGGTGGGGCCCTTCTTTGTTTGCTTGAAGAATAAATGTGATATTACTTTTAGCTCTGTGCTGAGGTAGATTCTGTAATTCATCAAAGATTGACTATGATGAATAACTGAGGAGAGATGGCACTGCTGAGAGATTTTGGCATACAGCCAATGGTATATTTTTTTACATGATGCATGTCCATATACATATGGACTGTATAAGGTATGTATCATTGGCAGTATGCAAAAAAATATATATACATATATATATTCATACCTTTGGCAAAATACAAATAATTTCAAAAAGCTAAGAATTGCCAAAATAATAACTGACAGACTCCAACAAATGAAAAAACAGATGCTTTAACAGAGGATGGGAGAATGAACAATATGGAGATATTTTGAGGTTTTGCTATTGAAATAATCAATACCCTTGACCTTATAATAAACTTTTCCTTCCTCATAGAGGAGTAAGACATTGCTGGCGGTATTTATGAGCTGTTGGATGTCTGACGGAAGACATTCACTATGTTAATTTTTCTTGTGATACCTTCTTCCTTAAAAACAATTCTACCATTGCATTTGTTTACAAGAAAGTGTAATACATAATATATTCTTAGAAAGGTGCGGTATATCAAGTTACTGTTGCTAGTTTGCTTTTCCTGTGTATTCCTAACATGGATCAGTCTGCCAGTCCTTTGGTTATGGGATTCCTTGAAGTAACTGACATCAAAAGCCTCACAGCTGTTGTGATGGGTTTCAGTGATGATGCTCCAAGGCTACTGCTAAACTTCCTAAGAATGCAGAGCAAGATTGTTCAGAGGACAGGGTACCAGCCTCCGACCTCAATATCCTTGTCACCAAGTATTGCAGGGCTCAAAGGCTCCGTCTTTTTTTTTTTTTTTTTCTTCCTTTTTATATGTTTCAGAAAGGACAAGCAGGCTGAATGTTGGTCAGCTTGTGAACTACATAGATTAAGCCAATGTACTTTAAACTGTGGTCCGTGTATGCCTTTTCATGGCTGTGATCTGAGATCTAAAAAGAAATGTCTGCTAGGACAAATGCTCTGTCAGATTCATCAGCTCAACATAGCAGTGTTCTTGTTGAACTGCATGTTAGAGAGAGCAGTTTTTCATGGTGCATTGACTAATCACCTCCCTCTCCTCATCTTTTAAAATTTGTTGCAGTTCATGCTTGTGTGAAAGCATTTCTAGATCCTTGCCACTGTTAAAATAATTTTCCTGGAAATATGTGCAGAAATGCTGCAGTTGGAACAAAAACTGTCACACACATCATTTTCTCCTACGCAGCAACTTTGTCAGATACAGTCAAAAAATCCACTGCTATTAGCATGTCAGCACTTAACTGTTCTGTTATGATCACCAGCTGGATATGTTTAAAAAACCTTTAAGAAGCCTAAGTAAAAACCCCCCAAATCATATCTACAGCTTGCTGTAAACTGGAATATCTTACTTGTGGGTAACTGACAATGTGAATTTAGAACACTGACTTTGGATAACATGACCCTAGGCATATGGAAAGGTTCTGAATAATTTTCCTGGTAAAGCTGGCTGTGTTTTAGTAATTTGCCTTTGGGGAGACCATACGAAGAGAATAAACCTTCCTTCTTTTCTCCTTTTGCTTTCTTTTGTATTGCAGCTGAAATTAAGTAGTAGCTATAGAAAAGTCACCACATTCACTGAAAAATCATAATTCATTTTTTAACAAGCTCCGTAAAAAAAACAAACAAGCAAACAGTAGTGTTCACTATAGATATAGCCTGGTAAAATACCCACTATGCTTTCCTAAATGTCCTAAATTTGGCTCTTGTGGTGGGACTCAATTTTCTTTACTTCAGACATATTAAAAATCACTGTACAGTTCCACACTGATCTTATTTATTTATATTTTGTTTAAAAGTGGTTAAGTGGTCTCATCATTAAACTTGAGGTGTGAATTTGCTGACTCCATTTAATTGGGATGGTCGGACCAAGGGTGTACTGCAATATCATTCAGTGAAGCTTAGGGGTGAAAAGGTAAAAGAAGATTGCACGTTCTCTGATAAAGCCTCAGCATATGAATATGTGTTTGATAAAAGATTGTATGATGAAAAACAGAAAAACTTAATAAAAAAAAGAAATGAAATTATGTGTCAGTCTACGACTTCCAGGGAATAGTGATTCATCCTAACCTTTGGATTAGCCTTTTTTTTGTGCTCAAAGTGTGAGTGAAAATGTGTACATCTCAACATCGACTTAGTGTCCTCCTCTCAGGCGGTCAACTTTGCAGTTAAGTGCTTTACAACCGAGACTCAATCTGGTTCAATTGTACTACTGCAATGTTGTTTTGCTTGGAGAATAAAAACAAACAGTAGTAGTATCAGATCTGCTTGACTGGGAGGTAGTT
>JAOWBP010001829.1:16587-28607 GCA_028571105.1 Tragopan temminckii
ATGAAATTATGTGTCAGTCTACGACTTCCAGGGAATAGTGATTCATCCTAACTTTTGGATTAGCCTTTTTTTTGTGTTCAAAGTGTGAGTGAAAATGTGTACATCTCAACATCGACTTAGTGTCCTCCTCTCAGGCGGTCAACTTTGCAGTGAAGTGCTTTACAACCGAGACTCAATCTGGTCCAATTGTACTACTGCAATGTTGTTTTGCTTGGAGAATAATAACAAACAGTAGTATTATCAGATCTGCTTGACTGGGAGGTAGTTTTGATTCTCAGTGTCTTCAACTTTTAAAATGTAAATGTGAAATTCTTGATATTTTGTGAGAAGGTGTGAAGAAGAGCATATAGGGCTCAATTTGTTTTTCATTTCTTATTTCATTATAAAGCAACTTACAAGTAATGAACTCATTAAAAGTGAGAAGGAAAGTTCTACTTCAAAAAATACAAAGAATGTAATGTTAACTTCTGGAGAGCCACCCTTCCATCTAGGACTAGACAAACAGCTTATTCAGACTGGAAACTAGGATGTCTAAGAAGATGTCTGAGGAACCTAGATGATGATTTTGGTTTTCAGATGGTTTGGCTGGAAAGAATGAACAGAAATACAACCTAAACCAATCAGTGTTGATTATTTATTTATTTATTTGTGGCATAAACACACTTGTTAAAATCTAGGCTGTGAAAGCATGGAATCAAATACAGTGATTATTCTTACACCCATGAGAGTGCTTTTTCTAATTTTGCTTTTGGGGGGGGGAGAGTGGGGGGGTCATCTTTCATGATAGCACTGTAATTCTTTGCTCCATCTTTTTGTGGCACATGGGGAAAACAAACAACAACAACAAAACAACCAATCAATCAATCCCCCCAAAACAGAACCCAAACAAAACAAAATAACAAACACATGAGAATGGAGAGGTCTGCAACCTCTAAAACAGACCCTTTGTCATTTCTGCTAAAGCATCTGTTTCGTACTTGCATTCCAATAACTTCTCAATTGTTTCACAGAGATTTTGTTCTGTAAAGTGTTCTCAGATTGGGTAACTAGTCTAGTTACAAAAATAGTCTCCTGTAAAATGATTTCTGTATCTGAGATGTGCAGATCTACTTGCAAAATATTATAGTAATAAAATGCTAATAGCATGCATCTGGCATCAAGGGAAATTTAAAAAAAACATGTAATTAGTTGTAATGTGTTATCAACTTTATAAACATGTAGATGAAGAAAAATATTCAAGTAGATATACAAAATATCAAAAAGATATTTAAGTCTTAATGCTGTGTACAGTCTTTTTGAATAACTAATAAGAACTCCTATGAGACAGTATTGTAACTGAAATTGAAATAATATTCGACTTCAGATGAAAGAAAAAGAGATTTTACATCATTTAGTGTATTTATTATTAACTCCAGGGGAAACAGAATAACAGACATTACATATATGTATACGTACATGTGCAATACACGTGCCTGTGTAGACAAACTTGAATCAGAACAAAGATAAAAAGAAGGCACAAAGAAGATGAATACATGGGAGGATAGACTAAGTTGAGAAGTAGAACAAAGGAATACTATTTGCACTGTATGTACCACATTCCTTTTCTTTTTCTACTTTTGTCAATATACTTTCTGGCCTTTTATTTTTTGTTCTTTGTTGATATTCTACTCCATTTTACTGACATTATTCTCTCAGACAGAAACAATGCAGGCAAGTTACTTTCTCTACTAGTTGTTTGACTAGTTCTCTGACAGTTTTAAATACTATTATTTTAAGCCTAAGTGAAAGGTTCTTTTTGTGTGGTTGGCATTTTCCAGTATTTTCCTATCTTGTATTGGTGGCATACTGCTCTGGTGCAGCTTTATTATAGGTGCTTACTATTTTCGCGCTCTCTGTGAAGTCTACTGGGCTTTCTGTCCAGTTGGGGAGAATTCGTTTACATTTAGATGACTAAAGGTCACTGAGGTGTCACACATATACAGTATATATTTTACTTCTTAGTGAACTTCACAGATAAATTTAGAGAATTATTATCAAACTCTAAGTTTTACATTTACTGAAAAGCTTAGTACCTATACTGAAGCTAATTTACATCAGCTAAAGACCTACTGTGTGTTTACCACAGTACTCTTAAGTGACTTAGCAAGAGGCTTTTGACTCTTCCAGGCTTTAAAAGAGTTTATATACTTCATACAATCTTCCTGAAGAGATGATTTCTGTCTTACTGTTTTGTGTACGTTCTGAATTAGACTTCCTCTGAGTGAGCAAAAATGGAAGAATCCTTTTTTGTTCTTCTTTGCATCTCTTGCCAAGTCTACTTGGAGTTTGGCCTTGACCTCCTGACTCCCCCTCTACATAGCCTAGCAGCATTCCTATACTCCTCTCAGGGCACCTGCCCCTCCTTCCACTGCCTGTGCATTTTCTTCCTGCTCTCCTGTTTGATCAACATGTCCTGGTTCAGCAATGTAAGTCTCTTGCCTTCTTTTCCTGACTTCCTATGCCTGGGGATGGAGAGTTCTTACAGCCTAAGGAAAACTTCCTGAATGATCTGCCAGCTCTGCTTCTCTTCCTTGTCCTTCAGGACAACTTCCCAGGGAGATTTGTTGACACATTTCCTAAAGAGCTAGAAGGTGGCTTTCCTAAAATTTAGTATCTTGACTTTACTCTTTGCTTTTTCCTAGGGAAATATAAACTCCACCATTACACAGTCACTACGGCTCAGGCAGCCTCCAATCCTGATGTCACCAGTCAGTTCACTAGCACTGGTGAACAACACGTCCAGTATTGCATCCCCTCCCCAGTTGGGGCTGTCTATTAATAGGCTCAAGAATAAATCCTCTACACATCCCAGGAGCCTCCTGGATTTCCAATGGCTTGCTGTGATACTTTTCCAGCAGATGTCAGAGTGGCTGAGGTTCCCCAGCAGGAGGGAGCCGGCAGGATGAAAGCTGCGCCTGGACAGCTTTTCATCATTAATGTTGTGACACACTGAATGTTTTATTTAAATTAAGGTGTTTTTTTGTTTGTTTAATTTTGCTTGTTTTTTTTTGTTTTGTTTTGTTTTGTTTTGTTTTCAGTGAGTTCCAAGCAGGTCCAGGTAGGAAGGAAGGAAAAGAACTGGTGGAATTTGTTCAAACTGAAGAGAATCACAGAAAAGACTTGGTGATATCTTAGGAGTTTGAACGAGGCTGTTGAAAAGCAAAATGTCTACATTGAATATATGTATCTGATTATTTTCTGGAACCTATATAAAGCAGATAAATTTTCACAGGGAATTTGCTTATATCATATACCTGTATTCTTTTCCTGGAACTTATTAGTCAATGAAAGTGAATAACTTCTCTTCATGATCAAGCTTATCGAGTTATTGGTGAAAGACATATTTGCTGAACTTATTTCTGAAATACATTTTTAATAGCTTTCCTAGTTTTATGGTTTTATTGAGTTGATCTACATTTAAATTACATTCCTTTTAATTCACGCAGGATACGAACTCCACATTATGAAAACATTGTGGGACATATATTTCTACAATTGCTTTTGAAAAAAAGAATATGTCAGGCCAGTGTGTATCTTCTTTCATGTCTTCGTGTGTTCAATTTATGCCTTTTCTTGTTAACAATTTCCTAAATTTTTGTGCAAAAAACTGTTACTGGAAATGTGACAAATGAAGGCTACTTTTAGATAACCTTGCTGTAATTGCACAGCCTCAAATTGGTGTAATCATATTTCAAACAGTAAAATGCTGTGGAAATTTAGATACATTTATCCTCACAAATTTGTTACATTTACTTTTAATATAGAGTTTATTTCCTGCAGAATCTGGTGCTCATTCTATTCTGAGTAAACTACATGAAGTATAGTTTTTAACAGAAGCATTATTTGTTTTATTACTTGACTTAGGGTATAAAGCAGGGTCAGAACATAATAATTTTGAGTGCATTGGTGTGCCACTTTAGGTTTAACTTAGCAGTACTGAGCTGAAGACAATAACTGAGCACTGACTTGACCCCATAATGTGATACAGAATCGCTCACTAACTAGTGCTGATGATAGAGAAGGTAGTAAAATTTCTATTCTGCCCATGAAACCAGACACCTGAGCTTCAGCATGGCACTTATTCTAGCCTTTAATTATTTTAAGTTTTACTTAAAATATATAAAACAAGAGAAAGAACCAACTAAAGGAGGACACACTGTAACTTACAATTTTTAGGTAACGGTCAATTTTTTGTCAACTTCAGAATATTTTGCCTCACTTAATCTTCCTTATCTTTCCAGTCCTGTGGAAAGGACTTGGGG
This sequence comes from Tragopan temminckii, assembly GCA_028571105.1. Lineage (NCBI taxonomy): Eukaryota > Metazoa > Chordata > Aves > Galliformes > Phasianidae > Tragopan > Tragopan temminckii. Next base: position 20,889 of record JAOWBP010001829.1, read on the forward strand.
ATTCTGGTGGGTAAATAGTTGGGCATAAGCCATCCATGTGCACTTGCAGCCCGGAAGGCCAACAGTATTCTGGGCTGCATCAAAAAAGGAGTGGCCAGCAGGAAGAGGGACGTGATTGACCCCCTCTGCTCTGCCTGTGTGAGGCCCTACTGAAGTACTGTGTCAAGGTGTGAGGTCCCCAGCACAAGATAGGCATAATGCTGCTGGAAAGGGTGCAGGACAGCCACAAAGCTGATCAGAGGGCTCAAACAGCCTGAGAGGCTGGTCTTATTCTGCTTGGAGAGGAGAAAGCTCTGTGGAGACCTCATTGCAACCTTCCAGTAGTTGAATGGATCTTATAAACAGGAGAGAAACTGACTTTATACATTATCTGATAGCGATAGAACAATGGAAAGTGGTTTTAAACTAAAAGAGGATAGATTTACATCAGATTTTAGGAGGAAGTTTCTTCTCAGAGGATAATGAGGAACTGGAACAAGTTTCTCAAAAAAGCTGTTAAATGCCCTATGCCTGTAGGCACTCAAAGACAGGTTGGGTGGGGCCCTGGACAAACTGGTCTAATGATTGGCAACCCTACCCATGGCAAATACCTTGAAACTAGATGACCATTAAGTTCCCTTCCAGCCCAAGCCATTCTATGATTCTAAGATCCTATGATCATTAATTCTAAGATAAAACACAAAATGTAGGACAGGAATTTACAAGTCAGGAATAATCCACTGAGGAATTTATACCATTTGAAAAAAAAATTATTGAGCCACATCTTCACTCTTTGCCACACTCTACTCCTGGAACAAAAAATTGAAGGTCTTAAGCACACAGTGAACGATAAATATGAGAAATGAGAAATATGATTCTCAATTACAGGTTTCTACCAAGGCATACCTGTGCGCTCTGTTTAGTTAAAGATGAAGTTGATGATACCTTGAATACACTGCCCCCGCTCCTGCTAACATTGACACTTTTCATCAGATTTAACATCATGCACCTATTTTCCATTTGCTGTCTCATATATTACTTCTTCTATAGCATTCTAGGTTTCGGTTCCTTATTTTTTTTTGTAACCCAATCACATTATCTTTCAAAGTTTTCATTTTCCTCCTTTTAAAATCTTGGCCTCAGATGCTTTCAGATTTGATGTCTTTTCCCCCAGCTCTCTTCTTTCATTTGCAGAGGCAATTAGAATAGTTTTGGAAAAAGTTCATTTCTTTAAGTGTAAAAGCCAGTGTTATCTGTTACTATGGTAACTTGTTCCTCTTTCTTGGAAATTAATGAGATTGTCAGTTGGCCCCATAGGAACACTGATTTCACTCAAAAGTTTTGCTGCTATGTGTCTTCATCTGTCTTCACATACAGTGGCCTGATCTCATCTCATATGCACACTCAATTATTTAACTAACCCGTCTTCTGTTGACGGTGAGAAGAAAGGAAAGAAAAAATGTGAAGGTACATGCATAGAATCATAGAATCTTTTGAGTTGGAATGGACATCTAGAATTCATTAGTCCAACTCCCCAGCAGTGAACAGGGACACCTACAACTAGATCAGGTTACTCAGAGCCTCATCCAGCCTGACCTTGAATGTCTCCTAGGATGGCGCTTCCACCAACTCTCTGAGCTGTTCCAGTGACTCAACGCCCTTATTGTAAAAAACTTCTCTCTTTCAGCCTGAAACAGGCTTTGTGCCTTTGTGTCTTGTTCTATATTTATGATACTATTTTAGCTGAGGTGGTTGATACAACAGCTATATTTAGTGGTGGCTTCGGTGATGGGGCTAAGTTACACTCAAAGATCTTGTATCCGTAAGAATGACAGAGATCTGATTTAGTTGTAAGGAGTCCAGTATTGGAGGTATTGAATCAATCACTTTTCCTGAAGTCCAAAGACTTGGGATAATATATTCATTGTTATTTATTTGTCTATTTTTGGCCAGTATCATCATGATTCATGATTTGCAGCATCTCAGATAATGAGAGCAGGAGAACAAAAAATATGGGAAGATACTGCTTGGATTTTTATCTCAAATCTAATGAAACAGAAGAGTGATACCTTTAAAAGCTTCTCAACACATGAGAGATTTTAAGAAAAACTACAACACAGAATCTCTGATCTTTGAGTATGTTTTGATCAGGATTTGAAGTTCACATCTGAGAACTACTGTATTTCTGTCGTGGGAAAAGTGAGCCTCGCACATTCAAAGATTCTCAATCCTCAGTAAATTCAATTCTTTTCATACAAACTCTGACTTCCTAATTTGAATTGATTATGACTTAGTATAACCCTCATACCTAGAAAAGGTATTCTTCTCTTTTCTGTGCGAACATATGTCTCCTCATGACTAAATTTTCCTTTTATGGAAGATATCTGGATGTTTATATTGATCATACTTTTTTTTTTTTTTTTTTTTTTTTGAGGAGTGAGAATATATTTTATTAAATAGCTGTTGTAATACATGTTATATTTATGTTGGTTATATTTAGAAGAACAGAGACTGTGAATGCATAGTGAATTCTTAATCAGTTTAAAATACTTCTATGACCTTATCTTACCAATGTTACATATCAAAATTTCACTGATTTTTACAAAATGCCGGTGATGTCTTGAGAAATGTTTTCTCTTTCTTACATTGACCTTAGAAATGTTGCAGAACATGAGTGACCAGAGGCGTGTAGAGCAGAGTGGTTAAACAGGGCATGGTGTGTCTGTCAGAGCATGGCACAGCTGTTGGTATGGTATCTCACAGAAAGCAGGGCATGCATGGAGGGCAGAGTCACTCTTATGGCTCTTGAGGTCAGCTTACCTAGTGGTCATTGCCCTCCCAGGAGAACTAGACCTAGCCATGATCTCCACTTGCTAAAAATCATCTCAAGAAATATATGGCAACCCAGACTGAGTGCTCATGTAAACACGCTGATGTTCATGCCTCTGGCTACAGGAAGTGTCTGTACCTGTCACTGTTACCAGGGGGTAGCAGGGATACCAATTGTGTGTGGTACTAGCTGGGGAAGATCTGCTCAACCCACTGACAGAGCTTAAAGAGGAGGTGGAAAGACTAAGAAGTATCAGGGACTGTGAAAGGGATCATCTGATGGAGCCATACTTGCCATCCCTGCAACACTGGCACCCAGGGAGACAATCTGCAAATAGTGGTGGATCCCATTCCCTCTTGCCATCAGGCAGAAGGAAGGGACCTAGGAAACAGGGAGGAATGAGAACGTGTCCCTGCTCAGCATGGCAGATGAATCCACTTCCAGCCTACCCCATTCTTCCAGCTGCCCTTGCACTATAAGGTATGAGATTCTGGAATTTTAGGAAGTACTAAATGAGCATGTTGATGAAGTTCCATCTAGAGGGCTGTCCAGGGCAAGTCAGTCAACACCATATCTGAAGTCTGCCTCTGCCAAGAACAGGAAAAGGTAGTTGACATAGGCAACACTATTATGCTGCATGCATCGCTGAAGCATGTCTTATAAGGGGCAGCTGAGGAAAATTGTATGTTTAATCAGGAGAAGAGGAGGCTCAGGGGAGACCTTATTGCCCTCTCAAACTACCCACACGGAGATTGTAGTGAGGTGGGAATGAGCCTGGGTAACTAGTGACAGGACAAGATGTAATGGCCTCAGGTTACACCAGGGGAGGTTCAGGTTGGATGTTAGGAAAAACTTCTCAAATAGAGTGGTCAGGCAATGGAGTGGGCTGCCCAGGGAGGTGGTTGAGCCATCATTCTTGAAGATGCCCAAGAAACGTGTAGATGTGGTACTACAGAACATGTTTTAATAGGCAACAGTTGTGGTAGGTGGATGGTTGGGTTTGATGATCTGAGAGGTCTTTTCCAACCTTAATAATCCTATGATTCTATAAAATATAGTTCACATCCTCATGAAGAGTTACAGAGGTCTTATCAAGAAAGACTGTTTTAGAGCAAGGAAAAGTAGATGTTCACATCAATATCTATCTGTCACGAGGGCAAGTTTTGTGTTCTTGTACTCCGCGTCAGAATATTTTCTGCTGGTATTTAGGTTGTAGCCAATTGTCTATGGTAACATAGTAGCATTGGTTTTGTAGCGGATGTGAACTTCCAGTCTGTTTTCAGTAGGCTTAAGAAACAGTGACCGAAGTAGAAAATGTTACCAACAAACTTGCTGCCCTAGCTGTCAAGAAATCTTTTGTCTGCAGCAGTCTCTCCCTCTCCTTTTCTTCTCCCTCCCCCTTTCTCTTTGCCTCTCCCTTACCCTTGTCCCTTCCCTTCCTTTCCCTTTCCGTTTCCCTTTCCCTTTCCCTTTTCCTTTCCCTTTCCCCTTCCCTTTTCCTTTCCCTTTCCCCTTCCCCTTTCCTTTTTCATTTTTTCCCTTGTGATATTTTCTTTACAGAATTGCCAGCTCTTTCCATCTTATGATATTCTCTGAATTGCGTTGTTTTTATTTTATTTTATTTTTTTCTGTATCTTTTTCAGCTCGATGTCAACAGTTGGCAAGTCTCTTCAAATGTCATTTTTTTTTTTTTTTTTTTTTTTTTTTAATATAAATAAATAGAAAATTTGAGATCAACATGGAGTACTTTGAAATTTGTATCTCCATCTCATGGGAAAAATAATCATTGCTGTTAGGAATTTCCAGAAAAGGTTGTCTCCTGCTCTTCTATGTTAATTAGGTAGACCATCTGCTAATGGACTCCATCTGAAATAACTGAAACACTGAATTTTGATCTTTTGTGCATTGGTGTGTGCATTGATACCCTGTCTGGTACTTCAGCGATGTTTTTTTCTGATTCCTGATATATCTCACCACAAGATTCTTCAGATTTTCCCTTCAGTTCCTTCTTGTTTACTCACAATATGTGAACATAACAAACTGTACTCTTTAAAAAAATTATTTAATATAAATCTTGCCAATAAACAAAAAAGCATGGAAGTACTCATAATTCAGATTACTAACGTTCTTTTCAAGACAGAAGTGTTAATATATTGTTGACTTTTGAAGATTGCATAAAAGACAATGATTTTGAACTTTGTTTCAGTGTGCATGGACTAATGTGCAAGAGTAATACTATACTACTTTTGAGAATCCTTGTTCCAATATGAAAGACAGCAAACTGTTTTTGATAGAGACCTCACAGTCACACTCTGTAGTACATATTACACACACACAGAATGACTTGTTGACTGCAATATACTCAATGTTTTGCACATAAATCTGGAATGGTGTTCTATCTATTGTCATGCAGAATCACAGTAAGATAATGCCTGGTGTTATGAAAGGAATAAAATTTTTGTGGGATATAAAACCAAACCAAACCAAACCAACCAACCAAAACAAAACAAAAAGCAAAGAATACCTTTTTTTTTGAGAAGGTCTATAAAATCTAATAGTTGTGACTTGTAGGTTCTAAAACACCCACAGAATTTTAATTAAATATCAAATGTGACTGCCCATATTTAGGAAAAAATAGTATTCTCTCTTTGTCCTCTTGTTATTTTTGTTGATCATACAGCTCTTTTGCTAAAGGAGTTTATCTTATAAACAGTACAATATACTATTAAGCCCCTAAATCTATTCTTTTGGTGTTTAAATTCTTTATTTGTTTATTTTGTAACATATTTTACTCAGATGGTCTCTGATGGTCTATTTGAGAAGAGAAATAAGAAACTTTTCATGCAGTGGCCTGTTACAAGCTGAATGAAAGCACTGTTGTTCCAAAGATTGTTCTGTGGCACCTGCCTGAGACTGTGATAGGCCAATAAGAAGTACTCCTGTGGATGAGAGAAAAGAAAGAATTGGCTCTTGAGTGCTGTTTTCTTTGCAGGTCAGGCTGACTTTTGGTGTTGTCTTGGAGAAAAGCACCACTTTGGAGTCAGCATAGATGCCCACTGGCACTGCTCTGAGTAACCAGAAGTGCACAGAAGCAGAGTGAAGAGGCAAACAATTGAAGAGTTTGGAGGTAGAATGAGTATTCCCTCCACCGACCTGCTGCTATGCAGGTCAGTGAGACTTTGCTGACTGATTTGCAGCCCCCTATGGATCAACAAGGTCTAGGTCTGTGGTGGTGACTATCCCTGATTTATGACCGGTTCATTGGGATTTCTTTCTTTATTAACATTAACTTCCATTAACTTGTCTACATTCCTTAACTGCTTAGCACTGGTAATAAATCAATTGGGCAACATCTTGGCCTTGTTTCCTGCCTTAGCCTCGCCCCAGGTATGTATATATTGAACCATCTCCTCCAGTAATTGGAGTGAGGCAAGGCCATACTAAAACAAAGATCAGATCAGATATCAGCTTTCTCAAAATCCCTTGTCTAAGAAACAAGATGAGACCAACAACAGGTTGTGGGACTGTGATCAGCTAGATATTATTACTTAAATCAAAGTAATATGTACGAACAATGCAACTGTTTTTCTTTATGCTTTTGAAAGTTACCAGGCGTATGTAATTCTCTGAGGTTTTTTCCTGGATTTTACTGACTTGTCATTTTGCTCTTGATCATTTGAAGTCTAGCTCATATTTTGCTGTCCAGCTGTTGAACACAGCTTACTGTCTAGTTTTGCAGAGAAGATTTTCAGAAAGAGCTTCCCACATCTGAATAGAAAATTTTGTGGATTTGAAGAAGTACAATACAATATGAAGAAACGAAGACTTATGTATATACAGCTAACTTTAAAAGAGATTTATGCTAAAAATACATGAAACTCAAACTCTCTCAATAATTTTGCAAAAATACATTTTGAGTGGGGAAAAATTGTTTGCAGAATATGTAGACTATCTTAGATTGCATCTTAGACTATGGTTAGATGAAGAAGAAGATAAGGTTCAACTCGCTCTCTCAATGACTTACATAATATACTTGAATCTATCTAGACACTGGAGTCTTTAATTGCAGAATATGATTTGGCAAATATAGAAGGAGGAAAAAAACAACAATCTGTGTATACATAGTGACAAAAATATCTTTTTCAAACATAAAGCTTAAGGTTTTACCATTTGTTAATGAGGATGCTTTTTTATATCTTCTGAATACAAACATGAAAGACAAAATACAAAATTTTCTACATTCAAAAGTTAAGTAGATTGAAACCATTTGGCGTTATATAATTAAACACAGAAAGGCAAGAGCAAGACTAATTATATACTGTAGAAAAGTTCAAGAGAAGCATTTTTTAATGAAACAATTAAAGGAAGTATTATTCCTCATATACTTATTTGTAATCAGTATATTTAATATCAGCTATTTACAACATTGAAAAATTTATGTGCTACAATATAGGAACACAAAGATTGTTTGAAAATGGCAATTAAAATGATAGCATACCTGGACTAGAAAAGGTTTTTAAGGTTTGGACACTATAAATTTCATACCTATTAATGGCAATATGACACAACCTTTTTATACCAATAATTAATATAAAATGCATCTGGCTCAAATCTGGGAAAAGTGATTGATTTCTGGCCGTACTCAACTTCGAATGGTAGTAGATTTCCTCACCAAGGACAAACGAAATAAAAATCAAATGCGGTAGAGTTTAATTTAAAGAACAGAATCCTTCACTATAGTTAAGCTACATGAGGGATGATAAAAATCCTTTACAAGATAAAATGGCATCCCATAAGAGGAAATATTATAGAATTTAAAAATTGAATAAACATCCAAATCAAAAGTCAAAAAAGTAAATATAAATATGCTATTGTGAAAACTATCCTGAAATCAAGATCTCCCCTCCCCT
>JAOWBP010001842.1:0-12303 GCA_028571105.1 Tragopan temminckii
GTCTTTCTTGCAGTGAGGGGCCCAAAACTGGACACAGTACTTCAGTTGCGGCCTCACCAGAGCTGAGTACAGGGGGACGATCACTTTCCTGCTCCTGCTGGCGACACTGTTTCTGATGCAAGCCAGGAGGCCACTGGCCTTTTTGGCCACCTGGGCAAATACTATAACGCACTACTATGCTACTATACATACTACATACTACTATACATACTATGGCACATGCTAAGAGATGAAAAGAGAATTTCCAACCTAAAGGTTACAAGAGGATAGAACAAGTTTGGTCAGAAGGAAACTCCAGAAGCTGTGTAGGTGGGGCTGGGACTGCAGAAAGCAAGTCTTACTGGGACAAGAGAGCAGGGCTGTGCCCAGTCAAGCTTAAGCTCCTCTGGGGGTGGAGATACAACATTGGGCAACTGGGTCCAGTGCTCACGGTGAAAATAACTGACATCTTTTCATACATTTTTCTGCCTGGTCTGGACATAACATCTTAGTCTATTGCACAGTTATAAGTACTTATAAGAGGCATCTGTTGGTTGCTGCTATACAAAGTCACGTAGATTACATGTCTTCGTGCTAATTTCTAAGCAATGGATCCTAGCAGTAATTAGTATTTTGTTTGTTTGTTTGGCAGGTTTTTTTGTTGTTATTTGTTTGTTTTTGTTTGTCTTTAAAGTCATACAGAATTACATATAAAACGTATGCATTGCTGAGACTAATAACATAAAACATGCACAGGCCCAAAGCTAGAAAAAAAAATTTAGTATAGCCCAAATTGATAAAGGAGAAAAGTTGCTAAAAGAATACATGCTTGCATTAGTTTACCTGTTGCTGCAGGAAGCAAATATGGCCTACTCACAAGCTGTTAGGAAATGCCATGTCAATAAGGAGTGCATCCCAGAGGCCACAATGGATACTACCAAAACTCTAACTATAATCACAATCACATGTATAAAGATCAAATGCAGGTCAGCAGTGCCATGTAAACATCATTGAATATATGTCCTAGTGAATACCCAGATGGTTTTGTAGACACAGAACAGAATATAAACTCATCTCTTAATTATGGGATTCAAAAATACCTATCAAGAACAATGTAGTAGAAGATACTGTATTCATTGTTTTTAATAGTAAAGTTGGTTTTAACTGTAAGAACTAGGCAGTCATGGAAAATTTCTACCCAATTTTGTGATGATCTGAAGTTAAAAATTACTATTAGCAAATTTATCTTGAAATGTATCCTCTTCAGTACAATCCATCATCCAGAGCTACCTGCAGATTTTCCAAAGAAAACTGCCTGGCTGATGTGTGTCAACAGACAAAGCAAAAACTTATGATGAAGAGATTTAAGGACAACTCTCAACCACCAATTTTAATGACACAGAAGAATCAGAATTAGAACATATGTAATAATAAGAAAAAAGATGAAATCACTTAGAAAACAAAACAAGGTAATACAGCTTCTCCAAAACCCTTAGCAAGAATGAGAAGCACATGCGAGAATGCCAGGACACATGCAAGCAATCACAAAGATTCAAAGGATGAATATTGATCAGATTTAACAAACATACAAAAAAAAAAAAAAAAAAAAAAGTGTTTATATATATAAACACTTGCCCTTATAAAATATTACAATGGTCACACAAAAGCACAGCAAAATCTTCCAATCCATAACAACCAGTAAAGAATTTGGAGGAAGGAATCCACAAAGAGTGGTTTGGTTCATTCACTCAAACCATATTCCAGGGTAGTCTCTTTGCAAGATTACTAGCTGCTTTAGATTATCTTTTCATATTTGTTTCTTCTCTTAATACTCTTATGAACAAACAATCTGAAAATGAATCAGAACATGAAGTGTGATTGTCACCTACTAAGATGGTGTATATTGATGGCATATTTCACAACTTTTATTATCTAGTTATTATAATTTTAGTCTGTTCTCTTAATTTTGAATTTTAATAATAATGCAAATAAATCCCAGATAGCTTCACAAAATTAAACTGATGTATGTATTCATCAGTGAAAAACAACCACCTTCACTGTAAGATGTTGCCAGTGTTGAACACCACCTACCATACCTAATTAATTTTGGGGAGGAGATTTAAATATATGGTATTTTATTGCCCAAAGGCAGATGTGCAGTTCCTCATAGTGAGTTCTGAAAATGTAACCCTTAATATGACTAAATAGAATCCCTACAAAATTTTAAATAGTAAATTTATGCTCTCCACTAGCTGCTCAACTATACTAAGAAAAACACTAAAAAATCTTTTCTGTACTATGAATAGAGTACAGCTCCTTAGTAATAGAATGGATTATGTTTTTTAACATTGTCCTAGCTTCTGTGCGCTGTCTGAGCTATTCATGTACATTCTTCTCGTTGTTTCAATTAATAGCTTAAGTTATCAAGTCATCTTAGCTCTGTTTTTGAAAAGAATTGTATACATAGTTTGAAGCTATTAAAAATAATACACTATTATAAATCTGGAATACATGATTCTGTTCTTATTTCTTTCAAGGTTTCATTGTATTTTCATATTTCATACACTGAAATCTATAAATTGTCTCTTTAGTTCGTAATTGAACAGCTTCAAAATGTCCTTTCTGGATGGTTGTATCAGTATAATGGCAAAATGCATTTAGAACACCAATGGGGGAAAAAAAAAAAAAGTTATTTAGCATAACTGGATTAGAACTACATAATTTAAAATACAATGCTAGCATCCACAAGGGAAATCCATACGGTTAGCAAGCCCTTATGCAGTCATAGTATCGTGAGATTGCTCTCCATATACCAAAGGCTTCTATTCCATTTCGCTTAAGTCTGTATGAAAGCACGAATTTAATGGGATGGTGTGACAGGAAGCCAACTCACAGTCTGTCTGTAAAATTAGTACCTGGATTGCACTTCTCTTTGAGCCTGTGAGAAATTCTGGTAGTTTGTGAATCCCTGCACTAGTATTATGGAAGTTAAATGACAGATTCTTTACAACTTCAGATGCTAGCCAGTCAATGCCCTGTTACCTATGCTAGCAGTTCCTAATGTAAGTGAGATATGCACTTTTTGGTGTTTCAGACACACATGAAAATGCCATATAACATCACTCTGCAGTAAGTATCTGCAGGAGGGAGAAAATAGGATGCATTAAACTCAGGAATTCATTGTTACAGAGTGTCTTCTCCCTTGGAGTGCAATCGCAAAACAAGAAGGAGCAAGTAAAAACAGCTGGATCCCTGTGAAAAGGAAGTTCTCAGCTGTGCATACCGGTCTGCAGTGTCTCGGTACTCTCAGCAAAACGCACTGCCAAAGGACGTCAGGAGAGGTAAAGTACCACTGCAGCTTCTGTGGACAGTTGTTGAGCAACACATTCTTAATGCCTTTATCATGCAAACATTTCTTCTGAGGGCTGAAAGAACTACTGTGTACTGGTCACTACACAATTCTTAAGACTTTCTGGGGTACCTTGCATGTCCTTACACCTACGGCAGGGATTTTCTACAACACTGCCTGGCAGATACCTATTCATTCCCAACATTGTCATTCACTGCCTGTGAATGAAAGCACCCCATGAAATGCAGACAGAGTTTGGATACGCATGTCTGGGCACGGCTGAGGAGGATTAGGTGGCGTAAGGATGTCACGCACGGATTATATCCCACCATGTTGTATAGGTGCTGACCAGCCTGTTCTGTTTCAGAGTCTTAAGTCTGTTTTTGGTGTGCAAAAAAAATCTTGCTTTTACTGTTGCACTCGTGCACACAATCTCATCAATGGAAGAAGCATGTAGGACTTCACTAAGACTTTTCTGGACATTTCTAAATATTTATGATGCAAGTTATTTCATCAATCAGTCCAGCTCTGTGCCTTTTTTTTTTTTTTTTAGTTTCAGATCAGGGCAGGTTTTGGTGCTTTGGGAAACTATTGTCCTGATTCTCCTCTCTGCAGCACTGACTGTCCACTGAGATTTTCCTCAGAATTAAGTTATTATTTTTCATGGCAGTGCAAATCTCAACATTTAGTTAGTTAGTTAGCTAGTCAGTTTATTTATTTATATAAGTGCTTTCAATTCAGGATATTTTCAGCATGTTTTTTAACTGGAGGTAGGTTTTAATCACTCATTTTATACTCCCTTGTGTGATAATTTCTCTTCAGCTTAAATGTAATTTCCCCCTACAGTTTTAGCCATCCTTTACTTAGCAAACCATTTCTTTTATTCTTTTTCCTGTACTCTGAAGGATGCTGAAATTACCACAGCTGTCCTTGTTTTACAAGTTTCTATCCACACAGCACAATACACTGCATCTAAACCACTGTAAATTAGCACATTTATAATTTGCTGAATGTTGTATCCCCTGAAGCAGCCATCAGGACAGAGCACTAAAATGATATGATTTGGGAGATATTGTTCAGGTGAGTTTGCATTCTGAAAAAAATGCAAATGTTGAGAGCACGTACAAAACTATTTACTGGAATGCCAATCCCTTGTATAGGATGGCATAGTAAAATGATTCTTGTATAGTCTGTCCTTATTTGTCTGAAATAGTCAGTGCCTGGAGAGCTCACTGGTTTAATTGGGAGATTGAAGGCATTCTGTGTGGAGCAGGATGAGGTCTTTTAACACGTTTCAACCCAGATTGAATCTTTACAGCTGAGCTACAACCCATGAAAAACATGGCTTTATAATGGAAATGCTGACACAACCTTTCAATTAGAGTAGTGTTAACTGCATCATTATAATTAGAGACGCGCTGACCCTCTGAAAAATCTAGCTTTCAGATCAAGAAAAGGTATTCTCCTTTAGCTGGTCACTCGTTGGACATTTTTAAATTCACAAAAGCCTAGCTGGTGAAAAATGCATTACCCAAAATTCGTTTTCTTGACAAAATGAGAAAGGGACACGGAATTTTATCCCAATCTGCATGACCAGCTGAAGTTATTAACATAGCTTAAATTCGTTTTGTGACCAACAGAAAATACTTTAAAAAGTGAAACAAAATTAAGAAAAAGAGAGTTATAATGTAGTTGCTCATAAATTAAATTAGAATATCATCTTAATATATCAAACTGACAACAGATATCCAAATGATTTCAATTTATCATTTTACATATTTACATAAAAAAATACATGTATTTAAGAATACTTATTTATCAGTTCTTGTGAAAAGCCTACATCAAAACACTGCTGGGGGTCAGAACTGTAAAATTAAAAAAAAAAAATTGGATGAAGCAGCCATGCAAATTTTTGCTGTTCTTGATAGCATTATTGTGGTAAGTTGTTTGTAGCAAAATCTGTACTCTTCATGAGGGGTGGTGTGGTCCAAGTGTTATTTCTGGACAAACCACTGCAGGGTTTTGTCAGTCATTGCCATGTTCCAAAACTGCTATCTTAACACGATCTGTGAGACACAGAGTAGCAAGAAAATGTACTTATGTTTGTATTTGTCTATGGACTTGCAGAACAGAAACAATAGAAAACTGCTTTTCCTAGATTAGAGGTACTACATATCTCTATTAAGGATATTAAGGTTCACAAATATGATTGCAGTGAAACATGGTTCATATTAATGTATTTATGAAAGCAATGTCTAACTTTCTGATAATACTCACAAGGAATAATGCTTTGTTAATGCATTTTTTAACATAAAGTATTATTTATCTGAAGAACCAATTATAAATCTTATATTGAGATTATGTGTAAACTTATATTAAGCCTAAAAATCTAAATATTATGGTGCTAGGAAAGACGAGACTGACTACATATTCTTTAGGCAGACCCCTTTGCGTGTGTGCAATGTGACGATTTTCCTTTAATCATGTGCTATTTTTTTCTCTGGCCTGTTTACATCTAGGTTGAGCAGTACTCACCAAATAAACAGTTGTTTGTGACCTTGTGGCTTGTTTACTTCACTAAATCTAAGCTGCACTGAGTTAACAGAGAGATTAATTTAATATCTGGCTTTTCCATGACACTCGCTGCTGTAATAACTAAGCTCTTAACAAAAGGTTGCTAATGTATTTTCTGCAACACCCACGAGAGTTTTAGTGGCATTGTCATCACTACCTATCAAAAAGGTCAACATCTACCAAGTTTGTATCTATGTACTCTAAGATGACAATCATATGATTTTTACATGAGATGGAATTGGAAAGATTAACATCTCAGCATTTGATAACACAAACTCTTAGCATCTCTCCCAGTCACGCTCACAAATTATGCCATCAGAAAATTGCTGATAACTTGTCAATAGCATATTTGAGACACTTGGCATCAGTTTACATAGTTCAAGCTAGAGTTATGCAAAGACAACTCAGCTGGTGCCAAATGAACAAACTACAGGTAGAGACGGCAGAGCTCTCCTACCTAACTAATTAGTTTTGGTGTTACTGTTAGAGAGCAAGCATAATTAGCCCAAGCATAGGGCCACAATGATTCTGAGCAGCAAATTAGTATCAGTGTGGTTTGCATGTCAATATACCAGCTTCAGTAATACTCCATTCAAGTACCTCCGCATGGTGCTACCTGTGGTGTGACAGACATAGTCTTCAGTGTCATTAGATATAAGATCTACTATAGACAAAATGCAGTTTTCCGTGTCTCCTTTGATCAATAGACACTGCTCCTTCAATCTGCACTTCATGGCCTGGGCAAAAAATAAGTTAGAGTACTGTAATCAACATTTTCCTTCACAAGAAAAGCACCTGTCAGACCCACAGCAACAACCATCCTCTTCAGATAGGGAAGAAAAAATGCAAGATTGAGTAATTAGACACCATAATGCACTCACACTGAGTTGAATTAAGGTTTCAATTACAATCTTAATGATGTGATTTCCTAATATTTAAACAGAAGACCACAGAATAAGCCTCCTTTGCTTGAAGTAGACACACATCATACCTTTCAGAAAGCTCCTAATATCACCTGGTTTCAGTAACCTTTAGAGGCACTGTGTACTGCTAGGAATAACTTAAGTGAGTGGTTGTTCTTGTTTTGTTTCGTTTTATTTTGAGTTGTTCCTTTTCAAGAAGCAAACTAAGAACTCTGCTGAAATATTTCTATATGGAAAAATATTTGCAGTTTTTCGTCTTATTACCAACTTTAGCTACACAACAAAACCCCACCACTTGAGTCAACCATTTAATTACATAAAATTGCCTGCTGATACTTGATTAAGGACAAATTCACAAAAGAATAACAAAGAACACATTGTCTATGCTGAGTTGTGGATGACTGCTAAAGGCAAAGGGTGAGGACTATCCTTGGGCTGCTTGCTAACTCCTACAGACTTAAGTGCTTGGCTGGGCAGCCCTGATCATACAAACCTCCATTCCACATATCTTCTCCAGGCTCCAAATGCTATTTCTAGTTGCCTCCAAACCTGGCTTCAAATTCACTCTCTCTGTAGCTTCAATACAAATCTGCCTTTTTGCCCTTACAAAAACACACTTGATCCCTTCACATACTTCAATCTTCAACATCTAAAACCATGCCACCTCATCTCTGCTCTCACTCTTTTTTTTCTCTTCCAGCTTTTTCATTCCTTTTTCTGTTTGTTCTGTCTATCTCATTGCTTTCTCATTCAATCTTTCCCCAGTAAAGCCTTGTTATTCTCTCCGCGTACTTAAGTTTAGAGTTCTACATCAAGCACAAGGCATATCCCTGACACGGATGCAATTCACTTCTCTAATGCATATAGGCTGTAAGAATTTGCCCGAATTATGTAAGCATTACCTAAGTAAGAATAAAACCAAGAATTTTGTCTAAACTTCCTTCCTGTAAAAAAAACTCTGTCTTACTGAGGCAGACCCTGAATTTAGCACCAGAATTTGGGAAATTTATAAACAAGTACAGAGGAAGAGGTGGCCATTACTATCAAAACTGCCTGCAGCATCTACTTTGCAGTTTGTATGCATTGCTCAGAGGGAAAAATTTTACTGGGCTTTATTTTACATTTTGGTATCCCACACCATGAATCTGGCCTCTCACAACAGTTCTGCTGTGGGAAGTGCTGTGAGCCAAGATTATGATAGGTAAACATGTTAAACTTACACCTCTGAGCTTTTTATTGGCATCAATGAAGACCAGTAATATAGCAATATATGTATAATAATATATACAATATATATGTACGTACATATATATAAATCCAATGAAATAATTCCATATTTAACAGAGAAGAGGTCTGCAGGTCCAGAGATTGCAGGTTACTCACTAAGAATTCAGCACGAGAGAAGAGGCTGAGATCTGTGTGCTGGCTCCATTTCTGTAAGAGAGCTGCTTTTCTGCTGTTTCACGATGGCAAGAAATCCACTTATAAATTTATCATGCAGTGGTTTGGGGATAAAATATGTGCCTTCTAATTTTTTATTTTTCCAAAGTGTTTTCAGATTTGTGGCTGTCAGCTGCTGATGTCTATAGCTGAGATAATATAGGCCTGGCTTCTTCTTTTTTTAAAGAAGCAAAAGTCCTATCCAAGGTCTCACAAACAACTTATGAGAGCTGCTCCAAAAGTAATGTCTTCTCTTCTATTATTTCATCCCACAGTATCGGAGATGGTTGTTGATATGGCAGTAGAGGTTGAACCTTCTCACCAATATTCTGTTACATGTTGTTGCATGGGACAGGTGGCAGCAAAGGGGCAGTCTGACAATTTGACGTCTGACAATTTGACATCTGACATGGAAAAATATATGAAGCTACAGTGTGCTATTGAATTCCTCCTTACAGAGTAAATGGCACTCATTGACATTCATTGAGGCTTGCTGATATTTGTTGAGGGCCAAACAATGTATGTGAGCACAGTGAGGTTGTGGGTTAGCATGTTTCAGCAGCCATGCTCTGAACAGACACGCACACTGTCACACCATGAAATGAAGAGTGTCTCAATCAGCTCATTCATGGAAATTTGTGAATTATGACAGAGAATTGTGTATGGCACTAACTATTGGCTTCAATGAGTTGGAAATGATAATGGCAATGTTGGACTACCACAACATTTGCGTCAGGTGGGTCCCATGAACGCTCACGCAGGAACACAATGAACATCATATGCAAGTTTGTCACTGAACCAATATAAGGCTGAAGTTGGCACTTTCCTCGACTGCATCATTACCAGTGATGAGATGTGGTGTTAACCACTATGAGCTGAAGTCAAAACCGCAGTCCATGAAGTGGAGATTGTATTCCTTATTGAATGAAAAGGTGAAGATGCAGCCCTCATTCGGTAAAGTGATTTGCATTGTTTTGGGGGATAGGAATGGATAATCCTTTTGGTTTTCCTGGAATCAGGACAAACCATCAACTCTGTCTTCTACATCATGATGCTTACTAACCCGAAGGCTTGAACTTCCAGAGTCAGGCCAGAGAAAAAGATAGACTTTCTCTTGCAACACGGTAACTGCAGGCCTCATACCAGTTTGAAGACAGTGGAGCACACTCCTAGTCTTGGATGGACTGTCCTACTACACCCACTGTTTTTGGCACCTTCTGACCACCATCTGTTCAGGCCATTGAAAGACAGACTACATGGGCAATTTTTCGTCCACAGGTACAGATGAGTACAGCATACACACTCTTGTTCATTTGTTCAGCAAAAATACATAGCTGACTGTTTCAGTTGAAAAGAACTTGCATTCTTAATGTGCTCTTTGTACCTGCTGTGGTTTACATGGAAATAAATAGGAGGCATTACTTCTGGAGTGATGTACATAGATTTGATTGGATTCTTATGAAGCCTTATTTTCTACTGAAAGGCAAAAATTCTTCAGCAGTTGAATATTAAGACTTTAAAATACAAATCCTTTGGAGTATTTTTTGGAAGAATTACCAGAATATTCCTCCACAATCTAGGAAGATTAACTAACTGTTTGTAAACAGTATGTCTGCTACAAAATACAGATCACAAACAAAAATATCTTAGCTGGGGAATAATGGTTCTATACTAAAACCTCATTTATGTCTGTATTGCTGACATGTTCTTTTCATTGTGGATGTTGATATATTTCTACCTTATTGAAACAAAGGCTAATGCAAATTAGCAAGATAAATTCTTAGATACTTGGACAAATATAGAGGTAAAAGTTAATCACTGGACATTTCAATGAATAAAACCAAAGCATTGGAATTGAATGAATTCAAATTAGCATTTTGAGAGAAATAGTCCTTGTTAGAAAAGAGCTCTTGCACATTTTTCATTCCGATGCTCTCTCTTCTTGTCTTTATACTTTCCTCTTTGATTCCTCTTTTTTGCTTCAGTTTTTAAAATATAATTAGTAACTTCACAGATTTTAGTAAAAAAATGAGGATGGAAAGAAACAAAGGAGTGAGATTAAAAAAGCAATGATGTTAATATCACCAGTACTTCCTGGTCTAAGATAATCTTCTCTGTTCTCTCATGGCCAGATGGTGCATTGTAAGTGCAAATCTACATCTAATTCTTAATAGCCTATGCTATCTTTCCACCTTTTGAATCAGATATTGTACTAATATCAGGAAGTTTAATGAAAGCAGGTTTTTTTGTTTGTTTGTTTTATTTTTATTTTGTTTGTAGAACTCCTACAAGAAATATTCTCATAAATGATGATTCAGCTGGAAAGGAGAATTTGAAAAACAGGGGCCAGATAAAAAACAGCTTCTTTCTAATCTTTAATCATGGTAGCTTATGAACAATTTCAGACCTCTGTCAAAAGACAGATATCAAATGTTCATTGACCAACTCATATAAGAAGAATCTGTTCTCAAACAACCAGATAATCTAAAGGATCATTTATAACACGTCACATAGTTTATCCACTCAAATCAGGGTCTTTTTTTTTCAGTCAGGAAATCATTTAATTACTTATTTGATGTGGGTCTCAAATAGATGATCAAAGACAACTGATAACATTCAACAGTTGGCACTGGATAGCATTCAGTGATTGGTACCTAGTGACTGGCTAAGAGGATTTAAAGACCTGACACAGAAATAAAGGGAACGAGTGTTTAGGGGAAAACAGTTGTTTTTTTTTTTTTGTGTCAAGAAGAATCTATAAAATCTTTTGAATTGTGTTGAGTGTCTACGGGCAGCCACTCTAAGTTCAGTGCCAACCTGTATTGGCTCATACAAAGGCTGTCAAGATAACACTTCATTCACTGTAAGAATAAGCCTTTTGTTAGTTTAAGAAAGATTAATATGATTGAAGAGTTAGTAATGTGATAAATAATTCATTTAAACTTTCTTTTAACTTGTGTGTTAAGAGAGTATATCCATGCCTTATGAAAATTGTGCATATAATACGATATATCTAATTTTTAGAGCATCAGCTTCTCAGTGTATTCTCTGTGTTCCTTTGTGCAGCACAAATAAAATTTCCTGTGTTACACATATAAGCTATTTCCAAACAAGCTGACACATGATGGCTGCTCTCAAAGTAATGCCTCCTATTTTGTTATGCTGTCCCACAATTTCAGAGGCAGATGTTGGTACTATGGCAGTAGAGGCTGAGCCTTCCTGCCAGTATTCCATTACATTTTGTTGTGATGTGACAGATGGCAGCAGAGGGACAGTCTGACAAAATGGCATGGAAGTGCAGGTGAAGCAAAGATATGTTACTGAATTCCTCCCTGCAGAGTAAATAGCACCCACTGACATTCACTGATACTTGCTGAATATTGATGGAGACCAAACAGTGGGTGTGAGCACAGTGAAGAAGAGGGTGGTGGGTCACCACCACTGGAGCAGATTGTTATGAGTGTGGCATGCAGGCTCTTCTTCACCACTGGTGAAAATGCGAAGATAATGGTGGTGGTCTCCATGGAAATAAATAGGAGGTATTACTTTTGGAGTGACACATTTAAAGTACACTCTAAGGAAACCTTATTCGAAGAATATTTTTGTTTGTCAAATTGAATATTCCAATGAAAGTTCTGGATTGTATTACTATGTTGGTGTTACTGGTAGTTTCTAATGTACAATTACCTGAATCAAACTTTTGAGAAGAGGAGCTTTTTAAAAGAACTTCATAAGAATGAAGATTTCTTTAAATTATTATTATTAATTACCATTATTATTTTACTATTTTTACTTCATTATAAGTAGCAAATGTTCAGGTCTGTTTATTTTTGTCTTTTAGTCCTTCAGAGCTTTTTCTGACTCAGAGTCATCTCTTGTGGATGTGTATTTAGGCCCATTGACTGAATATTCTTTAAGGAGTGTCAGTGTGTTTTCTCCTAAAATGAGTGGTAAGTCACCAGCACTTTTTGGAAAAATCTCAAAGAACTAGGTAAAAAAAGTTTCACAAACCTAGGCATTGCCTCTGACCAGAATTGA
>JAOWBP010001842.1:34130-39130 GCA_028571105.1 Tragopan temminckii
GAACTGGTTGCCCAGAGAGGTTGTGGATGCCTCCTCCCTGGAAGCATTCAAGGCCAGGCTGGATGGGGCTTTGGGCAACCTGGTCTAGAGGGAGGTGTCCCTGCCTACAGCAGGAGGGTTGGAACTAGACGACCTTAAAGGTTCCTTCCAACCCAAACCATTCTATGCTTCTGTGATTCTATTATTACCACAGAGCCCACTCCCACTGAATCAAAAGAGCCATGGTAAACTTTATCATATAAGAGCATTATTGCAGCCACAAACACAAACAGATGTTCTCTGTGTAATTCATGCTGTGTGCAGTTACATGGCTGAGCATCCTGAAAAGTCTGAAGCTTGACTTCTAATTTAACCACTGAAGTGTCACTGCACACTGGTTTTTCAATAACTATGTATTTTACCAGTATGTTACAAATTATTAGTGTAATAAACTGAAAGTAATCTACTACAGCCAAGTCTCAGAAAGTCTATTATCTTTTAATTAAAAGTGTAGTGTTTAACATATCTATAGGAAAAATACTTTTAAAAAATTCTAATTAGTTATGAGTTAATGTAAACTTCCTTTTTTAAAAAGCAAAAACAGAAACAAAAATGAGAAATTCCCACAGAAGCAATGCAGAGAAAAAAAAAGAAACAACAAAAAAAAACCAGCGGCAGATAGAATGTAGTGGATATTGAAAAGGGACCATTGTAAGTGGTTCCTTATATATAAAGGAATATTAAAAAAATATATAAAAAAATAAAAGTATATAAATACTTTTTTATTTCAGTAGTGCGCAGAATAGATGAGGGAAATTACCCACAATAAGCAAATTTACATGGACTTTGGAGCAACCAAGAGACAATTCAGAAACAGAGACAGGTTATAATCTAAAGACAACCCAAAACTATTTTAGTTCAGAGCAACCTACTATGTGCATTAGTAAGTCTCTCTGACACCTGCAGATATATGGAGGGCAGAATCACAATTACCTAAATTAATCTTCATTAGGAAGCTTTGTGGCTGGAGAATAATTCAAGGCTGCCACAAGAGAATCTCCCATAGCATAAGGTAAAGATGAATGAACTTTACCACTATTTGCAGATCCCTAATGGACATGTTGACAAACCAAGCAAAATACTGCCCCTGTAAATGGCTTTGAGCTAAATGTGGCTTGTGGTTTTCCTTGTATGGATGAAGACACTTGATAATGTACAACAACAACAAGAGGCAACAATGTTCTTCAGTTCTATTGATGCTTGTTTTAAGGTTACTTTTTTTAAAAAGAAATCTTTCTATAACAATTGTACAGAAGAACTATCTTTATATTAACTTAAAAAAAAATCAAAATAGCTTGCACAACAGTCACAGAAGGATCACTAGAATAGATTAAAATTTGTGAATATATCTAATAAACCCTCAGCTTTCAGAAAAGAGATGACAAGTTTAGTATGGTTAGTGGTCTTTCAGTATTAACTGCATTTACTTATGTGTTGAAAGTACCACATTGCTTAATAAAAACTGAAAAAGACAAATATAAGCCCATTTAGAAATTAACAAAACAGGAGTTTCTAGAAATTTCATTCTTGCCAGAAAAGATCATGGTGAATATATAATGACAGAGAGGTCATAGCTGAATCAGGAGACTCACAAGGCATTCACTACTTTCAAACAAATGTGATAAAATCTCTTTTAACCTGCTTATTACTAAACAGGTTGAATTCCTTTTTACCAAGAAGTTTCTGGTAATATAATAACTAATGAGAAAATATTTCTTCAAAGGTGAGAGCGTGGTAATGCACGGGAGTGTTTGAGCTCAGGGCACTGACTGTGGACACCAAGGCTGTGCAAATGCATGGTCCCCTACTCATGGTCAGTGCAGCGTCCAGCAGCACATCTTGTCGCCATGAGAGGAGCTGAGGCTTGAAGACAGGAACTGTAACAAGAATATGGCTTTGGCTTGAGAATGAAACACGCAGTTTTTAAGACTGAAAAAAAAAACAACCCACCAATCTTCAGTCTATCCATCTTTTTTTTCTTTTCCTTCTCTCTCTAAAATTAAGCTATATTTTATCCACATACAATAAATTGCATTAATTTTGCTAATTCCTAATCCACAGAGAGAAACTATTATAGAGTGTAACATTGAAAATATGTCCCAGTTGTTAGATTTTCATTCCATCAGATACATTTTACATCTACATATATAAAACATAAACCACAGTTATTGATAATGAATCCAATATACATTTTACCAGTAGGTAATAATAATAATGACACAATCCTGTATTACCAAGTAAGAAATATCTATTGTGTAGCTGCCTTTTATTTTAAAGACTATTAAAGTCAAGAAGAAATTTAATGCCTTTAGGAAAAGCTTTATTCCAGTCTGCGAACTGCTGTTTTGTGTATTAAACATCTACGTGTGTTTTTCTGATGAACTGACTTTACTAAATCCTTGAAAATTATATTGAATTCCTATTTTGAAGTTTGGCTAATCTTTTATAGTACCTAAAAGAAACAAACAATATAAAATGTGTGGCTGGGATTTACTTCACTAACTCACTTATGTTAAACATATCTTTTCTCATCAAATCCTATATGTTTTACATGCATCAAAAAATAATTACAGCAACATATTAATATTGCTAAGAGACTTGATATAGGCACTCAGAGGAATAGCATTACAGCCATAACTCAGATCTTGTTATCTTTGGGAAAAAAAAAATAGATATTGTTACAGTAGTAAAAGTATACAGTATGTGTCTAATCAGGAGATGAATTTTAAATAAATCCCTTAAGAGGTCTCAAGCATAATGAACTTAATGAAAATTAACACAGTGTGAAACAGAGCAGAAATGGAATCATGGACAGCATAAATCAGTGTTCAGACTGAAAGTTCTTAAAAGCTCGTATTATAATTTTGAAAACAATTATCTTTAGAGGTCTTAATAATGAAGAAGCAATAACACTATTATAGACATTCTCTGGAGTGTTCCACTTCACCCTGTTATTAAACTGTTAAAACACAAACAATGCGCTTCAGGCAGGATGACCTCCACGTTTGTTAATGTAAACTCTGTTTTAAAGCAAAATCACAAAACATGACTAGAACTAGGAGCTAAAAGGTTAAGCAACTTAAACAACGTGTTTCAATATGATTTCATCAAGGCCAGGATCAAACTCAATTAAGAGAGATAAAGGAAAATAGATTTTTCCTCTCTTCATCATAATTCAGATTACTATTGACTGATTTTAATACAGTGACTGCCAGGTAGCTTATTATTCTTAGTGACTGGTTACTCTGGTAGCTTCCTGTTTATGGAGTGGATTATCAGGAGGACAGTTGAGAATAAAAAGCAAAGACTGTACATCACCTACCTCTCTGAGAATTTTTACTAGCAATAGGCAAGTTTAAGTAAAGTTTATCACCCTTTATAAACAATTTTAGAAATAGCCTCATTCTACTTTTAATGAGATGGCATGCAAAAAAGTGGCATCATTTCTGCTTTAAATGTTTTGGTTTTCTGTCAAATCTGTCTTTATAGAAGTTTACACAAGTGTTCCAGATTAAAAGATAAAGTGGAACAGGGTCGGAAATTCATATTCCTTATACAGGACTCATTTCTGATTCATTATTCAATATACTATACACAATAATACTAAAATAATACCAACACCACTCACTAACTGTGGTTATTAGCAACAGGTTCTTAATCGTATGAACCATGACACAAAGGCAACAGTGCAGTGATTTCACCTCAGTGAGCCACATTACTATTGATTGCCAGGGAACATATCTAGGACAACAACCAGTTTCCACTTCAAATGCCTAATACTATGATATGAATGAAGAAATTGCCTATGAGAGGATGCTAAGCTCCAGTTAAGCTTGCTGAGGTTTGTGAGTGTGGAATACATTCCACTTCACTTTACTGTAGAGGTTTCAGAGGAGAGTTTCTTGGTTGCAGTCTACAAAAGTGCTACCTGATTTCCCACAGAGATCCACCAACGCTAGAGATGCTAGATGAACTGAATGTCTGCTGAAAGCTTTGTGTAAAAGACAAAAGCCCTATCCATTAATTTAATTCTATTAGGCATGGAGGAATTTACAATCAAACAGGAGTTTTACACTGACAGAAACAAGTTTTGGGGATCCTTGGTCAGAAATATATCTATAATAAATAAAAATATAACAAGACATTTATTTTCCACATCTGCTCAAAGAAGTTGAGGGTGCTGCATGCAATTATGCTAAGGCACACAGAGAACAGAGAGGTGATGGATGACAGCATGGCTTCACCAAGGACTAACTGTGCCTGACAAATCTGGTGTCTGTCTAAGATGTGATTACAATGTTGGCAGATAAGAGAAGAGCAGTTGATTTCCTCCAGCTGGATTCCTACAAAGCATTTCATACTGTCCCACACAGCATCCTGCAGAGAGATTGATTTGGTGGATGGACTACTGAGTGGATAAGAAATTGACAGAATGCTGCATTCAGAGTGGTCATCAATGCCTCAGTGTCCCAGTGGAGGACAGTGAGGAATGGTGTCCCTCAGGGGTTGGTACTGGGACTGGAATTTTAAGATCTTTCTTGGCAACATTGGCCAGAGGACTAAATGCAAACTCAGCAAGTTTGCAGATGAACCAAGTAGAGCAGTTGACATGCAGGAAGAAAGGATGTCATCCGGAGGGATTTGGACATACTTGGAAGATGAACCTGAGCAAGGCTCATAGAGTTCAACAAGGACAAGTGCAAGGTGTTGCATTTGGCTTGCATCAATGCAAAAAATAAATACAGGCTGAGTGAATAGAGAGCAGCCCTACAGAAAAGAAATTGAGGGTGCTGGTGGACAAAAACTGTACAAGAGCCAGCAGAGTGTGCCTGCCACCCAGAAGGCAAACAGTATCCTAAGCTGCATCCAAAGAGAGGTAAGCAGCAGGGCAAGGGAGGTGGTTGTCCCATTCTTCTCTGTCCTTGTGAGACCTCACCTTCAGTACTGCATCCAGGCCTGGG
>JAOWBP010001842.1:44130-55687 GCA_028571105.1 Tragopan temminckii
GAAGAGACAAAACAAATATAAGGATAAAAAAAAAAAAAAAAAAAAGCAGAAGTGAAGCTACATGAAGCGAGTTACAGAAAGTCACCCAACAACCCAGTTAAAAGAGCAGAATCAAAGTTCACTGACCTACCTATCTACCAAACAAGAAGCATCCTCATCTAAAATGCCACAAAATAGGCTCTGCTTAACAAAGTAAAACCTTTATTGCTTATATCTTCCCGTAGAGCAAAGCAACGAAGGCATGTGTACAACACTGTAGCCACTCATTCCTAAAGGAAAGAGACACAAAAACATCCCATGCTTTTTCCCTTGTTGTACTTATAACCTGTGTAAGCAGTTGTTATGAGATATACAGGTCTCAAATATTTTTAGAAGGAAAATATATTCCTTACTGCGTGGTCAGGGAAGCACAGACACACAGAGGCTGAGAGCACCAGTCTATGGGTCTGACACCAGTCTCATTGCAGAGCAGTTTTGTAGATGTGCAGTGCAACCGTCCTTGTCCACGGTACACAATCTTTAGGGGCTTTGAGTCAGATTGCCTGCAACCTGAGTCCTGTGCACTGTACACAGATAATCACTGGAAATGCATCATATAGAGCACATTTATCTTACTTTCATCCAAAAAAGATCTAGCTCATAGTCCATGAACTCACTACATCGCAATAACTAAGAGATTCACTGGAAAAGTGCAATCTTTTTTTGAACAGTAATAACTATATAACACACATATATGTGCCCATTCTCCATCAGTTGTTTTTGCTTTTGTTATTTTTTGGTTTTCCTCCTGTCCCTCATAAGATAACAATGATAGTGAAGATACAGTAAAATGCATTACTGTCATCTTTGAATTCTATGCATAATAATATTTCCTTTCATCATTTATACATTCTATTTGTATCAAGTTTTGGAACTCTACAGTTAATTCATAGCCAAAAGACACTGAATCAATGTAAGCAGAAATAAAAGTTCAGTTTACTATGCTGAGAAATTAGTCGACAAGTGGTAAATAATAATTATTCTGTTTATTTCTTCTTTTTACATTTATGAGTATACAAAACAATTGTAGATACAATCAGAATAGTTTTGCAAAATTAGTAATTTGAGACAAGTCATGTGAAGTACCAAGAAGAGATCTCCCTTACTGCATTATTCTCTTGGCTTAAGTATTTACAGGTCTTTATTTCTCTTTAAACCACATGGCTCGTCCCAAATGTTTTTCTAACCCTCACACTTCTCTGACCCCAGAAATCCCTCCTAATGTTAACAGTTCCACCATAAAGGAATTATTTCATATCAAATATATATCTCTTTTTCGTGATGTTCCAACATTGATCACAGGTGCATTTCAGAATATCAGGGGCATCTGTGAGATCTAAAGTACTTTTCCTGAAGTAATACTGCACTTAATTCTTGAGATGGAAAAATACCTAGTCTGAAGACAATGACAGCCTCAAAACAAAACATCTACTTTTTGTTTTCTAACACATTTTTCAGCTATGAAACAAACTTATGATGATCAAGATAATTAAATGCAGTCATATAGTCCACAGAAGGACAGATGGCATTAAACTTTTGATACCTGCACACCAGAAAAAAAAGGATGAAGGATTAGGAAGGAAAATTAAGAAGTTTAGTTCCTGAGGCTGTGTTGCTGTGGGCTGGCAACACAATTTAGACTCACGAGGAATGAGAAACACACTTTTTATTTGGAGTTCTGATGAATCACTGGATTGGCCAGAAGGTGAGACTATGGATTTAAATAGGAGTTGGATTTTATATTTGCTTAACTAGACTAGCTGACTAATTTAATTGAGCTCCCAGTGTTCATGCAGGAAACAAGCTTTTCATTTTTGCATAATACACTGAGTTTATGATGTTCCTTTAAATAATCAAAAGAAATTACATGACGAAAATAATAATCTTAACACTGGGGGAAAGGTCCCTGTTATAGAGATAAATCTAGGTCTAGTGTGTAGAGATGGTAATTAAAGCCACGAAAACAGATGAGGTTGTTGAGAGGAACACATAAAACGTTGCAAATCAACATAGCCATGCAACCTCTATGACCTTCCCTCAGTGCTAAGCAAGTTGCCGCAGAAATCAGTGATTTCAGGGTACAGAAGTGCCACCAAAACATGTCAGCTGTTAAGAAAAGAAAAAAGTTTTACTGTTTCTCTACTTATGCTATCACTTCCTCCATTCCTACTGATAAAACAAGAAAAAGACCAAGTGGCAGGAATATGACATTACATAATAATTGCAATTACACATAAACAGAGAAATACGAAGACACTGAAGAAACCATTTTACCTGCTATTAAAGCCTTCCCAAAACTACAGCAGTTTGCTGGAACAACAAAAGAAAAGATATGATCATTTAATAAATGAGCACCCGAGGTAGGAAAGGAGAGGTAGGAGAAGTGACCAGTGGCTATGACACCATGGTGAGATGTAGGACAGCCTCGGCTGTAGTAGGGCATATTCTCTCTAATGGTTACTCAGGAACCAGCTATCAGTTATATTTTGCCTTGAGCTTTCAACTGGTCCAACCTGCTCTCCTAAAATTAACTGTAGGTAAATTAGGTTACTATGAATAGTTACCACGATTCTTCCTTCTCAGCATCTCTTCTGGACATATTTCAAACACTGGTGTAGGCAGACTGCGTAGGACACTGATCAAGAAAATATTAGAAAATACTGATCTATGGCTGAAGAACTCTGTTAGATATGAAAGTGCAGTTTTTCTGCTCTGTTTCCTCCTTTCCTTCTCATTCCTCTGATGCATGCTCTGCCCACATACACACAAAGTGAAGATACCTCAACCTTTAATACAGGGCTCTTTATCTTTAATGATCTGTTATAGAAAGATGAAAAAAACAACCATAGTGAAGTCCAATTATTATTGTAGCCTTTCAGCTATAAAATGAAATTAATTGAAAAGTCTTCTTCAAAAACAGCACTGTGAGAACAATGTTAGGGCCTGATCTAAGTTTAAGCTTTAATCAAATAACTAATAAACATCAAATTCAGTGAGATGGTCTCCGTATCTATAAAAGAAGAAGTCAGGCTCAGCAGCTAACTTCTCTTTGCTCAAAGAACATTTCTTTTTCCTTTGATTTTGTTAAAAGTATCTGCAGTGAATTCTTTCAGATTTCAGTTGAAATTCTGTACCAGGACCACATTAGCAAACTGAGGTGTAGCTCCAGTACCTCAGGCCAAATTCCCTTCCTTCTTGCTGTCCAACACAGAAGTTCTAAGGCAAGGTTTATATAGAAATATACATCCTTGTCAAAATTTTTCAAATTAAATAAGTAATTTAAATTTTGGACTCATATGACACAATACCTCCAGGAAAGACAGAAACTGTTCACCACTTGAACAATTTAAAGAAAACAGTAATGATAGCCAAATAATTTTATGATGCTATTATTCCAATAATAATAATAATAATAAAGAAAAAAAATCCTCAGTGTTTATAGTTCCCAGACCATAAGTTTATCTATTTTAGTTCAGGAAATTCTAAGAACTCTCACCAAACAGCAAATACTCTTCTAAGTTCACTGATAATTGTAAAATAGCTTCTCTTCACTGTATAAATATCTTCCTGTTTTAGTAAATATTTCAGAAACTACAAAATTTTCTTACTCATATAACATAACATTTGAAAAGTAAGTATGAATCTCCATGTACAAAAGAATAATCTGCTTGAGGCATTAAACCTGATGAGAAACATATACAATTTAAAATCTGATTTCAGAAGATTCTGCGTGTAGAAGTTATCAACAATCTTTCCAAAAATATTGTGACTCATTAAAAGCATAAAAAGGCTAAGATGTGTGTGGGCTTTCACCTCCACAAAAGTTCTGCTAAAAATAACT
Organism: Tragopan temminckii; assembly: GCA_028571105.1. Classification (NCBI taxonomy): domain Eukaryota; kingdom Metazoa; phylum Chordata; class Aves; order Galliformes; family Phasianidae; genus Tragopan; species Tragopan temminckii. The sequence continues at coordinate 48,011 of JAOWBP010001842.1, forward strand.
CTTCAATATAAGGTTCAGTATAAATGGGAATACACTTAACATGCTTTGATACACTGCAAAAATATAAGACTTTTCTTATACTTTGCTATTCAGCTTGATTGCCTACTACTTCACAATGTACAGACCAAACTACAGTCGGTCTAAAGGGTGTCTTAAAAGATCATTAAGTTATCAAGAAATCGAGGATGAAAATCAATTAATTAATTAATTAACTTACAGTTGAATGATTCAAATGTGACCCCAGATTAGAACTGTGTGAATTTTATACCACAAAACAAAAATGAATGCTCAAATTTTTGACATTTCTCAGTATATACTTATTTAATCCTGATTCTCTATTGTAATTTTTTACTCTTCTAACAAAACTGGAATGTGTGCCTATGAAGCAAGAGTAAATACAGTTTATGGTATGACTATGGTCAAAATCAGACAAGAGATGCTTCATGTATGCCTTTATTTTACTTTTATTCTCCCAAGAACAGATTTTATTTCTATATATGTATGTATAAAAACATAAAAAGTTATTAGGATATGTCAAGGGCCAATAAATCAGATACCTAACTCATAACTGGCTTTCAGTGGAATTTGATAAACTTTCCCTTTATCTTATTGAAAGTCACAGTGGCACTTGGTAGCCAGCTAAAATATCGTTCCTCTTCTACCATGGATGGCAAATTCCTAATGTTTATTTTTGGTTCTATAAGTAGCTTAGTGAACAACAAACTCACTACTGCTGTAGGAAATTTCTTCTTCAACTTTCAGATCCTAAGCTTAACTTAATTGTGGCAGGGCCTGGGAATACTTTTTTTCCTCTTTATATGCATTTGCATAACAAATTATTTGCGTGCATGAACTCTCCTAATGAATAGATACACCCAATTTCAAAGCTAAACGCTAGGAATAAGATTGTGCATCAAATCGTACAGCTAGAAGAGTCATCCAAATACTGGAGAAAAACAAACGTCAACTAGGCCAATACTATAATCAAAAATAATGCACTGGAAACCTAGAGTCTCTGCACTTTCAATACCCATTCTTTTTGCATTTCTGTTGTTAATTTTTTTTTTAATATAATAGTGAATTTTAATTCAGACTCTTAAAATTTACATGCTAACTTTATCCTAACATCGCATTACCCATATTTTTCCATCAGTTAAAAAAAAGAAAAAGAAAAAAGCTACATCTATTAAAGATTCCCAAGGTCACTGGCCTGTGTCTTTTTCTACTCCTCAACAAAGTACTCATTTTTCTTAGTTTCCTGTCAGTACACCGTGATATCCTTCACATCTGTCTGTGCCTTTGCTTTTATTAGCAGAAAATACAGCCATAGCTTTAGTGTCATGTGTACTATAAAGACAGGATTTTCAAGAGATTTGACAACTCTCATATTTTCCGAAGTATTCTCGATGTAACACAGAAACAGTTTATTACTGTTAAGTAGTGACTGTCTCTCCAGCTTGAATAATGAAGTCCTGTAGGTCAATATTTTATACAAAGATGCATTTAAGGAAGCATTCCTCTGCAGTCTAGTACTAAAACAATGGGTGTCATAATAGAAATCTGTGTATTATCAATCTTAGATGCCACTATAATCAATCTAATTCTTTGAGTAGTGAAAATACAATATGTTATTGTGCTAAACCAAGAATTTTCTTCTTCCAAAATGTTTATAAAAGAACATAATAAAATTATTTATAGAGGCCAGCTCTGCTGTACAAGGTAGAATAAATTTAACCTTCTATGAACAGTGCTTTCAGCTGCCGGAGATTTATATCTCCTACCTCTAAAACAAATTTCAGCAAGGTGTAGCAACACAGTTTTTGAGAATTATAAAGCCACCCAAGCAAAACATTAAGTCTTCACTGTTTGAGAATATATTTCCACACGCTTACTTTCATAAATTAATGTATATATATATTTTTAAAAACAAACTACCCTTAATTAGTTAATACGCATAAAGTTTGGATTTCTACCCCAAAATAACACAGTTAGATCAAAATATCATCAAAATAGGTAACTTCTGTAAAAAGAATAAGCTTTCACAGAAAAATTAAAAAATAACTGGTGCAATGCTAATACTGGGAGCTATGAGTCATATCCAGCATGGATATTTGATCAGTAGTATTTCAACACTGCAAGCACTTAAAACACTGAATAATCTTATTTGTATGAGTAATCCTACAGAATTCAGTTATGCATATATATTTTTTCTCTTTTTCTTCTTTGAGGATATGCATCTTTAATACCAGGAGTTCTTATTTAAATACGCTATTGGCACTCCATGTACGTTTCTGATCAGTTTATAAGTAATAAGAATGTACTGCAAATACTGAACAGAAGACAAAACAAATAAACAAAAGAAGGATTTAAATCTCTTAACCTGTGTATTACTTAGAGTTCTTGAGAAAGAAAAGCATAACATGTAAGAGTTAGTTATAAGAAGAATGCCAAGGTCAAAATTTAATGTATTACTCAACAATGAATGCCACTCTAATGTAATGAACTAATGTTTCTAATTTCAATTAAATAGGGTAGTCAAATAGTGCAAAAAAAAATAAAAAATAAAAAAAAAAAAAAAATCCAGCAATAATTAAAATAGCTCTGGTAGTAGGGAATGGACAAGTCTTGCCAAAATTGACGTCTGTGTGCTGTTAAGACTCAGCCTGGTGTACCTTCACAGTATTCTATGCCACCAACTCTCATTTTCAGGAGCCAATTTGTCCTCCCTAGACAATACAAATGCTCTTTATTTATGGTCAGGATGTAAACTGGACTGAAGGAAATAGTGTGCATGGAAAATGTGGAGAACTGGAAGACAGAGAATAAAGATGCAGGGTTCATCTTGAGTGACAGGTTTTAGCCAGCCTGTTTTATACTCTTGTGAAATGCCATTCTAACAGTGCTGAGTTTGAATTTATTCTAATTGCTTGTAGCTTCCAGTAAACAAAAAATATTAAGAACTAGACTAATACACACCAAATTTCCAAGAATCTTTCCACTTCTTTCTCCACACATTTCTTTCCATCGTATCCTTTCCTCAAGAATACACGTTCAAAAAAGTACGAATTTGCATTCAGATAAATGTTAGTATTAGGCCTGTCCCTACTACATCTGACAGATTTCTGCTCTTCTAAGTAGCATGCAGAGAATTCTATTCCTTTTTTCTCTAGGAGGAAGTATTCACTAATACGTAAAACACAAAAGGAAAAAAAGGCAAAAAACAACACAAAGAAATCCACAACATTCCGTCTGTTTTTTGATCTCCAAGACGTTTTACAAACACCATCATTCTTGCCAATACCTAACTGAAGACATTCTGCAGACTGTACAGATGTGAAAATCGACCTGTGGAACTGAAGTGAGTCACCCAAGGGTACAGTATGAATATGTATCATAATCAAGATTAGATTTCAGGAGCCTTCTGCTTAAGATCCTTTTCATAGTCTAATGCTTTTCAGGATGAATAAATTATAGGTTTTGAAGAATAAATGTGAGAGTGAATGAATAAGTTATAGGGAGACATGATCACAGCCCAGTCCTGATACAGCCCCAAAGCATGCTCACCCTTACGTGGTACGATTACAAGACTCATAATAGCTAAGAACAAATGTAGTTTTAAATGTATACTATTGAGAAAATTCAGCTTCTCCCTAGGACAGTGAAGGAAAACCTTTGCAAATGATTCTCTCCAAGTATTCTCTTGCAAATTGACCCTAAAGTCAATTTAATTTGGGGGCAAAGGGTTTTCTTCTTTGTGTTCACTGTCTTAAGGAACTACCTCTGCAGATTAGCTTACAGAATCTGCATACGCAGCGGTTTAAAAGGGATATCAAATGGATATACTCTCCTGCCTGAACATCTACATAGATATATTTCTATTTCTATTCATTTTCAAGACAGTTTGTGAACTTTTGTTTAGAGCAGTAGCCTTACTCTATCCAGTCTAAGTCTTTACTCATCTCAAGGTCACCAAGTGCATTTGGGATCACCACACAACAGGAGGCTGTGAAATAAACATAAACGCAGCACACACCTCAACACAGATGGACCGAGTCTCAGATGACAAAAATACACAAAAGAACAACAACAACAAAGACATACAAGTATCTGTACATGCACGCAAAGTGAGACTGACTATAAGGATTCACTGAAAGTTTTGTAGAAATAACTGTTTAACCAAAGACTCCACAAAGTACGTGTCTAGCTGCCTTATTTCTGAGGGAGAAAAGGAACCATTGCAGTTTTAACTGTTTGTGAAGCCTCACATCATTTTCTAGGTATCATAATTAGCCTGGTTATTTTTTTAATGGGTGAGTATAAGCAAGAGGTACCATTTTCTAGTTAGTTTCCAAAGCTGCAGAGCTTCAAAGAGCTATAACATACTAAATTTTTCACATCAATCTAATGCTGAATTTGTGAGAAAAGCAAACAAAAAAATTGATTCAAGCCTTTTGTGAAATCACTCTACCATTTTCTAATGCCATACATTGTGATGCAGTGGTTAGCATAAGCAAACTGCCTGGTTGTTTCATGCTACTACATGAAGAAAGGAATATTTTGTTATGATAATATGTCAGGATGATGACATTATTTATACAAACATTCACAAAAAAAAAAAAATTGTTCTATTAGTACTGTCTGAAGTAGTGCTCTATCACTTCAGTATGATAGAAACAATAGGGGAAAAGAGTTAATAAAGATAAAATGCTCATTAATTAGCCCGAGTTAATTATTCTCCTAGTTCTACACTGCCCTTTGACAGACTCTCATCTGTCTGAGAATCTTACATTTTGCTTTTGTCCTCAAAGGATATGTTTTCATGTAGTATACTACACTTTTCTTTAGGACCGAGATAAACCCTCGAGTTTCTACCAGTGAATAGAGATAATATTTCTGGCTTGTTCCAATCCTCCTCATCCATCTTCTATGTGTGAATTTTGATGGGGGAAAAAAAGGGAGTTAGCTCACAGAACTAATCACATCTGTGCATTTTTCTGGTAGCTTGAATAATTGCGCATGCACAAGTAACACACAAAAAGCACATCCCAAAGTGATCCCTCATCTATGTTTCCTTTACACATAAAGATCATTAATTTTCATCATTAGGAATTTTAAGGTCATGTTTTGACCTACATTACACTAAAGTAATTTGGAATCATTCCACTCGCTGTATTTCATAGCTACTTGACGTCATTCAACAAAGTTTCGAAAGTATAGAGCATTAAAAAAATATTAAACAGAAAGTAATATCAACAGACTTGGCAAGTATAAGTTCAAAATCTGGCCTTTATTACATAAATACTATCACTATTTATATAAAATTTCAGCTACAATAAAATCTAGACTAAGCAACTTTTATTTCACTGCATTATTCCTGATTACAATTGATGGTAATTACAAACTGAAGCAAGAGCAGAGGATATTATCATGTAAGAACCTCTCCATCGCCTCAAGATATATAAAAGCAACTAATGTGTCAGCCTGGTTTTTGTAAATGCTCTAGCTACAGCTCTTTTCATTACCATCCTTATATAATCTAATTTTGTCAAAGGCCTTGGCTAACCTGGAACAGATGCTGTAGCTCAGATCACAACACGTTGCAATTCAGCACATAATATTTTTCTGAAAGGAAAGAAAGGGAAAAGAGTGCATACAGAAGGGAGAACTTGGAGAGTGCCTTGGAGTGTTCACTTCCAATAAATGTCAGAAATGCATTACACTGTAGATTATTTGAAGTCAGATAGGTGTTGGGCATAATATCCAGTGTCCCCAAAACTTAAAGCCCAGATTTAGGCTTTGAAAATTCAGAATAACAACACTGTGATGATTTAAATATGTTACATTTTTATATTATACAAGGGCTGCTCCAAAAGTAGTGCTTCCTATTTTATTATGTTGTCCCATAACGTCAGAGGTGGATATTGATGGTATAGCAATAGAGGCTGAGCCTTCCCATCAGTATTCTGTTACATGTTGTCACGTGACAGATGGCAGCAGAGGGGAAGTCTGACAGAGCGGTGTCTGACATGGAAGTGCGGATGAAGCAAATGTGTGTCACTGAATTCCTCCGTGCAGAAACAATTGGCATCCATTGACATTCAGCAACATGTGCTGAATTTTTAAGGAGACCAAACAGTGAATGTGAGCATAGTGAGGCAGAGGGTGGTGCATTTCAGCAGTGACCACAGTGATGGGGGTCACCTCTGCTGGTAAACAGTGAGAGCAGTGTGCAGACTCTTGTTCACCGCTGATGAAAATGCATAGCTCATGGTAGTGACTGTGTAGAGAAGAAGTCTCTGTAGCTGAGAGTTTGCTCTGTCAAATAGTATTGCTGTGAGCTTTGTGTCTTATGTAATTTCCACAGAAATAAATTGGAGTCATTACTTTTGGAGTGACCTATGCATTACTAGTTATATCCTAATTATCTCTGAAATGGGCTACAATGGAAGAAACTGTAGCTTCCCTCAATTAAGAACTGAAAAACTAAGATATGAGAAACATGGAGGGTACTCATGCCCTATTTTATATGCTCCCTGCTTATTCTCCCTTTCCCTCTCTTAGGATTACATGTGATTTTTAAGTACAATACATGTTTTTTATTTTAAAAAAAACTACCTACTTATAAACTTATTGGTGAACAGTGCCTCATGCAGTACAAAGACGTTATTCATGGGACCACTGAAATGTTGGATGCTGAGGATCCCTCAGTGTTTGGCCTCAGTAAGACCCCAGCACACTCTCATCCCCAGTACCACTGTTCAGTAGTGACCATCAGTCTAACAGCCCCAGTAATGTAGGAATTCCTCCTTGCTCCACTCTATCTTACCCTTATAAACTACTCAGTCCCAGCCATTATCCTAACTTTTAGGTATGTGTTTAGAAAAAAAAAAAAAAAAAAAAAAAGAAAAATGATTTAATTTCGGCATTAAAATGACTTTAAAAAAATAGATCATATTCTTCCATTGAAACTAACTGCAGGTGAAGATGTTAGAGAGCAGTGGTTCTTTCTCTTATGGATGCCTAATGCTTCGATAGTAATCTGTTTTTAGCTCCTCATAAAAGTTTACGTTACCAAAACCATTCAGGCTGACATTCTGTGTGGCTGTGATTATTTTAAGGCCTTTTCTTTTAAAGTACTTGAAAATGAGCTCTTTCCCTTTGAGAAATTGAGGAAAATCCGGTGAGATTGCCAGTAATACTGCCTATTTTTTTCAGAGAATTTCTAAGGAGTTTTATACTTTATACAAAAAAAAACAAAACAAAACAAAACAAAAAAAAACCCCACAACTTTCATGTATAGCAAGAATTAGTCCTTAGCTTGAGAAATTTGGTGACCTTTTATGATGAAGTTACAGAATCAGTGAATAAAGAAAGAGCAACTGATGTCATCTATCTGGACTTGTGCAATGTGATTGACACTGTCTCACATAACATCCTGGCAGCTAAATTAAAGAAAAATAGATTTGATTAAGAGACGGCTCTCTGAATAAGGAATTTGGTTAGACCAATGATGAATGGCATTCCTTGGGAATTGGTGCTGGGACAAATGCTATTCCCACTGACAGTGGGATTGAGTGCACCCTCAGCAGTTTTGCAGACAACAGAAAGCTGAGTGGTGCCGTTGAAGCGTTAGAAGGAAGGGATGCTATCCAGAGGGACCTGGACATGCTTGAAAGG
>JAOWBP010001872.1:0-11984 GCA_028571105.1 Tragopan temminckii
TGCCCAGGGCCCCATCCAACCTGGCCTTGAACACCTCCAAGGACGGGGCATCCACAGCCTCTCTGGGCAGCCTGTTCCAGTACCTCACCAGTCCCTCTGATTTCCATACTGTGCCACTCTCACAGACATTACACTCTTTCTCTAATGAGTAAGAGCAACTCCAGTTAAGTGCATACAAATAGGTTATGATCTTTTCTTCTCTCCTCATGGATAGCAATACACCTGCTGGAGAAAACTGAAAAAAAGCAATATGCTCAGGTGAAAACAGAAGTGCCACACTCTATTTTGCCTAAATATTAAATAGTAAAGGAAGTCTCCCACTTCCCAGATTATTCAGACTGAATAAAATCCTGAAGCAAAGTCTCTGTCACTCTTAATGCCTATTTAATCATCAAAATATAAAACAGTTTGCCAGAGTTATTAAAATCTGTACCAAACTTGCCCCACAATCCCCATCCAGCAAAAAGCTAATTCTGTACTGTATATTGGGCTCTGAGACAAGCCCATGGATTACCATAAGCTCAGCTGTGTGTACTCTAAATAACACTAAAAGTGTTTACCGTACTTTCTAAAATCATCTGATTCTGAAGGTAAATGTTGCTATGCTCAGCATTTACCCAAAATTAAAATATTTTGATATTTGATCACATTCCCTTTTGATGTTTCTTATTTATGGGAAAGTAAAATAAAACACTCCAATTTGTTACAAGAGAACAATCTAATAATATCTTTAGCCATAGCTAAAATGGTTGAATCTAGAATGCTTAAACTTACTACAAAAAAAAAAAAATAATTATAATTTACATATGCTTAGGTATTTCTACCTCAATTACATGCATTTGCAAGGAACACAAAGAACTCCAAGTCATAAGAAAGAGTGCAAATGAAAAACAAACAGAAATCAAGACTGCTCTAGTTAAACAATTAGATACAAATTCCGCATAGACAAAGAATAATAACTGGATCTTATTTTACTCCCACTAAATTTTATTGCAAAATTCCGAGTCACTTTAACATGAGAAAGGAAAAAGATGGGCACACAAAGAAAACACAGAACTCAGCCTCTCTAAATAGAGACTCTGCAACAGGTTATCAGTGCAATCTGGAAGTAGAAGACTCAGAACCCAATTCAGCCTGCACGTGTACAATTTAGAGTTGGGATTTGTAAGGAGTTCCCTCCCTTTCCATGTATATGCAAGGATCAGGAGGAAGATGCTCAGTGGTGGAAGAAACAGAGACCCATGTTCGCTGCAATCCCTGTGGACTCCCTGCAAAGAACAGTAAGTGATTTCTCACATTCTTCCCAACTCCATTCATTTGAATACCTAACATAGCTGAGTTTCCTGGTGCCCTTTCAACAACACAATGACTTATCTGATCAAAATAAAGGTAATTCCTGGGGCAAAATAGGAATAGAACCACCTAGCCTGTATCTTTCCTGTCACTGTTTCTCATCTGTAAAGGAAGAGGATACTCAGTTACCTTGCAATTATCCTGCAAAAGAGAACTAAAAAAATTAAGCTTATCTGCAGATAAAGCAATGGTCAAGTTCTGAAAACTTGACACAGGAAACATAATATGATCCAGAAGCAACAACAACTTCGCTGTTCTGTTGGCATTCTACCCCTCCCTATCTTTGTATTGCTCTGTAGAACAAGGTTATATTATCAGGTGATACAATGCCACAATATATCACAAATGGTTCTTTTGACATTATCATTTTTAACACCAGAATATTTATGTTGGATATAATAAATATATTGTATGAAAATCGAATCTCTTAAGAATTTTTTTAAATCAAAAAGTATCCAAAGCTGAAAAATCTTGTATACGCATTGAAGTCCCCATCAGTGAAATTTCTTGTATGAATATCATCAGGCTTGCTGATGAATTCTTCTCAGCCAGTATGCTGTGAAGAGTAAGATAAAAGACAAGAATAAACAAAAAGTTAGAGCATTTAAAAAGTGCAAATAAAGCAGAAAAAACTCAGATGACAATAGAGGGGAAAAAAAGTCAGCCACTTCATTGCTATCCAGCAAAATCCAGCCCCAAAAAATCCTTCCTTCCAAGTTTTGTTTGTATTTTTAGTCCCTGTTAAAACATCTCTAAAATATGCAAGCAATGACTTTGAAAAGCAGTAATTGTGATATTAAATTTTATTGAAATTTGCTGGGTACTGATTTGTGTACAGGCTCTTGCGCTGAGTTCCCATGAAGCCGTAAAACGTTTAAAATACTGTCTGTGCAAATGCAAAATTTATGAATTCACACATCTCCGCTTGATTTATGTGAAATAATAATGCACTATTTAATGCTTAAACATGGCTAGGAGCAATGCTAGGCTATCAAGATGTACAATGAAATAATAGATTTATAAGACGGATAACCTTCCTGCCTAGAGAAGCTTGTTTAAAGGTGTTGTACAGATATATTAAACTATATGTAATTTTATACTAACTTAATGCTGTAGGCCTATACTGCAAGCAGTAAAAGATTACTGCCACAGTATTTGCAATAATAAAATGATCTGGCTATTCAACATAAGGTATCAGAGGAGTGGAAAAATATGATTTCAAACTTTTTACTCCTCTCTTTTGATTTAATTTAAACAGTTAACAACTATCCTTGCTTTTCACCGCTCACTGTCAACAACTGTCATCAGATTTATCAAAATTGCTGTTCCTCGGTTCTCCAGAGGTGAAATGTTTTTTTTTTTTTTTTTCCTGACACTAAACAACACCATATTCAATTACTTTTTGCATTGAAATAGAAGGGACTTGGCAAGGTTCACGGTGCCTCTTTCAAAACCAGACTTCTGCTCAGGTGGAAACTATCACTACAATCTTGTTATGAGTGGTAGTTTTCATCAGTTGCATCTTCCTTGCAAGACACGTATAAGTTGTAGAATATGGTCCTTAATTCAACAAGTAGCACACAACATTGCATAGGTATCCACTTTATTGACTGACATTAGCAGGACCGTTTGCAAAAGAAAGCGAAAAAACAGAAACTCAGCATCACATACTGGAGAACTTGTATCATAAATTCAATGACATACTCATGCTAGAACAGCCCCCGTGTACTTCACATAAAGTACTCCCCCACAGTAGAGTCTCTTCTCATAATCAAAAAAACAGAGTGGAAACAGTTATCAGACAGAAGACCTTTAAATAAAAGGACCTCTTCCACAGTATACAGATTTTGAATAGTACTCTTCCCTAAGAAAGAAATTCATAGTAAAATTCAACAGCAAACAATCCTATGGTTTTCTCTTTTTCTTTTCATCAGTTTTAGTCCTATTTATCAAGTGTTCTTGATGACCTTTTTTTCCTTAATAAAAATAATAATCTGTATGCTATTAGAAGAAGTTGGACTCATATTTTGTGAGAGTTCTAGTGTGTAAAAAGTCAGTCCAGGTCATAGATACCTTACCTGCGCTGCTGTATTCTTAGTTATTAAAGTGAGTGGTTTGCTTAAGTCAGTCATTTGCAGGGTTGAAGGTGAAGGGTAGGGATTAAAAGGACTGTGAACATGCTTGATGGACAACTTCATGTAGTACACAAAAGTTACTTTATTTTTCATCTTGTACATAGGATTTCCACAGACCGAATCCTGCTCCTTGATACACTCAGACCATGAGATAGTTTGGAACTCACACAGCATGTGTTCAAGTGACTCCAGGTTTTGGTATGCAATTACTAGCTTATATACATGAATAGAAATCACATCGATTCAAATCCAGTTTAAGATTTAAGTGGCCAGTACAAAACAAAGAGTAAAAGCAGTGCAGTATGAAATTAAGTTGAAATACGTTCCCCACTCAACAATTAACTTAAACTTAGTAATGCCATTCTGTCTGGCTTTAACTTTTCCAGACAGCTGTAGTTCTACTTCTGCCCTCATACAAACCAGTCATATTCTCTACACAGTAATATTCGTGCTAAGCCAAGATCCATGAAACAAGCACTTCTCCAGTTATAAACTTAGGAGATTGCCAGAAATTAAGGAAAAGATTCATCTTCTCAAACTGCAGATGTTTAAAGTGTAGATATCTGCTCCTAAGCTCATCACTAGTAGTTCTGTGCTTGATCTGTCTCATAAGGTCAAGATAAATCATATCCTAGAAATACCTATTTCTATACGTTGACTAAGAACACAAGCTACAAGCAAAATTTAGAGTTTTGCACTGCAGCAGTTTAAAGACACACAAATTCCATTCTGAGCTTTTAACAGTACTTACACCTTAGCCAATACTTTCCTTTATCCAATCTTAATGTGAATTAATAAAGAATATATAAGCTACATGATGGGTTTCTTATAGAGAATGACTGAAGGTAATGGCGTCCTCCCCCAGGTTTCTGTTTCTCCAGGGAAGGAAGGAAGGAAGCAAACCAGAACTCACTGCATAGATTTCTGCTGACTCAGCAGGTGTGTCACAAGTCTGTACTGAGGTACGCTATTCACATTCCCACTCTCCTCTGAGCTTGTAAGAATCCTACATGGAAAAAGAGTCTCTTTATTCTCTGGCAGCAGCATGTACGATACAAATGACTTCGGCTTATACTACATTGTTCTTTGATGATTTTCTATACTTCCCAAGTATTCTAACAGATCTTTAACTAAGTCTTATTAACACCCTAATGAGACAGGGAAAGTACTGTTCTGCTACCATGTAAATGGAGGAACTGAAAGACCAGTATTACAGACTATGCATTTAAACCATTTGCAAAGTATCTGTGATTCAGTTTCTGGATTTTCTTTTTGGGTCCCCAAAGCATAACTTCAAAATGCAATCAGTACCTACCGCTCTGAGCTCAACAGGAGCTGAGATCATTCCCCTTTCCTGAAAATCACGTTGAAGGTATTTCAGTGTAGGCCTGCAAGAACTAAAGCCCAGAAAATAGGGGGCTCTTTTGAACATGTTTTCCTGAATTACTGGCTTATAAAATAAAACATCTGCTAGCCACTCTAACAGTCAACTTAATTAACAGCACAGAAAGAAATGCTATGTTTGAGCACCTAAATCATATACCTGCATGTAGCATAACTACTAACGCATGTTAGTGTTTCCGATTCCATTATTTATGTTTAAAATAAGGAGCTGTGATAAATGCAGAACTCGCAATTGTAAATACTCTGGTTTACTTGCTCTTTTTTCTTTCATATTTATTTTATTCTCAGCAGTAGTTAGCACATAACAAACATTCTAAGAGGAAAGAACTTTGTTTTCTACTAATGACGCTTTTAATAGCCACTTAAGCCCAGATGAAGTAGAGTGTAGACAGTTTTATATATACCTAGGTGTTGAGCCTTCTCTCTAACCAGTAAAAACTGCTTTTGCAAAATTTAGAAAGAAATGAAGTCCAAACTAAATAATATTTTACTTCCATGAACGTTAGCAACAGCTGAAGAATGTTTCCTGCATTTTCAGAATCTGAATAAATATTATTTTAAGCCAGTGCAGTACTGAGTATTTATGGCTGCGTGTGCAGCAAAGCCACATAGGGAAGGGAGGCGAAGGAGACATAAGCTTCATGAATCATGGTGTCTCATCTGGTAAAAAAAAAAGTTATCCTACAGTTCCCCATTTGGAAAAGAAGCAACTTCCAAGAGAAAAGCAAAATAACCCCCAATGTGAAATTAGCCATTCTCTTTAATCTGCGCAAACCCAGACACCTCTAGCTTCTCTAATAGTGACAACTTTGACTTTAAAGCCTCCATTACCCAAATCTGCAAAAAATCTAGATAAAAGATTTGCAACTAGAGTTCCACAATCAGAAAGGAGAAATAAGAAATGAACTATATACTAACATATGTGTATTTAACAACTACAATTATAGGCATTTAGAGCAAAATTCTTTCTTCCATTAACTAGAGATTTGCCACCAAGATTTGATGCAAGATACACGGTGAAACTTGCCTTAGGTAACCACAGGAGAACCACAAGAAATCCATGAGCTTCATCCAAGGTCATTTTTAACTAAGTTGTAGCAAAATTACTGTGGAAACTTCAAAAGTAGATAATAAATTTATTCCGTATAGGCATACTCTCAGAGGGAGAGAAGAATTGTAATATATAATACCAAATAATAAATTCTGATATAATATACCACAAACAGAGGGACTTCTCCATCCTATCATGCTCTCTATTTTCATAACGCCCAGCCTCTGTGACAAAAAGATTAGTTCATTTCCAAAAGTGCATTACTGCTGTGCAAGTCAACTCTGGACGCACACCAGTGAAAACGTTCAAAACCACTGTAAAGTATTGTAAGTGTAATAGAAAAGCAAAAACGCTCATTACATGCAGCATTAGAAGATCAGAAAATTGGAGACTGAAAGCATCTTGCGAAAATCCAAACATCACATACAAACAGATACATCTCAATGGGATGAGTTTCCTCAAAGTCCCTAATATAATTTTAATGCATCTTTGTGAGAAGTAAATACAGGAAAGGAACGCTTGTAAAATAATTCCTATTCCCGAAGATTTACTTAACTACAAAATAACATTAATCATGGAATAACCCCAACTTTAATTTCAGTGGGATATAAACTGAAATTGAAACATATCAGTATAGGGACAAAGACCACATCTCAACCTAACGTCACTGTTTTGGGTATTCTACCAAACAAGTGCTGGCATTTCAATAGTGCAACAAGGCACCTACCACACACAAGGTACGCTGTTCTAGTCTGGACCTTTATTCAAGTAAAACGTACCAAGATATTCTTCAAGAAAGTAGCACTCAATGAGAGTCGCATGCCAATACTGCTAATGAATGAATATTGTAAATAATTAAAGTTATTCTAATAACTGAGTACATACTGCAGTGTACAGTTGAAAGTATACCAGAATACTGTGAGAAATCACTGCAGCTATAAACTAAACGTTAGAGTATTTTATGCATTTTAGACAAATATATCTGTTACTTCTTCCTTAATCTCCTTTTCACCAAAACTGCATTCCCTCATCAGAACACATCACATATCAAACTGGAAAACTAAAACACATCAAATTCTGACCTCCATCATTAGTTTTCTCTAAATCCAAAGTATTTCTTGAGAATTTGAGGCATTTCCATTTGTCCCTCAAAACTCCTTTAGTTCCCGTACGTATAACTTCAGAAAAGTTTACTGAACTTTCTAAGAAAACGCTCCATTAAGCTATGACTAAGCATCTATAGTTTCAGAGCCCAGGAGGGAATTTTCTGCAAAATTACAAGCAATTGAACATTTCCACTACAATTAATCATGTGCCCTAGGAAATGTACATCTCAGACAATTAAATTTTCTCCTGCTTATTCTCAGTACAGTATTTTCAGTTGGTCATAACCTTTTCTTGACTCCATTTTCTTAAAGTGGATGGTCCTCCTAGGAGTGTCCCTATGTCACTTCATAATTTTATTTCTGTCAGTATGTTTAAGACTTGCACAATTAGGTGCTTAAAGCTATAATTCTACAGTCACGTGTAGGAACATAAGGGTGGTTTGATTCCCCAGAATTTCAGGCATTACAGCTCCAGCTGACTTCAGTAAGGGTATGAAGGTGCTACAGTCAGTACAACTAAAAAATTAGAACTTCTCTTTTTGAAGAAGTGGCTAATTTTGCTATAGTATGAATATTACCTCATGTTGAATGACAAAATACGACCACTTATTTGTGGAACTAGGATTGTTCTGATCCAATGAACGCAACGGCAGAATTTTATCAGCCAAGGTTCTGCTCTATCTGCCCTCAGTTCAGAGCCATTGATTGTACAAAACAGTAGATCAGCAGAATTACACATTTCAGTGTTGATCACATTTAATTTTTAAATAAAATGTTTTCAATTTTATGAAGAAAACGAGTAAACAGAAGCTTGAAAATAAAATGAAAAACACAAATTGACATAACACACTAATACATTCCAGTGTCATCTAAAACATAAAGCCTTTTTGTCCCAAGGGCACAATATACAAGGGCTTCTGCTACTCATCTCACACCAAAGAGGCATCCTGACAAGTGAGTAATTTCAGGAACACAGTGAAACTCAACAAGTAAAGACCAGTTCAAAGCTGATTTTTTTTAAAAAAAATTATTTTTAACAGAACACTTTGGTACTTAGGCACTAGCATTATATGAGATGTGGATTAAAGCCAGAAAGCCTGCAAAATAGCATGTTTCACTGTCCAGGTTTCAGAACAACGTTACAGAGCTCTCTGATACTGAGAAAAGGCATAGAGGGACAATATTGTGTGCATGCCAAATCATCCCTCAACATGGGAAAAACTAAGTCTGTGAATTAATTCTCCCTCTTTCCATCTACTTGCACTGAAGGGACTGCAGTAACTTTGGGCAGATGGAAGCCGTAGAAACTTACCTGGTTTTGGTCTGACTACCAGTCTTGTAACAACTGCAGGAATGGGATGGAGGTTCCCTGTGCTGAAACACACGAAAACTAAATGGGATTCCAGTATCTTTTAAAAGTAATGTTTGCGTGCAGATGTAAAACAAATCCCATCCCTTTCCAAGTAAGGAAACCCAATAGTTGCAATTATCTACAAGGAGGGTTTTGTGCAGTGAAGAACCATTATTTGTTTCTGACAGCAGGATTCTCATTCTTAAAGCTCCTAACTAAACAGGTCATTCCTGATTGAGTACTTTCCATTCTCCACAGTCTGGAAGTCCTCTGGATGTATGAATTGTGTAACAAAGACCACATTAATACACACCCTGGATGACTCAAATTACTACATTCACTTTTGTTCCATTCACTGTACTTCTTATGGACACCACTCCTGAAAAATAACATTATTCTGGGTGCATAAGAAAAAAAACGTAACAGCAACCTCTCACCATACAAAGTATGGAAGTTAACAAGGCTATATTAAGGAACAGGAATTTTTTCTGGTAGTAAATACAGAACACAATAAGTCCAATGAGATTTATAAGGTGTTAATATACCCTAAGGTAAATAAACGTATTTATGATCCTCCAGGAGCCCTGAGATGGCTGGGCAGTCTTAGATTCATGGATGCTTGCAACACAGGAATAAAAACAGAAGCAAAAAAAGTTTTAGAGCACAAAATCACAGAAGTGGCTGACACAGTGAGATGGTTCCCTCTTCTGGCCAAACTGGAGGAGACTAAACTCTCATTTTACTTTCCAACCGCAATTGGGTTACCCAATAGTATTAAAAATAAAAACATGATTCTAATTTTACTTCACAGAGTTATCTAAACACTGTTAAAACATCATCTTAAATTACTGCAGAGAGAAGGTAATGTTGAGAAAACACCTTAATGAAGGGCACATAACTGGCCTGCAGCACTTCAGATATAGACAACCTTACTCAGAACCAAATATTAGCATAAATTTTTTTAAAACTAGTGGTCACTTAATGAATATACAGTTTCTTTCTTTTGAAGGAATACAAGAAACAGCTAAAGGCAACAAAGATCAGCTAACAGCATTTTTTAAAAGAAGAGTCTTCCCACCCACAATTAACTACTAATTTCTATCAACACTCCAATGCAAACACCTGCTGGCATCAGGTGAAAGGCACAGTGGTCTTCACAGGTAAACACAAGCAACAATGAGCAGTTCTGTGCACATGGTTTAAATAAATGTACTCTTTTATCAAATCTTCCGTTACTTTGACAGATATACTTTACAAGTCTATGACAATGCATAGTAAATAATTATAAGCTTCAACAAATAAAATAAAAATCCTAATTTCTACATATTCCACTTGAGAACTAAATTACTCTGCTAACAGTAGTAGTGCTCGTTCAGTAGCACAGTATCTTTTTCCACAAGACAAACAGAAAAATATTTAAATATATTTATTTGTAATAGGAAGTCAGCAAATAGCAAGTTGAACTGAAAGAGCAACTCTAGGGCAATCAGTAAAAAATATCAAAATGAATAATATAATTTTGGAGTTGAATATGTAACTGACTGCCTTTTTCTTTTTTTTTTTTTTTTTTTTTTTTTTACAGTCAGAGGCTATTTTGAGCCTCATCAAAGGAAATATGATCAGTAAAATAACCAATGCAGAAACCAGAGGAGCTGCAAGAACTAAGGATGTTTGCAACAAAGAAACTCATGAAGAATCATGGCAGTAATTTAGAGTGGTACTGAAGCCAAAGAGTTCATTCAGAGCACTATCAGTAACAGTTAACCACAGGAACTAAATTCACAAGCAAACCTACAGACATCTAGCAAAATAGTGGCCAATACCAAAGAACCAACTGAAACTCTGCAACAAAACACCTTTCACACAACTCCTGTCAACTGAAAGGAAGATGGAAGACACAGGAATTCCACAAGATCCTAAGTTTTATTCTGATTTTAAAGCTCTGGCAAAGAATTCAAGGATGATGCTGACAGCTATGTTTTTCCATTGAAATGCACAGAGAATTAAGGATAGGTATGAAATGGATGCATTTGATGCTTCACTTCGTTATAAGCAGACTAAGTTCAGCCATTTGCCTACTCTGAACACGATCTACTTGTCTTTGTACACAATTTCTCCCACCTTCATCCCTCTTTCTGTATCCCTTTCCTTCCCCTCCACCCCTTCTAGCTCCCATTTACTGTAATACATTCTGACAAAAGCCAACATTCAATTTTAAAGATGAGACAATGAGTTTTCCAACTGATACTCTTCTGGGACTTTTCTGTTCCCTCTCCTAGGAGATTTCCAGTTCCTCACATGCTAAAAACGCTATCAGCTCTAACTTCTACAATAAAAAACAACAAATCTCACTGTGCAGCACCCATTACTCAAGCCTAAGTGTCACCTGGTTAAGGATGACATATTGGGGAAGAACTTCTTAAAGTATTATTCTGCTCTTTTGTGCTTTAGGACTTACACTCTTAGATTTCAGTATGAACTCAGAGCATCGAAGTTCTTTGTGAAAGGATCCTCTTCTCCTCCACCAACTTGATGTGGCCAAGTAGATCTGAATCACTTCAATACCTCTTGTTTTTCCTCCACCCCCCTCACTCATTACACTGATATTGAGTCTACACAGGCTCTGATTCAAATCCTGCTTTTTTCATTCAGCATGAATCAGAGCAGGCCAATTAAATCTTAGTAGTAAAGCAGAAACAACAGTTAAAAGCAAACAGAGTATAAAATTTTGGCTCTACAGCAGCCCACAAAGAAATTGAAAGTAAGAATACGGAATAACAAGAGGAAGATTTTGAACCAGGTGTTAGTCTGTGTGCTCACAGCTGGAAAAAATTAAGTCATTACTGAAATAGCTCCATAAAGAACTGTGGTAAAAAGGAACAAGCCTTGCTTAGAATGAAGAGTTCTATCTACAGAAGCAAATTGTGTAGGGCCAAGGACGGGATTGAGTATCAACCTATGATCGTCCCTAGTATTCTAGCTACTGGCATGTTGCCTGCCATGGCTTCATGCCATGAGCGCTGTCCCAGCCAAAATCCAGGCTTGGTTTGAGGGCAAACCAGGACAGCAGTTTGTTCTCAATACACAGTACAGATGAAGGCAGTCTGTTCCAGAATACAGGTAAGGAAGAGATGAGTTTAGCTTTGTGGACATAAGCTATAAAATGTAATTTATATCAGAGCAAAAAAGGGACTTAAACAGCACTTAATTTTTTGCTTCTCTTGCATTGAAATACAGTGAATTTCAGTACACCATCTAATCTTTAAAAAGTCTTATAAGATATACATTACTTATACAGCACAAAGATTTTCTTTCAATTCCATGTTTTTTCTCAATAGGACTTTCTGGAAGAAATCTATAAATGCAATGCTACTATTTGTATAAGCCTGTCTTCTTTTTCATCACTTTGTATTGCATGAAAGAATGACACAAAGTTCAGACAAAGCATGAGACAGGGCATCACAGTGTTTTCAATGCTAACGTTATACAATAATGAGCAATCCTGCACTGTGCCCAACAGAATAAAAAAGAGTAATTAATAGAAATTTTCTGTCAACCTAGATGTTGTTATCATCAGTTAGGAT
>JAOWBP010001873.1:0-20794 GCA_028571105.1 Tragopan temminckii
GGAAGGAGGATAGTATTTAATGATCATCAAGTAAACATATTTGGCCAAAAATAATCTTTCTCTTATTCACTATTTTCAGTGCAAACATGAAGAGAATGTTCAAACATCATTTAATACCTGAAAAATATTCTCTTAATAGAATTAAATTTAAGTTTAATTAAATTTTGGCAATTATAAGGAAAGGACAAGGATGTTCTATCTGCACAGGAATATTATTAAATGTACTACCCGTCTAATTCAAGCCCACAGTGAGTCCGCTGAAGTCAGTAGGGTTAGTTCCCAGGCTGAATAAAAAGTTAGTGGTTTCATACTAAACATGATTGCAGTGTAATTGGAATTACACGTGCATATATTTGGCCCAATAACTTCATTAACTTTCATACAGAGTGGGTTTTTAAAAAAGATATTGTCAGTTCTGCTTATTTAAAATGAAACTTCTTTTTTTTTTTTTTTTTATATTTCTTGAAGGGGGAAAAATAACTACCTGAATACTCTGGTCTGCACTTAGGTTCTAAACACTGCCATTCAATTTCAATTAAAAAGTAATAACAATAATTAAAAAAAAATGTATTTTGTTTCTTTCTTTGAAAAACTTGAAATAAGCTGTAGGCAAGAATTTTGCATTTTTTTTTTCAAATATATGTGTTCTTGGACTTCCAAAGTTGAATCTAGACTTGCTTTCACATTGAACCTTGCTGTCATTTGAGATAATATTCTTTTTATCCTATCCCACCAGCTTTTCATCATCATGACTATGACAAGAGTTATTCTAGGTGTTTCAATGATGATGAAAGAAAAATAAGATTGACAAGGATGAAAGAGTGGTGCCATCTCATGTAACTTCAGAGCTCTGTGATATACACCTCCACTTCTCAGTAGTTCTCTCTTTCTTTCTCTTCATGATGAAAAGTAGGCACTCTCAAGATGCTATTCATCTGAGGCATCACAGATATCTACCTTAAAATGATATGGACCAATCTATACAAGTTTGTTTTCCACCTATTTCCTACGAAGAGAAATAAAGAGAGCAGATCAGAAGTAGATTTTGGCCCTCTGAACATCTGCCTTTTAGTTAGATGAATGTCAACACACCTTCTTGATTTTACCATTATCAAAGTAGCGAATTGATATCACAGTTCCAAATTGTGTGACTATTTCCTGAGAATAATTGAATATTTGTGTCGGGAAAAGCTGTCACCTTATAGAGAAAGCAAACAAAGATAGATGGAGATAATATGCCCTGCTCCAGAGTAGTGGTAGAACCTTGGAGAAAGCTGAAGTCTTTGCTCAATACCTACCTATGGAAATGCACTGCCATTCAGGACACAAATCACTGAATGCATGGGAAGACTTACACAACTCTAACACTGTGTTGTTGTGAGAGGTCTTTGCTATTAATAACCCTCACTATTGATGAAATTTTATTAGTACTGAGTATTTCTAACCATAATCAGAATTCCTCTTTCTGTGCATATGCAATGAGAAATGACCGGGGTCATTCATCCATCTAAGAAACTATATATGGCTTGGGACAATCAGGAAGGAGATGCTTCTGATCCCCAAAAATCTGTGAGTTCTGAGGATAGGAAACCATGGACTGCATTGATTGGTGGCATGACAAATCAGCTGGAGATATGGCAACAAAGAGACCTGGAAAGGAATGAGCAGTAGGAGGAGCTGGAGCTTCAATATGGTGGATGGGAAAGGATAGAGAGTTTAGAAACTGAGGATACTGTAGTGTGGAGGTGGGTAGGTTATTGTTTGGAATTGCTGCCTTGAAAGAAGGTTTAATTGGCAAGAGTAACTGCTGCGTATATTGAAAGAAGATATATGACAAAATATTAGGAGTAGCCCAAATCCAGTGATTTACTAGTCATGACTTCTTGCAATAAAAATAAAAAATTTTACAGAGAAGTAAAGAATGTGAAAACATCCTAGAAAATTGCACACCAATTTTCCACTCAATTTTCAGGCAAAAATATTGTATCCAGACTGGTAATTACAAAATTAAATTCAGAAATCTCTAAATCTACTGACAAGTGATGATAGAATACAGGTAACACTAAGATATATGTATGTGTTTATATAAGTATATATATATGTATATATAAATATTATAAATGAAGAAAAAAATGAAAAATTCCATATCAGGTACTTGATATTTACACATCTATGAAAAGAAGAGTGTTAAAAAAAACAAAAAAAAAAAAAAACAAAAAAAAGGAAAAAAAAAAGACTAAGCTTGTAACTTAATGAGAAACTCAAAATGTCACATATAAGCAAGGAATACGACATAAAATATTAAGAGACTCTAATGCTGACTGGGAAAATTTATAGAGTTGAAGCTGTCTGCCTTAAATCATACCCTCTATTTATCTTTGCTTCATCTTCCCCGCGTAGCATTCTCCGAGGGCAGAGAAAATTTTAATTCTGTGTATTTATAAAAAATTTACAAAGGACTAATTTAAACACTACATTAAGATAATAGAAATAATAATGCAAATAATCCGAGATAGAAGAAAGAAGCTGCTGCAGGAAGAGAGGGTTACAAAACACTAGCTACAGAGATGCTGGGTTTTTGTTTGCTTGCTTGCTTGCTTGGTTTTTAATGAAAACTGACATTTCCATATCTAGAAAAGTAATTATTTGGCAGTTTGTTGCTCTGTCTCTTATGAAGGGATGCTACTTTATATCGTTATGGTTGAAACTAGCCTTTCATTACAGCTTTAATAATGATTCTCCATCTGCCATAGCCAACAAAATCAAGTTCACTGAAGTATCTTACTAACTTACACCTGATTAAAGGATTTTTTGTTTGTTTGTTTGTTTGTTTGTTTCTTGGTTTATTTTCTTGGATAAAGCTGAGGAATTCCCATCTGGAGTGTCCAGGTCTGGAGCCTTCAGTACAAGAAAGATAGGGAGCTGTTGGAGAGGGCCCAGAAGAGACCCACAAAGATGATCAGGGGGCGGCAGCACCTCCCCTATGAAGACAGGCTGAGGGAGCTGGCCTTGTTCAGCCTGGAGAAAAGAAGGCTGTGGGGTGACCTCATTGCAGCCTTTCAGTACCTAAAGGGAGCCTACAAACAGGAGGGAAATCAACTCTTTGAAAGGGTAGATAACAGCAGGACAAGGGAAAATGATTTTAGTTGAGGGAGGGGAGATTTAGGTTGGATGTCAGGGGGAAGTTCTTTACTGTGAGAATGGTGAAGTGCTGGAACAGGCTGCCCAGAGAGGTTATGGATGGCCCAACCCTACAGGTGTTCAAGGCCAGATTGGATAGGGCCCTGGCCAGCCCAGTCTAGTATTGAATGTGGAGGCTGGTGGCCCTGCATGTGGCGGGGGAGTTGGAGCTTCATGATCCTTGAGATCCCTTCCAACCTGGGCCATTCTGTGATTCTGTGAACAGTAGTTAAGGTTCCTAGGATTTGTGAGAGCAATGAGGCAACCTCATTTTGTACATTCTAATACCTAAATATTTCACCCAGCATCCAAAGACCTTGAACTCTCCACAAACCCAAGATTAAGTCATCTCTCACACTCTTGCCTTAGTTAGAACACTAAATGTTTGCCTGTGGATTTACCGTTAGCCAAAACAGCTTAAAATTCCAGATTACCTCTATTATACCAGTACAATGTGCACAATAGAGAGAATAGGGATAAGCAGGGGACATCACACAGTTGATTAGATATCTTGAGAGAAAATACAGCTACACATGTGAGAGAGGATTAACCTCAGATCCAGAAGACAGGCAGAAAGAACAAATATGTTTATATATTTTTATTTTTATTTCTGGAAACAAAGCACACCCACTAACCAACCAACCAAACAAAAAACCCACTGCCATAAAAAATCTTTATATATTCTGTCTCATAAGGAAATGTGTTAACGAATAACAAGATGGGATCCAAATGGAGAACAGGAATGTGATAGGAACAGTGAAGTCCTGAAAAAAATGCCAACTTATTAAAAATTAGAGCTATGTTTGACTATGGAAACAAGCAATAATTATTACTAACTAGTGATTTTTGAAGGAAATACAATATTAACCCAGGTATCACAAGATCAGATGTTTAAATCTGAAAAGCTAAAAATTCCATGCAAACAGGATTTGCAAAATTATCGCTGTCCTCTATCCCAGAGGAAGAACCACTCAGACTAGAAAATATATAGATAATATATGCGGGTCCCTCCTTAACTGAGACTCTACAGTCAACTGCAGTCAATCCTCTCACCATAGACCATCCCAGAAGATGTATTACACGTATGAACTTCCACATGATATATCTAGTTTATAAATCTTCTGAAGTTTTCAAAGTTGCCAGTTTAGTCTCAGTAATACAGCAAAACATTTAAAGTTCATATACATTTGCTTTAATGAAAGTTTGATTTGACAAAGAAACTCTGGTGTTTAAACTTTTGGTTTCCAGTTTGGGGATAAAGAAGAATGTTTAAATACTGATCTAAAAATTCTGATTTTTTACTAGATCCTAATTTTTGTGTTTATTTCTTTCTGAATTGTGTTATAGAAAGATGAATTTCCTTAGTGATCATATTGTGCAAATAGACAAGACAGTCTCTATCCAGAATCCCTTTAACTACACTAATCAAACCAAACCGAACCAACCAACCAACCAAACAAAAAACTATTATTATTACTTGGATTACTAGATAAGGAAATTGGATTAAGCAGTTTAAGTTAGGTAAAGTAACCCATAAGCAAAATTGTGGCAGAGATGGGATTAAGTTATAACATTTCTTTCTCTGTGCTCAAATACTCCTTATTTATTTATTTATTTATTTATTTATTTATTAATCTAGATTAGTATTTCTGACATGTGTTCAAGCCCCAGCAGATCTCTCTATTCCCAATGGGGCCTGAATGCACTGCCAGCTCAATCCTTGGTCGGCTTGCAGAGTCCTATGGTATAAATCACACAGAGACATGCAGGGATCTTTCCTGTGGACCCTATAATACATAGAGTTACCTTTTAATGCAAAATGATGCTTCTGAGTAACAGGGATTTGTGGAAGAGGGGGGAAAAAAAACACACACAACAAAAAGGAGACAAGGTACAACCCCATTTCGTAAACTGAAAGGACTCTAGCTAATGCTCCATAAAAACTGGCTTAATATACAGTTATTACAAAGCTTCAGTTTTTTGACAGATTAAGTGCTATTAAATCACTTTGCTCTGAAGGCACTAAAAGGTCACAAGATGAATTAGTTCAGGCCGTCTTAGCTTACTCCACAGCACATTGCTCCACTAAGAAGAGAGAGGGGTGAAAAAAAGAAAACTGAACTGGAAATTATGACCCTCTAAATGTCTACAGGATGCGAAGCTGTGAAGAATGACAGTGCCTTGTCAAAAGCAGGCAGATGGGCTTTTATCAGCTTGCAGGGCAATTTTCTTCTTCTTCTTCTTTTATTTATTTATTTTTTTTCCTTTCCCTTTTTTCTCTCTCTCTCTTTTTTTTTTTTTTTCTTTCTTTCTTTCTTTTTTTTTTTTTTTTTTTTCCTCCTTCCCCTTTGGTAGACTCTGATCTGTAATGTTGCATTCTGCCCTTTAGGAAAAATTTTCCTGCTGAAAAGATCAGCAGGCATAACCTGGCCTACTGCTTAGAACATGTACTCAGGTTGGGCGCAATAATTTCTTTAACAATTCAGATGGAGCATACATTTTTGAAGTGGCTGCTTAAATAGGAAAGAAAATATCACTTCTGTGGGGTTTTCATACATATTTTGGTAAGGCTGGCATCTCATGCCTTGTGATATTTATTTTTCTGTTTGTCTTAAGGCATTCACACACTGAAAACAAAGACTGTGGAATCATAGAATCATAGAGTGGTTTGGTTTGAAAGGGACATTTAAGATCACCTAGCTCCTACCCCCCTGCTACAGACAAAGACACCTCCCTCAAGACTGGGTTTCTTAAAGTTCCATTCAGCCTGGCCTTGAAGGCTTCCAGGGAGGGGGTGCAGTGTTTCATCACCCACAGAGAAGATTTTCTCCCTAATATCTAGTTTAAATCCACCCTCTTCCTGTTTAAAACCATTTCTCCTTGTCCTGTCACCTAATAAAAAGTTCCTCCCCAGCTTTTCTTCAGGCCCCCTTCAGGTACTGTAAGGTTGTTACAAGGGCCCCCCAGAGCCATCTCCTCTCCAGGCTGAAGAACTCCAATCCTCACAGTCTGTCAACATAGGGAAGATGCTCCAGCCCTCCAGTCATCTTCATGGCCCTCCTTTAGACCTGCTCCAACAGCTCAATGTCCTTCTTGTGATGGGGGTCCAGAACTAAATGTAGTACTCATCTGGGGTCTCAAAAGAGCAGAGGAAAATCCCCTCCTTTGACCTACTGGTCAACTTCTCTTGATGCAGCCCAGTATACGGTTGACTTTCTGGCCTGCAGACTCACATTGCTGGCTCATGTTGAGTCTTTCATCAACCAACACCCCCTAACCCTTTTCCTCTGAGCTTCTCTCTAGTCATTCTCCACCTCTGTTTTTTTCTACTACTGTCTTCCTGTAAGAGATTATTCCTTTTGCACCTTTGTCTCAGAGTTTGCTGATGAACGCAGATGAACAAGTCCAGGTCAAAGTTTGAGAACTCTTTTGTCTGAAGATGTCTGAAGCAGGCCAGGGGAATCAGAGAGAGAAAGAGATAAGTAGCAGCTTAATGGCCAGGTGATGGACTCTCCTGAGCCTGCTCTGTTGCTGTAGCTGCTTGCTGCATAAGGCTGGCCACTCTGCTGCTGCTCTCCCCTGCGCTTTTACTCCTGTATTGACTTCAGACCATTGGAATGGTGTGCAACGGGACGTTGCTGGATCTTGGTGGTGACTATCCCTGCTGGATCTTGGTGGTGACTATCCCTGCTTCACATAATTCTTGCTCCTTTCCTATCTTTCCTATTGTCCGCTTTCCTTTTCCCATCACCCTAATTTGTAATTGTTGCCGCCTTCCTTTCCTCATCCCCTTTTGTGATTAGGATTTGTAATAAACAGGTCCAACCAGCATTTGAACCACTGTTTCTTAATTTCATGTTGAGTATACAAATATCAGAGAACCTCCTCTCGCTCCTATAAATCGGAACAGGACACTTCTCCATACAGATTAATAACACTGCCTTCAGTTATTGCAGTATTACAAGGTCATTGTAAATGGGATAAAAACTGAATCTGTGATGATGTTTTCATTAAACCTCTGATGTATTTTTGGTTTTAGAGCAGAAATGGCCCTCTACCATGTAATCTGTCTGTTTTGGTCTTTATTTTCTTCCAGAAAAGCAGAAAAATTCAGTACTTGAGAATACTTTGTCCTTAATTCACCCTACTGGTATCTAAAAGTTGTTGATCACATATTGTATTTCTCTACCCAGAGCTTGAGAATGGCAGGAGATCTTTACATTCAATAGGCCATGAGCTGCATTACTTCAGCACAATTGATGAAGAAAAGATAGATCAGTGACCTAAGCATTTTGGATTTCTTTACATTTTTATGGATGAATGTCACAGCTGTCACATCTTTTCAATGCTGATTTTTTTTTTTTCCTTTATCATTCTCATTTCTACTTTTCTTTCATTTCACAAATTTAAGCCTTGCTTCCTACCCCTCACTAACAACTTGAGTGCTCATCAGCTCTGACAGCATTCTTTATATTCACAATTTTTTTTTTATAATGTAGATCAATCTTGACTCAGCAAGATACTTAAATAAGTCCCCAACTTTAAACATTTCAATGGGGTGTGTAAAGTCAGTGGCAGTCATCATGATTTAAATTTTGACACATGCTCAATTACTTTGCTGTACTGGGACTTCCTGTGTATTAAAAGCCTGTTGGTATGATAGCATCTGTCCCTCAAAGCCCTCACTAATCTTCTGAATTGGTCTTTATCTGTAAGAGAGAAGTAATCATGTAAGCAAAGAACTGCATAACTTTAGACCTGGAAAATGCAAAACATCAGGGGTCTTTAAATGAAGTACTTCACCCAGCAACAGTTCACTATTCAAAACACAGCCCAAGAACTCATGTAAGTTAAGTGTGCATCAACTTTGTCTGAACATGTTTGCAGTACCAGTGTATCAGTTCTGTAAGGATTAAGGTGAGATCAAGGACAATACAAGCCAGCTGAAAACACCAGCACGTGAAGCTTTAGTCTCTAAATCTGATTGCACCACTAAAGCTACACTTTGATTCCAGTTTCCAGTAAAATGAACCCACATTGACATTTTGTCCCTTACAGAAACAACTCCATCTTAAATATTATACACAATGATGAGATCCTTATACAGAATCAAGCAAACAAACAAACAAACAAAACAAAATAATAATTGAAAAAAAAGTCAGAAGACATAGGAAATATGGTGAACAAAGAATAATTTCCATGAAAATTTCTAATTTCAGTTACTTACATAGAGGGTTCATGAACAGTTTGGGACAAAGGATATTGTTTCCTACTGGATTATGACTTCTGTTAATTATAATGTTCAACAGTTTTTTTTTTTGTTTGTTTGTTTGTTTTTTTCCACTCAGAGAATACAAGGACTATTGAGATCTCCTTCTCTGATTTCTTAAATGTTGAGTCCTCTCTTCTAGCTGGCCAGTAAGGATTAATTCCAGTGAAAACCAGAATCACCAGCTGGATTCTTGGAAGGAGAGGCTGACCTTCCCTTGGCAGCCACTATTGTAGACAAGAAAGTGAAAATATATTTTAATAATTTTACAAAAGGAACACAGATATTTTTCTAGTCATTAGTGTCAGTTTCTAGTCTGTTTTCCAGAATATTTCTGTTTTCCTACTAGTTTTGATAGCTCTCAGGTCTTGGCCTGACAAGTCAAATATTACTTCCTATATGACTTAGAAAATTAATAGATCAAAATTTTATGCATGATGTTTACATAAATAAATAAATAAATAAATAAATACAAATATTTTTATAGTGCAACTAAAGATTTGTGGTTTTGATTTTCTTTTTTTCATGACAAATGTTAATCCTCATGTAAAATACACAATTTTCTGCTGTGAAATTTTAAATGTTAATTGAAAATCCTGGGTTTAGATCCAAACTTCCATACCAAAGCACAGGGTAAACTGCATTTGAACTTAATGCGTAAGTGTTCTGAATATATACACCATGAGGAGGACATATTTTGAATCACCATGCTAATTAAAAATTAAAATAATTTTGTTTTCTTTTCCTCAATAAATAAAATCAGATTTTTGTAATTTTTTTGCTTTGTTTTGATTGAGAGAATTCATGCATTCTCCTGTTGGAGGAAGGAATGTTGATAAATAATTTGTGACAAAACTATAACATTTTATGCAGAAGAAACATTAAGCCACTCATTCTACGCCTTTTAAATGAAAAGAAAAAATGAAAATAAATTAAAACTTTAGTACAAGGCCTGGCATGACATTTGACATTGAATGAAGACCACCAAGTTGTTATCCTAAACGTGTGCTAAGTCTGCTTCAAGCAAAATCTGGGGATGAATAAGCTAAATGAGTAAAAAATTTTCAATGGCATTGTACTAGTGAAACACATTACCTAGATTGATATTGTCTGACTCTTAGTATGGTTAATTTGTTCAGATAATGCACTCATGTTCTCAGTTTGCTCTTTGTTTCCGTTCTGAACCATCAAAGATATCAACTATGGAAGAATCTGAGTTGCTCATACAAGATCTGAGGTGAAGATGCTCTTACTGCTGCACTGAAAAACTTGTTAATGTCAGTATTAGCTGTTTCTTTGCTCATCTCTTTTGCTGATAAAATGTAATGTGCTGGTAGGAAATGGAAATTGTTGAAATTAATGCAATGCTAGGAGAAAAAATAAATGCTGTAACAAGAAATAGAAAAGATAAAGAGGCAGAGAAAAGGAAAGTAGGGAAAGAAAAAAGGATATTTCACATGGCAATAAAGTGGTTAATAAATACCCAGAATCAAAGAGGACTCTGTGACCATATTCTAGCCCTGACCTTTGTGCACTGCCATCAACAGATCTTTTCTTACAGTCGGGAGTGATATTACTGTCTCCAGTTTATAATCCTGTTCACAGACTTGTATAAAAGTAGCTTGACTCATCTGTCCAGAAATTTGATAGCCATCTCCTGTGAGAATCAAGAAGGAAAACCTGGAGTAGCCATCCCCTCTTGTCATTTATGAAGTGCCAAATTTAATTGCACAATGAGTGAGTGAAGAATAAAAAAGAAAGGAAAAACTCAAAATTCCCAAACTAAAACTCCCTGAGAGGTTTGTATGGTATTTTTTCCATAACTTTTTCATCACTGAAGATGACAACAGGAATTAAAATCCATAGAGAAGTACGAATTCCTCTATGTCTTATAAAAACAAAAACAAAAAGAACAAAAACAAAAACAAAAAACATTAATTCAATAGAGAGTGTACCTTGTTAAGATGGAGTCAATGCTATTTGACTCAGTAAGACATTTGTGTGACCTTAATATTGTATAAAAAGCATAAAAATTAAATTTATTCAATTCAAGGCTTATTTCTTTATCCTGGAAGCACTTCCTTAAAAGATGAAGTTACTCTATTTCATACTCTATTTTGCTTTCTAATCACTAGTAGAAAAATTCTGAATTTTGACAAATATTCTGTTGCTCTTTAAATCCACCTCAGGAAAAAGGAAAACAAGATTTTAGCAAGTAAAATTAAGCTTATTTAAATGTTTTTGCTCTTTAAATGAATTCTGTTTCTTAAGAATGGACAGAAGTTCACTGACTGCAAGAAAGATTGATTTTCTCATTAGCACTATGAATATTTGACATATTTGAGCACAGAACTCGTAGTTAGGTAAATGTTGGTTAATAATAGAAGGCTTGTGAAAGTTTATATGCAGGCTTGAATGCAAACCACCCACTAACTTTAAATAAGATAAACATGACGTCCTATCAGTGATTACAATGCATCAAAGCAACACACACAGGACTAGGCGTAATCATGGCAAATCATTGGGCAGTGATACAGAAAGGAAAATATATAAAGATTTTTGGAGCTTTAAGTGTCTCATTTCTTCAGGTGAGAGCTGTAGAGAAAACTGGTGACAAAACCACTTGAAATGGCAACATCACTTCATATACGCTGAATGATGAATTGCAGTGGCATTCTCTTAACTGGAATGCATTCGAATAATCTGCCCTCAAGGATGAGTTTTATCAACACGCTGGATTAGCCATGACAGCTCATCCAGAAATGACATTGTCATGTATGATGGGAGTCTTATGGATCTTACACAAAGACTAATCTTCCCCCGTAGCCAATAGAAAATAAAGAGTATTTCAGGTTGTGTTTCAGTCTATCTAAAGAAGTGGTAGCTGCTCTGAATCATCCCCCGTAAGGAGCCTACCTCTCCACATTGATAGAAATGTGGTCTCAGAAATTAATTTCCACCAGATTTAGCCTTTGTCAATATGAATCTGATCTGACAGCAAAATGAACACATCAATATATTTATATATATAAATTGCTTAACACCAAATGAAGAACATTAGCAGCTCAGACAGAAGCTGCTCAAAGCCAGTGTTGTTTGCTTTGTTTTTCTAAAACTTCCATGTAAAGAAAATAAGTGAGAAAAAGTAACCTTTCCGTTGAGAAGATATTCCCAATAGCTCAACAATATTTTTTGCAAGCTTTGACACTGTATTATTTTATTTGTCCTCTGTCATATTCCTATTGTTGGAGGTTTATATCCACATTTTTGTTTTATTTTTCTTCTTTGTTTCATTTCCCATCACTTTCTCCTTTCATTTTTTGTCGTGCTTTTTATCAATATTCAATTGATAAAAATATTCATTTCATTGCTTTCCCCACTACTTAATAAAATAAGGGGAAAAAACAAAACAAAACAAAACAAAAACAAAACCAACCAAGATTATTTACAAATGCTATGATCTTTTGTTATGCAAATATAATTTCTAATTGGATGGTAAGTTCTTTGAGTGCTTGTATATTTGAGGAGTACATTATTGAACTCCAGACTGTATTTAGCCCTCCAGGCCTAACTGTAAACGTATCCTGTCATAGGTCTATGGATGACAAACAGCTATTTCTGCTAGCAACAAGGAATTATATGCATGGAAAAAAAGAAGGGAGCTGGCAAAAATCTCTTTATACTGTGCTCCTTAAGCTACTTCTTAAGATACATATAATACCAGGCAAATAGATTGCTTAGCACTGTTATCAAAACAGTATGCACTCACGCGACAGAACATATATTTCCATCTCAGTGGATTGTCAAAATAAAGTTTTCTTTGTTTCTTTGGAAGAAAGATAACCATGAAAAAATTGTTGCTTTCTGCACAATCCTAGGTACAACTGCAGTCTATGGGAATTGAAAGAACCTTGTGCCTGATGGCTATTGGAGTTTTTCATGTTATTTTATCTTGTCCTTCTGGTCTGGTTTTTTGATTGTCTTCATATTTTGCAGCTGTCAGTAGGATGTTAATGTGTTATGACAGAGTTACCAAGTAAAAAAGGAAAGAAGTGATTCATCTTGAAGATCAGACCTGATTGTACAGTGACTATAACAAATCAAAATAAATTATTCCTTACAATATATGTTTGCATGATACTTTAAGTGCACATGAGCATGTGTGGGCATGTGTGTGTTGGGAATTATATAATAAAATTAAATTAGATTTGTGAGGAACTGGTAGTTGACATATTTCAGAGATAAACTATTTGAAATAGCTTATTTTTTGACAAGGCAGCTCAGCAGTCCTATATCTCCCTCCCTCTCTGCATGTCAGGCTTGCCTGTGTCTGAAATATCTGGGTCTACCATTACTCACACGTACACACACATGCACACATACATATTTCTCCTGAGGAAAGACTTCAGCTTTGTGGCAAAACTGAAGAAAGCATGTCAGGAGGCTGTCGGAAAATTAAAAAAAAAAAAAAAAAAAGGGCAGCTTCTTTCCTACAATTGTTCTTGGACTCTGTCCAGAATTCACTGCCTTTTACTCTTGACACATTTTCCCTCTGGAATCAAAGACTTTTTTATTTTTTATTTTTTTTTATTTTTAAACAACTAGCAGATTTTAGGTTGTGCACCTCCATTGCTAGTCTGGGAGTCAAGGATTCAAAGAGCAGTGACTCTATATTCATGTCGATATTAAATAAGCATGGTATTTAAAGACAACTGTGGGTACCTTTTTTCTTTTGATGCTATCTTGGGATTATTTTTTTTAAAGGATTTTATATAAGACATCAAATAGTTATGAGGAATGTGGCTGTGCTTTTTATAACACAAGAAAGGTTAAGAGCAGAAATCTTTATAGACATTGTAAGAAGTTCCAGGGGAACAGAAAGCTCTGTGGACTCAGAAGATGGATTTCACCTTCAAGACTAGGATTCAAGTTCACCAGAGGAATCTCAAAGTAACAAATATTTTGATCTCAGTTCAGTTCTTCAGGGCTTTGTACAAATGTGTGTTTCCCAGAACAAACAAACAAACAAACAAACAAACAAACAAAACAAAACAAAAAAAACACAAACTTGTTTTGCATCTAATCTAAAGAAGTTAGTTCCCCACAGATTAAAATTCAAATGCTAGGGAAAAAACAGTTTCTCTGTAGTTTGAACTCATTCAGAATTTCTGGAAGAACTCACCTGCTTCCACATATCTCAGTTCCTTGAGCTATTTTTAATTGGCCTTGCTGTTGTTTCTGCGTGTCTAGTTATTCAGGCTGCTCCTACTTTCCTAGGCTGCATGCCATTGAGAATGCACCAGTATCTCAAGACAGGCTTGAGCTTTTCTGAAAGGAAGAGAAAGATGAAAAGAAGCCTTTAGGTGTATAGGAAGGCAAAGAGGGGCCGCAGGCCTAGGGAAAAGAAGGGACTTGTAGAGAGGAAATTACAGCACTGTGAATTGAGGCTTTTAAAAGAGAAAGGCAGAACACGGTCAGTTCATGCAAATGTATTTATGGAGTCTTGGAAGTAGGTTGTTGGTCTAGAGACAGATGATATAATAAGGCCAGGCACTGCCTACAGTGTCTATTTGCATATAGTGTCTATATACAGAATACATAAAAACTTAAATTGAAAGAAAAATGGTCTTTAAAAGAATAGAAAAAGCATTTGATTTTACCCGTGAAGCAGACATGAAGCAAGAATAACCTTAATAAAACAGAAAGGTGAAGAAATGCCCTTAATAATGAAATTACCACTGAGCAAGTCTGCTGCCAGCAATAGGGAAACTTAATCATAGTACAAGGCTCATTATTTAGCCATTTTTAGCCTAAAAAATGTCAGTCTAGGAGAAACATGTACATGACAGCAAACACATGAAAATAAATGGCTATACCATGAGAAATGTTTTTCCTTACCTTATTCCTGTCTTCCATTTAATTTCTAGTGATTCAGAGGTATGATAAACATTAAAGAGCTGGAGAAGAGATATGAAAACTGATTGCCAGCAGACTGAAGTTGGCTCTCACAAATCAAAACTTGAAATACTTAGTTGAACATCTAAAAGTAATGCACTAGAAATCAACTATATGGCTATGTATAGAATCATAGAGTCATATAATTGCTCATGTTGGAAAAGACATTAAAAGATGTAGCCATGTTCAAACATGAGAAGTGTCTTTAGTATGTGATATGGTACACTAACAAGTCCACCATGTATAGATGACCTCAATTCAGTTGTCCAAATGTAGATATCTGACGGCAGCTGGTCCATCCCATGTTATTCTGCCTGATCTCCACCAGGCATTCTATAACTACAGATATCTCACAAATGCTGTGACATATATAATGGTGATACTTGAATATTTTGCATACTCTAAGCTAACATTGTTTAATGTTAATGTTTATATGTTTAGGCTACTGGATGACTAAAATCTAACTCAGGCATTACATGCAAATATTTGCAGGTGGAATAAATATAAACTGGAGATATGGAGATCTAGAAAGATATTTAAGCTTCAAAATGTACATGTCTGCTATGAGATAGACTGGATGCTTCTCCATACACTAGATCTTGACTAAACCTTGGAGAAATAAAGTGTATGTAAGTAGACTTATATTTTGACTACGCTATCAGAAGCTCATTATTTATGGACTGGCATTTGATTGCCAAGTGAGATTTCCCAGTGTAGCTCACGTGGCACTAGAAACTTATATAAACAAAGAGTTCATCAAACCTCAAATGACTGAGGGTAAGATTGCCCTACCGAATGTTGACCGCAAGTATACAAATAAAAGGGGATAATCACAAAGATGCAAAGAAGATCGTTGAGAAATAATGCCTGGTTGTGGCTTTGGAAAAAAATATTACTTCCTACTAAAAAAATAATCATCATTCCCTGATTATGAATAAAATCTGCACTTAATTATGGAAACACAGTATTTTCACCATTTGTGTAGTGTCAGACACAAGTTGAAAAGATAGATGATCTGCAGGTTACCACTCTCACACTGGGTATTAGGAAATACAAGTTTAATTGTTAACTCCACCACAGATTCCTCATATCATGTTTATTACCTATATTACTGTAGACTCTAATTGACTGAGTGTTCTAAATTATTTTTCCTTTAATTTTACAACACAAGAAATAGGGTATTTCATTTTTCTTTTTTTATTTTTCCGTGTTTATCATGTCTGTTTTGCTGCAAAACCTTTTGCTCTATCTCAAGTCCTGGCTACACAAAGAGTAGTATTTCTCTTGTGTTTGTTTTAATGGAATCAGTCACCCTTGCACATCACAAGGCAGTGCAGTTACATTTATGCTGAAGATATTTGTCGGTGTATTACAGCAGAGATGTTCTGAGTTGGAAGCAGAACCCACACTATAGAACCTCTTGTACCACATTACAGGATTTGTTCAAAATTCTGTCCAGTTTGCACAAGACATTATTTTCTGAACACACAGAGAAGAATTTCAAAAAATGTCTTTAGAAAACACCCTAGTCCGTCTCAAGGGCATCGACCTCTGTTTACGAAATATACTGGTATGCACTTTCTATTATGTTCCTTATTCACTTAATTCACCTACATTACTCCAAGATGTAATAATGAGCATCCTTAGGGCAGCACATTAAATACTATCTATCTCAGTAGCCCTCTCCAAAGCAAAGGAATACGTAGTCCGTCTACAACTTGCTTTGAGATAGTGCAGGTGTTCGTTGTGTGCAGTTTGCATGGCAAGTTGCATTGTTATACCCCTTGAAAGAAGCTCTTTTGTTTCAGAGATGTGTATTTTAAAATCTCCAGAAAGGACTAAATTTTTTTTTTTTTTTTTTTTTTTTTTTTAACCTTGCAAATGGACCTGCAAAGGAAAAGAAAAAAGAAAAAAGAAAGGATAATGTGAAGCTACTAGAAATGGTACACTGTAGCATATTCTGACACAAGAATGGTTAAATGGATGTATTTCAGAGATAAAAAGAAAGCAGCAACTCTGAAATATTGTAATTGTTGACACAATATAATGCAGATGTTGGCAAAATACTATGTTCCTGGTGAGAAGTGAATCAGTCCACCCACCATCTGACCATTCGTTACACTGTGGAAACCTTTGGAGTGCATTCAGTACAGCAAGCACAGCACTGTTCTAGCTGATTAAGTTGCACCCTGTATTTCAGGCTCTCAAGGCCACAAGACAGAGATGCCAATTTTAACAAAAAGGTTTTTCTGCAGGAAGGAAGCAGAGTATTATTATATATTACATTTCTTGACAAGGCAACTGGAAAAAGTGCCTGCATTCTCCCTGCCAGCTTCTTGGCTGTGTATGAAATAAAGGAATGCAAAGGATTTTTTTTTATTATTATTATTTTTTTTCTGTCTTTGGAATATTTAGAAACAGCGGGGTGCTTTTGTCTGTATAACGAAACCCCTTTGTGCTGTGCTACAAGAATAACTTTTTGGTGCCATAAAATGTAAAAAAAAAAAAAAAAAAAAAGAAGGAAATCATCTTAGCTACCACTCTAGATTTTCCATTTAGCTGGTTTGCCTATATGGAGATTTGAATGAAGCTGCGTCCATTCCCCCCATGTTCATCTGTGGAGAAAGTGTAGATGAAGGGATGGAATCTGCATATTTTAGATATTGAAATTTAGGAAGAACTTTGAAATATTGCATTGTTTATGCAGAGTGATAATTATAGTTTTGACACTGTCACAGAAGAAAGGAAGCCAGCTCCAACAAATGATCATTCACACATGGAAGTGTAATAGGAAAAATGACTGAAGATGCCCTTCTACCCTTCAGATAATCTCTGCAATCAAACATACAAGGAACAATAATAAACATTAAATTTGACTCCATTTCTTTCTGCTGTGGATGGGGATCTCAAAAGTTCTGCTGCTGTTAGGAGCAGCATGGGAATCTGTGCTCATCTTCCTATTTGATGAAAATCTTCCAAATTTTGATTTCTGTATCTTAAAGGTGTACTTCAGTAATAATGTCAGGTGATTGCTCTCAGTAGCAAGGGATAAAAAAGTGATATTGAAAAGTGAAATATGGATTTTTAGTAACTCATGTGATACCAAGAACTAAAATCTGCCCAGAAAAATGAGTTAGAATAGACACTGAACTATCTAATCTAACTGTGCATACCCACTTTCAAGGAGTTCAGGTCATGACTGTCAATGTTTTGTCCTGCCTGGACCGTGTTGAGTGAAGGCTAATTGTCTTGTGCCACATGTATGCAGGTTGCACTGAAAGCACTGTCTTCTCCTTATTCCAGGGAAAGTACAACAGATAGAAAGAGCACCATTACAGTATTTGCTAGAGCAAATTCACAGCTACATATTTTTTTCAACGTGCTCATTATCATTATTTGTGCATTTTCACCAGTGGTAAACAAGAGCCTCTTATGGAGTTAACACATTGTAACTGTCACCAGTGCTGAAACACACCACCCACTACCATGCTGTGCTTACATCCACTCTTTGGTGTCCATTAAATGTCCAGCAAGCACCAATCAATGTCAATGGGGCCATATATATATATATATATGTATATATCTTTTTTTTCCAAGGGAGGAATTCAGTTCCACCTTTGCTTCACACTTCTAGTTCAAATGTAATTTTGTCAGACTACCCCTCTGTTGCCATCTGTCACACAGCAACAAAATATAATGGGATATTGGCAAAAAGTTTCAGCCTTCACTGCCATACCACCAGCATCTGCCTCTGACGTCATAGGCCTATAAAATAAAATAGGAGACATTTGGACCATTCCCCATAAAATATATAATGTAGTTAATATGTATAAGTAACATATAATTTTG
Source organism: Tragopan temminckii (assembly GCA_028571105.1). Classification (NCBI taxonomy): domain Eukaryota; kingdom Metazoa; phylum Chordata; class Aves; order Galliformes; family Phasianidae; genus Tragopan; species Tragopan temminckii. The sequence goes on from JAOWBP010001873.1 coordinate 18,254, forward strand.
TAAATATATAAATATATATATAAATTAAAAGTGGCAATAGAAGAGGAACAAAACCATAAAATCAGTGGGCTGTTTGTCCTACTTTTTCTGAAACTTATATCTTAATCTGTTTTGATGGCAATAGCTGCAGTTCTCATTGAGTTCTCATGTTGTTCATCAGAGATGTTGATGAAATTTTACTCTTCCGGAACTCCATCCTTCGAAACAGTTGTGCACAAATGTACCTACTGCCAAAAAAAACCCCAAAACTAATGACATGAATAAGATGTGATTGTAAAGAGAAGGATATTTTTCTCTGCTAAGATAGTGTTTACAGAAGTCAGGAGAGAAGACATGGTTGTATTTTGAGCTGCATATCTGATTGGAACTCTATACATTACATTTGAGAATTTGCAGGTCATGTATTTATACTGACTGAAAATGGAGTTGCAAATAGGCCAAAACATTGTCATTCTTTTCTACAACCTTGAAGCCTCTCAAATTCTTTTATCAAAATGGAAAATGACTGCCTACTTTTCACTGTTCACAGAACTGTGTTTAGCCAGTGTATCAATATGCATAAACTTATTTGCCATCACTTGAGTCAGCACTGCAATGCACCCTCCCAATGCCTTGGTTTCAGCCCAGATAGGGTTAATAACACAGCAGTGTTTGGTCATTGATGAGTGGCTCCAGATCAGGCTGGGCTGCCACCATGACAGCACAGGGCAGAGGACAGGTCATATTGTGAGTTGTGTTGGCCTGTATGTGGCCCACAGTCTGCAAGTTGGACATGCCTGGTTTAGACAAATGATATCATCAAATCATCAAAAGAAGTGTAATTTAAATATTTCAGTTGTAATTTTGAAGTCTTTGTTTTCTTTTAAGACAGTGTTTGAAATTTCAATTTTTAAGGTGAATTGCTTCAACTATGTGTTATGTTTCATGAGTGATCTTGCTGACAGATTGGGAATCAGATACTGTAAAATTCTCTTTTAAAATAACTCATAAAATTCTCTTTTTATATAGATTTGTGCAGAGTCCACTATGTCTTGACCATACAATAAATAAATAAAAAACAGAAACAAATAAATAATGGTGAACATCACTCATGGTGTTCTCTGAACCTTTTAAGCACTCTGACCTATAACAATCCTTTTTCCTTGGGCAACTTTTGCTCTAGTGATGCATTTCAACACACAGAAAGAACAGCTTACTCTCCTAACATGGTTTTTTTTGTTTGTTTTTTTTTGTTGTTTTTTTTTTTTTTAAATAATGACCAGGATTGTTATTACTTCAGTGGTGTATTATTGTAATACTTTATCAAAATCATGCCTGCCAGGAATTTGTGTCCCATGAGATGTTTTATTTATTTCTTTCAAATGACAAGAAAGAAAATCCAGTTTATAGAATTTCTCAGTGATACTTACATAATCATGGACACCACAGAGTCAATGTGGTTAGTAGACTTCACTAAGTTATTTTATCGCATCAGTGTAAAGAGGCAATTTCATCTTAGAGAAGAATTCCCAAAGAAAGGAAGTTAAATCCTTTAACTGTAGGAATACATTTAAAATTTCATATTCCTAAGGCTTCTTTTAAGAATGTAGGACCCACACTGATTTTTCATCTCATTATCAAACAGGTTTTTCAAGAACAATAATAAGGTTTTGACCAAATATTCTTCAAAGTTCAGCTTCTCTGACTTCATAGGGCCCATCAGCCTGACCTCACTGCCAGGAAAGATTTTGGAGCAGATCATCTTGAATGAGGTCTCAAGGCATGGGCAGGACAACTGGGTGATGCCCAGCCAGCATGGGTTCATGAAAAGAATCACAGAATAAGAATCACAAAATAGTCAGGGTTGGAAGGGACCTCAAGGATCATGATTTTCCAACCCCCCTGCCACATGCAGGGCCACCAACCTCCACATTCAATACCAGACCTGACTGCCCAGGGCCCCATCCAGTCTGGCCTTGAACACCTGTAGGGTTGGGCCATCCATAACTTCTCTGGGCAGCCTGTTCCAGCACCTCATCACTCTCTCTGTAAAGAACTTCCCCCTGACATCCAACCTAAATCTCCCCTCCCTCAGCTTAAAACCATTTCCCCTTGTCCTGCTGTTATCTACCTTCTCAAGGAGTTGATTCCCCTCCTGTTTGTAGGCTCCCTTTAGGTATTGAAAGGCTGCAATGAGGTCACCCCACAGCCTTCTTTTCTCCAGGCTGAACAAAGCCAGCTCCCTCAGCCTGTCCTCATAGGGGAAGTGCTCCAGTCCCTTGATCATCTTCATGGGTCTCCTCTGGACCCTCTCCAACAGCTCCCTATCTTTTTTGTACTGGGCGCTCCACACTTGGATGTAGTATTCCAGGTGGGGCCTCACAAGAGCAGAGTAGAGGGGGACAATCACCTTCCTGTCCCTGCTGGCCTCCCCTCTTTTGATGGAGCCCAGGGTACCATTTGCCTCCCAAGCCGCAAGGGCACATTGCTGGCTCATGTTAAGTTTTTCATCTATCAAGACTCCCAGGTCCTTCTTCACAGGGCTGCTCTCAAGGACCACTC
>JAOWBP010001875.1:0-45672 GCA_028571105.1 Tragopan temminckii
CAGGCGGCGCAGGGAGGGCTGGGCGGTGCACTCCCCGCCGCGCCTCGCGCAGCTCCCGCCGCTCCGCCCGCTCACCTGCATTTCCTTAACGAGCCACTTGATGGCTGCCAGTCGCGGCCGCCCCCTGGCCCTGCCGCAACTTCGGCGCCCGCGGAGCCACGCCGCCCGCGCGGAGCTGGGGAGATGCCGAGGGGCTGAACTGGGGAGGCAAGATGTTGGCCCCTGCCCGCGGAACTTTCTGCCCGGAGGCTGGGGCAACGGGGCGAGGGTAGGGGCACAGGGAGGGAGAGGCGAAGGCTGCGCCGGGCCCCCGCAGGTGATTGCCGCGGCCGCGCAACGAACCCGGGAGCGGGGTGTGCTCCGCTGCCGCCTCCCTCCGGCTCTGCCTCCTCCCACCGCTCTCCTCGTCGTGCGCGAAAGGAGCGAGTGATCTCCTCGCTATTAATAATAATAAGTCCTATCCCCAGTTTCCTTCTCTCCCTGGGAAAACAATTAATAATGCATTAAAATAATGCACCTTTAAAGCCACTGGCTGGCAATAATATAATAATAATATCACCACCACTTAAGGGATCGCTGCCGTGGATGTGGTGGTTAGGCACGTTTTCCTATCGTTCACGCTTAAGTGTGAGCACAAATTACCCCTCTGGTATTCAAAACTCCCTTTCCCGCTACCAGAGCAACTATCATCATCACCACCAAAGAGAAAAGCACCCCGCGCCCCTGGGTGGCTGCTGTGGCTGGACTGCAAGGAGAGCTCCCCCCATCCCCCCGCTCCCCCCCTTCCGTTTGCCCCAAACCAATCTCGTCTCTTCTCCTCCTCCTTTGCTTAATTCGGTGGGTTAAGCATAGCATTTGGCCCTTTTAGTGTTTTCCCTTCCGTTCCTCCCTTGACGATAGTTTGTGTATTTTAAATAAAGATTTCATTCTGCCAACCCGCAGGAAGCTTTTAACAAGATGCAGCTGAGTGTGTCGATATCTTATATCTTTTTACTGCTGCTCCGGCGTGTACATCAACTCCAAACTCATTTCTTTTCTTCTTCTCCTGATACTGTAGCATCTCAGAGACGGCGGCGGCGGCGGCAGCAGCAGCAGAGCACCGCTCCCGGGAGACACTTTTACTTTGCCCTCAAAGTATCTCCCAGCAATGAGCGCGTCTGAATCCCCCACCCCCCCTGCACTACAGCAGAATGCTGGGGTGTTTGCTGCAAGATTTCTAGTCCCCACTGACATCAGTAAGATCTGGGAGCAGACGGGGTGGGGGTGGGGAATTTCTTTCTGTTTAGAATACAGTTTCATGTGTGCTATTTTTAATTGAGATTTTTTCAGAAATAGGATCCCATCGAGATTTAATTTATGAAGGTACCTCTAATGCTGGTCAATACAGTCTTCGAAGAGAAACATTTGCAATCTCTTGCCTCCCCACAACTGTGCAAAAATGCTCTTCATAGACTTTAAATCGTTTATGAAAGACTACAAAAAATGTGTTGCTTTTTTTTTGTTTGTTTTTGTTGATAATGGTAGCTTTTATTGTTTTGTGTTTTGTTGTTGGGGTTGTTTTGTTGTTTGTGGGGTTTTTTTCCCCCCCACTTCATCCTCATTAAAATACAACTTTGTTCAGGATGCCAGTTATCTCTTATAGCTTTTTAAGAGACATATATAAATATATATTTTTTCCCCATCTGGGTGTTTAGAATCAAGGTGATTTCTTCCCGCAATTCACGTTTCTCAACCCTTAAGTGCGCGGTTCTACCTGGCGAGCCCCTCTTGGCACTCCGCGACTGTTGAGCCGCAGCCTCCTTCTCATGTTAAGCCTCAAGCAAGGGCCTGAACGCAACAAGAGGCACAGCGCGGGCCTAGGGTTCTGCCAATGCTCTGCTCAGCCAGAGGGGCCTGTGGCGAAGGATGCGAAATGCAATCTCCTTCCCGGCCGCGGGGCGCTGCGCGGGACGCTCCGCCTGCCTGCCCGCCACAGGCGGATCAGCCCGCGGAGCTCCATGGGCTAGCCGGGTGAGCGCGGGGCGCGGCAGCCGCGGCCGCAGCAGGTCGCAGGTCAGCGGGAGCAACCTGCCTCCGCCCCGAGAACGGGCTACCAGGAGCTGCAGCTCCTAAACATGAAGGCATGGTCGCACACGTTAAGGCTTCAGCACCGAAGTTTACCTGCCGGCTTAAAGCGTTACCGTTAAACGTGCAGCACAAGCAGTGGAGAGCTCCTGCTACACCTGGTGCTGAACATTGCCGGTTTGTCTGGAAGATGCACTGCTGCTTAAGTTGACCTATTTTGTAGCATGAAGGTTTATGTTCAGAAAAAGATAAAAATAAAAATAATGATATAGAAAGGAAATCTCCTCCACGTTAAATGTAAAAAAAAAAAAAAAAAAAAAAAAAAAAAAAAAAAAAAAAAAAAAAAAAATAAAATTAAAAAAAAAAAAAAAAAAAAAAAAAAAAAAAAAAAAAAAAAAGACAAAATTTTAAGTATACATATACAAAAGGGAAGGAGGCAGAAGTACGTGTCTATTGTATTACACACATTTATTGAGGCACAGTGCAACACAGTGAATGAGAAATACTTCCTCCTGGGGCTTTTTTGACTTTGGCAGGACACTAGTAAGTACTGCTTAAATTTTCAACTACGTGTCATCACTAATATCTTCTTTGTTAATATAAAACTTCTGATTTTATCTATATGGACAAACACTGTCAAATACAGTAGAAAATTAAACTAAGTTTTCTAACATTTAACACTCCTTGACAAATTGAAATTGTGTGTCTTACATTCCTCTATTCCTTTTGTTCTTTGGTTTTTCCCTGTTGTTTGTTTGTTTGTCTGTTTGTTTTTTCCTTTGACTTAGATATCTACTTCCAGGCTACTGTATCTTATTTCTAGCTCTACTGCAAATATCTTCACAAGAGCAAATTCTACAGTTCGTGTTATAATAATATACTTACCTTTCCTGAGTACCCATTTTTAGCGTAATTTAGCATCTTCAGTGATCACTTCACCATTACTTACATGCAGACAGAATGAAGCACCTGTTCTGCATCCCATGCATTACACTGTGCTGTTTTAAGTTTGTGAAGGGTGAGATGAATTCAAGATTAGAAAGTGTTATAAAGGTGTTTGTGTGAGAACAAGTCTGAAAATCCATGGAGGGGAAAAAAATCACACAGAAGCAAATGAGAAATAAAAGTAAAACACTAGTGTAGGAAAGAAAAAAATATATTTTTATCACAACACAAACATTAATAAAAGCTCCAAGCTTCAGCATCTGCCAGGTGCTATTCAACAGATCTGTCATCAGAAATAACTAAGCTGAACCTAGAGGCAGTACTTCACCTATATCTAAAGAAGAGACAACATTAAACGTTATTTGTGCATTAGCTTTAGAAATTAGTTTAAATATCAAATATTCTATTTTGTATACCACAAGCACCTCTTTGAGGAATTTTTTTATTTATTATTATTACTTTTTTTTTTTTTAAGGCAACAGTGAAGAGTGTGGCTGAGGTTGGACATTTTAAAAACAGTGACAATTATGGTAGTGCAAAAGGAAACAGAAAACCTAGAAAAACTGCAAATCTGACAGTTTTAGTGTGCAGAATGACATCTTATTTTGCTTCTCCCTTTAGGTCTCTGAGGGCACAGAGAATTTTTTTTTTTTTTTTTCCTTCCCCAGACAACTGAGACAATTCAGCCCTGTGCTTTTCGTGGAGCACCTCCAACGGAAAACCATAGACATTCTGGTATGACGAGTATTAATAATCACAATGAACAAACAGAGATTGAATCACCCCATCCCAAAATAAAATTCAGGAAACAATAAAAGAGATCTATATATGGAGAAGAACACCCCAAGATATCTTTTGTGAAACTCCTCTTGATCAGTTTTTTTTCTAGGACAGAGTTTAGCATCTCCTGCAATGAAATGAGAAGATGACCCAGAAATCTGTGACCAGCTGAAATTTAAAAAGGACAGTTCTTGTTATTTAAAAAAAAAAAAAAAAAAAAAAAAAAAGTCATGCGCCTACGGGCAGCTCAGAAGCCATGACAAAGCTCCATTAGCATGAACTCTGTAGCTGTAACGTCCCTATTCACACTTGTCAGAACTAAATGCTAAGGGAGGACAAAAAGTGTTCAAAGGAACAATTACACAATAGCAGTATTCATAGTATTCTTTCCTAACAACCATGTCTTAAAGCAGACAGGTGAAAAGCTACTAGTAAAAAGGTGATATATATTTTACTTCTCCATGTATGCAAAACATAACTGCCCACTGTTCAGATAATCAAAGTTTGTGTCTGTTCTCTCCACACACTCCAAATCTGCAAATGATGGGAGAAGTTAAGAAAGAATTAAATACATATGCCCAAATTTGCTTCCCAAAATGTGAAAAATTTATCTGAGAAAGTGTTTCCTACATTTGGATTATGATTCCTAAGCGTCCTGCTGAAATACCCTATCATTTTCAGTGCTGAAATGGAGTTCATTTTTGTACAAATGAGTAGACATGCATGCAAGAGCTGAAAGTCTCATAGATAATAATTTTTTTCCTGGAGAAGGACTGTAGCTCAGGGAATATGACTGAATATAGTAATAAGAATTAAAAAAAAAAAATGCTTTTTGTTTTATAAGTCACATTTATTATATTGACTACACTCATTTAAAGATCAACTATCATGTTTCCAATTGAAAATATTTTTAAAATATTAGTGATACTTCTTGTATTTGCTAGTATCCTTGATAAAAAGAAATTATAAAAAAAAGATGTAGTTCACACTGAAATGTTATATACAACTTTTTTTTTTTTTTTTTTTTTTTTTTTTTTTAATCAAAAGGCTAAATGGATTTTTGGATGCCAAATATTTGGTATTTGGAAGGTGTTTTTTTCCCTGCACGAGTGAATGCCTTAGTTGTGGTGTTTTTGTTTGTGTGTTTGTTTGTTTTTTAATTATTCTCTTCATGTGTTAGTAGGCTTATGCTGCATTAAGGGATTTCCTTTATTTTTAAGGGCATCAAGTGGACATTTAGAGCATTTAAACTGAAAAGCCTAGGTCAGATTGCTTGGATCTCACAATCTAAATCTATTTCCCCTTGTGTCCCTCTCCCTCCATCACTATTTGCACACCTATGTTTCAATTCATAGATATGCTGCCCTTGTTCATCTCACTAGAGCAACAAGCATCAGCTAAAGAACAAAACACTTCAGCGTAATTTTACTGAGCACACTTAGCTTTTGTAACCACATGCTTAATTGTAGCTAAAGGACACACTAAAAAGGGAAAATTCCCTTCAATCGTATGGGTCAAATTTGGTTTCTAACCTCAGAGTAAATGTGAACAACTACGTATTCAACATCAATGTATGCTTATATATTCATTTGACTGAAAAATCTGACATTAGATCTGAAAGACTGTTTGACCAGATCACACATCTACTTGTGTATCAAAATGCTCATACAAGCATTGAAAATTTCTGCAGATTTCAGTGAGCATCAAAATATGAGTTAAAATTTCATGAGCCCGTGGTTCATTATGGATCCAGATTCTTAATTTCAGTAATTAAATGACTACTTCTACTTCTGCTGAAGACAGTGCTATATTTTACCATTTGATTTAGCGATAACAGGTTTGTCCTCCAAATGTATAACCTGCTCTCTGTTATAAACCAGAAGAGTTAGTAATTGTTTGACAAGTGTTTCATTAATCCACCCACGGATATTTTGGTTGAGTTTCTTATGTATTTGGAGTGCAGCAACTCAAGACAACTTACTTCATTCTGAAATGAAAATGCAAACAAAACAAAACAAAACAAAAACCCAAAAATCTGTTTTCACCTTAAAACATATTTTTTTATTAATTCATGCAAGATATGTCTTGTTTTATACCCTTAACTAAAAAGAAGACAATTATTAAAAATGAAGAACTATGAGGATGAGAGAACAAGGTGACACTGCATGGGGAAAAAATAGAAAGAAAAAAAAGATAACCAATGACAAAACTCCTCAAGGCAGATAATTATGTACCTTGTAATAATGATAATAAAAAAAAATTAGTTATTTTTGTGTTCTTTTAATAATGACCTTCATCTATACTACACTGATGATTTAAAGTCAGAAAACTCTTTGGTTATGTCCCTTGAGGAACGTGTGTCAGATAAGCATGTATTCTCTTATTTGTGACCTAACACAATATATTCAGACTTCTTATATATTAAATCATATCTTCAAGAAGTGTGAAACCTTTTCCTTCTTCTAGACCCATCACCTCATTAATTTTATCTTTTCATTTTAGACTTTAGTGAATATATCTTTAATTCTTCCACAGATTTAAACAACAAAATCCTTCAATTTGAATCCATATGTCAAGCCTACAAAATTTAAATGTCCAGTACACTGCTTTTGAAAAATACTTCATTATTTTTAATACAAAGTAGAGGAAGAATAAAGGCTTCAAAGATATTAATTATTTCAGAATCAAAAGGCTATTTGTCAAAAACAATTTGTATTTTCTGGAGAAAAAGAATGCTTATTCTGCATAATTTATTTTTAGTGAAAAGCTAATCCACTTTAGATTTTGTTTTTCCTAAGGTCCAATTAGCCTTCAAAAGACTGTTTAAATTAAGATTTATCCTCACTTTTGTGTTTTGTATTGCCTCTTGCAACTGTAATTGGAGGCAGAACTGTTTATTGTGCTTTACATTCCATTATAATATTCATTACATAAATACAGGGATATCTGCGATAAAACACCACTCTTAGACTGTAATATTTTTCAGGTACAACCTGTTTATTGTACTTAGGCTTGAATTTTTTAGTTCTGGCTAAAAACTGTACCCTAAACAAATATAACTTGTAGTTAATGTATGTACCCTCAGATGAATGTAACAGTCATTCCTTGTTTATGGAAATCACTTTCCCACAAACTCGTTTTCATGATTCAGCAGTCTAAAAGTCTATGATTTGCAGTACTAGATCTATCAGCAGTGAAGGGAAATTTGGGTCAAAGTGAAATTTTATTGTAGAAAAGATAGGTGAGAGGAATTGCACAGTCTAGGTCTGAATGATCACTATTTCCAGCAATTTGCTATGACATTAGGAAAGTGATACAGTTTTGCACGGTTATATAGTGCCAATACTGGTGTTGGCAAACATAACGACGATGAAGAAACATTAAAGCCTATGGATGAACAAAATTAAATCTAAAGTGACACTGCTGTTGGGAAAATATTGCCTGAGAAAGCAATATTTTAAGATGTGGTGCAGTCTTTGCATACTCAATAAAGTGTCTTCAAGGTTTTATAGGAAAAATACTATAATGATCTGCCAGAGGAAAAAAAAAAAATATATATATATATATATTAGAAACATTTTAAAGTTATAAGTCATTAAATATTTCAGAAGATGAAAATGTCTACTTTTTTGGACAAAGTTCTATGCTAAAACTTCCTGTCAACAACCCTCTCTGTAAATATAATCTCAAATACAGATACTCTTTGAAAAGGTAAAACTCACAATCATGGAAAATCTTATCCAGCCATTGAAGTATTTCTTGATTGCTCAAAGTGTAGTACATGCATTTTTAAAACTGTGGATTGACAACTGTAGAAACAGGAAAAAAAGAAAAGAAGTAAATTAAACTATTGTAAATAGAGATCTCTTCTTACTTTCAGTATACAATACTACATATATCACCAAGAAGCTGGTGCGTAGGCCATGTCAACATCTAACAGATTTTTTTTGCACTTGAATGTTATTGACAAGGCACATTAGTTATTGTTCACATCATCCAAATCCACTCACAGAAGTCCAACTTAGTCTATTTTCCATTTCATAAATCGTAAGAAAGTCACAGAATTATAGAATCATATTATCATTGGCTGGCCAAAAAATCAGGCTGCCCAGAATCCCATTCAGCCTGGCCTTGAAAGCAGCATTGGATCAAACCTAATGAGGTTTTCATGTTCCTGCTATCTGAGACTCTAAATGGTATCCCACTCCTCTGTTGTGTCAGTTGTACCACTCAGCTTGATATCATCAGCAAACTTGATGACAGGGTGCATTCTATCCCACTGTCTATGCCAGTAAAAAAGACTGAAGAGCACCAGCCCCAGTACAGACTCCTGGGGATACCATTCATAACCATTCTCTATCTGGTTGTAGATTTATTGTCCACAGCCCTCTGGCTACAGCCATTCTTTACCAACAAATAGTTTGGACATCAAACCCGTATCTCTCCAATTCATATATATGAAAGTGATATTGGATCATGACAAAGACCTTGCAAAAATCCAGGTAGACCATGTTAGTCGCCCTTCCTTTGTTTGCTGATGCCATTACTCCATCGCAGAAGGCCACCAGATTGGTCAGATACAACCTGCCTTTGGTGAAGCCATGCTGTCTGTCTCAAATCTCCTCCTCATCACACATGTGCCTTAACATTTCTTCCTGGAGGATTTGTTCCACGACCTCTCCAGGCACAGGCATGAGGCTCACCAGCTCGTAGTTCTTCAAGTCTTCCTTTCTCTCTTTATTAAAAATGGGAGTGATGTTTCCCTTACGTTTATTGTTATAGGATTGATTTCATATTATTTCAAGTATAGTATTATTTCAAGTATATATATTGCCCAGAGATTAAGTTGATTCTCTGTCTCCCTGGAGACTTTCAAGGTGAGGCTGAATAAGACCCTGGGCAACATGATTTAGCTGTGGTGACCCTGTTCACTGCATGGGAGTTGGACTAGGTGGCCCCATCCAACTCTAAAGATTCTATGACTCTATGATTCTCAGTAACTGATAAACTAAGATGTCGTCTTTTCTTTTTGCTTTTTCACTGTTGTATTTAGAATGTGTTGCTGTCTATAGGTTCCAAAATATTTTCCAGGCTTAGAATGAATCATAGATAAATTTGATTCCACTGCGACAAGAATTCTTAACAAGTAAAGTGAAGCTGAAAAGAGTAGGAGGGGTTTAGTGAGAACATTAAGCACAAAAGATAAAATCTGATTTCTGCTCTCATTTTCAGTAATGTTCTACTCTCATTTGAAACTGGAAAAACCTTCTCTCTATGCTTTCTTTTAGACTCTCACATCTTTTTAAATTCTGTCCTCAGACAGCCCAATGAAGCTGCTACATACAATTACAAAGGGTAAAAGCACCTCTTGCTCTAGTAAATATGGTTAGAACTATAGCTTGCAGAAATCAAGGGGTAAAAGCACCACTTGCTCTAGTAAATGTGATTAGAACTATAGCTTGCAGAAATATACAATACTTTCCATGTTATATCACGTTAAAACATTCAAACATACCTTAACAAGTCTCTTGAGAAAGAACACAGAGTTTCTGAGTACCGACTTACAGTACTACTCCACATATGATATAGGATAGCAGTTCCCACAGCATAAAAAAAAAAAAAATTGCATATGCTATGAGACCACTAGACTGTAACGAAACATGAGATTCTACATCACTAGGTTTAAGGCCTAATCTTTAAGTTATAATAAGGACAAAATTTGATTTTGTGTTTTAGGTTCCTAATTGGGATCTTCTTGACACTTCTGTCACAGTTGTATATGAGATCTATAGTAGTTTTATGGACTCAGAATTGAGCTTGTGAGTACTATTAGATGAGACCCATTATATCATTGTCTGAACTTCAGCACTCATGAGAGTGACGTACAGTAAAACAGCAGAATCTCCAGATTACTTAATGATCAGCATGATTGAATTACGAAGAACCAATAACACATAAAACCCTTGTAATTCCTGCTAATTGAAAGTTATTCAATCAATTTTTGAATTTTCTGCAGTGTGAAGGAAGCTTAAAAGTAGTATTGTAGAGTCCTAGCAATAAATAATAAAATGATAAAAATGTGATGTCGAAGGTGCAATTTTCTTTGATAGCTTATGTAAATTATTTTCACAACAGTATATCTTCTTCCATTATGATCCACTTTTTAGTTCACCATTAAAAACTTGAGCTCAGGTTCTTGTTATTACTTGAGATAAGTAACAGAACACTTGGCACAGCCCCAGAGAAATTATGCCCATCTGGTATGGCCAGGACAAGACTCTTTGCCCCTCTCAGGCTGGCACTGGGACTACCAAGGCCCATGACATCTGTACATTTCAACTAAACTAAAGTTCAAAGAAAAATACAACCTCAGATATTGGCCACATTGTTTTGGAATATGTAAACATAATTATTTTCAGACTCTAAAGAAATAATCATAGAATGAGCTTACGTTGGAAAGAAACTTGAAGATGATTTGTCTAAACAGATCATCTGTCTAAACAGCGATTGTGCTTTAAACTTTGCCACAGGAGTGTGTAGATTTTCTATGAGAAGTTGAATTTTCAAATGCAGTTCACAGGATCTGTTACTCCCTCAGAATGATGTGACAAGAAAAAAAATAATTACCTTCGCTATATCTTGCAGGTAGTTGTTTTGTAGATTGTACAAGCCTTTTAAATCTGGGGAATTTCTACATTTTTACTAATTATGCCACCCTAATTCAGGTATCAAGTCCATATTTCTGGGACTCATGTTCTGCTCTTATATCTCTATATGTGATGACTTCTCAATAGTCAATTTATCAGTTAACTTGTTCTGAATTCTTGTGGAGAGAAGCAATTGAGAATATTTATGCATAGTCATCTGACCCTGGCTGTTGGGTCAGTTAGTCACTGACTGAAACAATGTAAAAAAATGCAACACAAAATACTTGCAACATCTTGTCTGTGTAATCTGTTAGGAAGGAAGGAAGGGAGGAAGAAAGGAGGGAGGGAGGGAGGAAGGGAAGAAGGAAATTAAAAGCTTTCATAGGACCAGTTATTTACATAGGAAAGCATTATTGTTTGAAACACTAACATACAAAAATGCATATGTTGCAACAATATTTTGCTTTAGAGTAATAATTTTTTAAAAAGTTACTAACATTCTCTAATTAAATGTAAAGATATACTTTCAGTCTGGAACTATTTAATGACTAATGCTGTTTTATTTTGTTTTTGCTTTGTTATTTTGTTGATGTTGTTGTTGTAGTTTCCTTGTTTGTTTGCTTGTTTTGGGTGATTTGGGGAATAAATTGTGTTAGCTTGAATTGTATGTTAAATTTCATAAAATAAATGTCTATATTTTGTAAACATTACTTAAACTTTTGGATATTTGATATACAATACCTCAAAAAATAGTAAATAAAGAAATAAATTGTACTTTTAGAATAAAATATGATTAAAAAAACTAAAATAATTTATACAACATTCAACAGTATGAAAACTTATTTTTCATTATAGAAAAATTAAGTCAACTTCTGTAGGTGTCTCTTCTTAGAAATTCAAAAGTTTTATTTACAACACATCAGAGTACAGTTATATTTGCACTCATTCCAGAGACGAAAAAACACTAACAGATATAGAAACTACTGCAAAGTGTGTCTAATGTTGCTTCATTTTCATCACACAGTTTGGGCTTTATTTTTGTCTCTTATTTTCTACACTAACTCTTTATTCAGAAATCTTATTTTCTTCACTTCCTCTTTACACAGGCATTGCATGTCCAAATTTCAAATAGTGCTTTCACTTAAGTAGCATTTTAGACTTTTTCAAAATCTGCCATTTATTCAAGGAGTTAAAAGTTGATTCAATAGCCTAATCTTTCTCATAGTTTGATTGTCTCTACCAGTTAAAAAACTTTCATGGTTTCTTTTATAAGGAGAATATCTGACAATCTTCCAACCTTTGTTCCACTTATTCATTCAAACTATCCAACAGTAATTCCTATTTCCTAGTATTCAGTCCTGCTAGAATAATTTTTAAATCCTTTTCTCAAATTAGTATGGAAAAAGGAGAACTCTTTTTTTCCAAAGGAACATTTGTTACAGTGCCATATTCTCGTAAGGCAATAATATCCTTTATATGTTTACATATTGGTAACGAGAACAGGAATGTTTCTGTGCCGCCTAGAAAGTAACAGCAAGTGTATAGAAATTTCTCAGCAACAGTAAAGGAGATAATCTGAATACTCATCAAGAATGCATATAATGAACAAGATGTTGTCATATGCATAATTTCCTTTAAAAGTGTGGTCACACTTCAGGATTTGTAGACCTACTGAAGCCCATGGAATTTTCCACTTCTTTCACAAGTGGTTGATGAGTTTTTGTTGTTCTCTTCTTATCTGAAAATCTAGGGTACATACAGCTCTGTCCTTATGAAGTACCTATATTCAGTTGTTCCAAACACAGAGAAAATCCCTATAGGCCTGTTGTGTTCCTGCCAGCCATTATGAGTGCCACAGACATTCTGCCCTCAAACATTCTACCTACTGTCTTATTTCTAGCCCCAAACCAAGTTTTACTTAATCAACAACAGAAGTAAAATTATTCTTTACAGCAGAGACTGCAATTTTCTGTCCCATATGATGAACATCTCTATTTTTCTTGTGGGCCTGCCTACCCCTGTGCCCATTCCTTCTAGAGATCTCCCTGCCTCAGAAATGTTCACGATCTTAACACTTTTCTTTCCTTTTTAGGCTGCAAGACTTTTTTTAATTCTCAAGGTGTTAGGGCTTCAAGTTGATTCTTAGCATTGTGCCTTATTCTATTGGCTCTCATTTAGTTTCTTAAGAAGTGTAGGTAGAAATCCTTTTGGGTTTTTGAAGTTCTCACAGGCCAAATCACAGCATCATAGAATTTTAGGGACTGGAAGGGATTTCTAGAGATCATCGAGTCCAGCCCCCCTGCAGAGCAGGCCCCTACAGCAGGCAAATGGATGAGTATTTTCTTTTGTGAATGTGAGCAATGCAGATCTGATCTTTCACCACCATCTCTGCCATCTTCTATGCCCTAGGAATGCCATCATTTGCAAAATGCTTGTTTTTTTCATAAATACCTTTGGTTTTGTCTTCAGTTTCCTAGTTATGGTGTCAACCTACATGAGCTCTCTCACTGAAACTGGAATGCAGAGAATAATAGAAACTTTATGTAATAAATTAGTATTAATTACTGCTGTGATCATTTTTTGTCTCTAGCACTTTAACCTCTTTGGCTGTGTGACTGATACTTTTGAGCATCTGAGCCAGTGTGTCAGGACCTTTGCCTTCTGAAAAAATAATAATTTAATTAAATGTCCTAAATGATGTCCTGAAAAACTTGTATTGGTTGTTGTTGTTGTTGTTTGTTTTGTTGTTGTTGTTGTTGTTTTGTTGTTGTTTTCCTTTTTATCAGTATTAAAGGTTTATATTTGTCAAGAGATAATATATTCACTTCTGAATTTATCATATGTTACTCTATTAGTGTTTATAAACATATTTTGTATTTAGACATTTCTTCATGATCCTGTTGTGTACTGGAGAATCAAAGAGGGTATGCCTTTTCATAAAGATCGTGACATTACCAACAGCTGAATTTACCCATTCTAAAAAAGTGATTGTTCACTCTGAATGCAGGGTTCACCACTCATAGATTATTCTGTCTGACTGTCCTGATATCTGCTTCCCACTGAGATGATGAACTCTGACTTCTTTGAAAGATGTAACACAAAGAATCGTAGAATCATAGAGTCATTAAGGTTGGAAAAGACTTCTAAGATCATCTAGTCCAACTAACCACCTACCACTGATACTGCCCACTAATCTACGGCCAGGTTTCTTCTACGGGGATGGTAACTTCACCACCTTCCTGAGCAGCCTATTCTAGTGCCTGAACATATTTTCAGAGAAGAACTTTTTGCTAATATCCAACCTGAAATGAAATATCTTAGTTTTTGTCAGTTTGGTTCAAATTAACTTCAAATAAAACCAAATAAAACTCTTCATAGAACTTAACTGCATTATCTCCTTTAAGAGTCCAACTTTTACATGGGTAGATAGTGAAAGGACAAGGGGAATGGTTTTAAACTAAGGGAGGGGAGATTTAGACTAAATGCCAGGGGGAAAATATTTCCTGAGAGGGTAATGAAATGCTGAAGCAGGCTGCCCAGGAAAGTCGCAAATACTCCATCCCTGCATGTGTCCAAGGCCGGGTTGGTTGGGAATCTGGGCAGTCTGATCTAGTACTTGATTTTGTGCATGGCAATTCTGCCAATGGCATGGGGCTTGGAACTGGATGATCTTTTAGGTCCATTCCAACTTAAGTCATGATTTTATGATTCTGTGATTCTATGACTACAACTGATAAGACTTAAAAATAATTGCAGATTACAGTAGTTGGTAAATGGGGCCGTTGTGAATACAGCGTGACTAAATATCTAATTCTGCCAAGGTGTGCTATGTATACCAGATTTTCTATAATAATGTGTTCCTAGCAAGATTGTCCTTGATTTAATAGTGCTTACTATCATAGTTAAAACATTTCCTGTTAATTGAATGCCAAATTCCAAACAAGAATTTCAGAAACATATGAGTTGTTATACACTGGACATTTGGAAAATCTGACAAGATTTATTATGTTCTGTTGTGGTTTAACTCCAGCAAACACTACCACACAGTCTCCCTCTCACTCCCCCCAGTCAGAGTGGGTGAGAGAATCAGAAATGTAAACGAGAAACAACTAATGAGTTGACATAAACATCTAAAGGGAGAACAAAAGCTACATGCACAAGCAAAGCAAAACAAGGAATTAATTCAACACTTCTTATTGACAGGCAGATCAGTTCAGCCATTTCCAGGAAAGCAGGGCTCATCATGCATTAATGCAAGTAATTAACGCAAGTTATGGCTGGATGGAGCCCAGCCCATCCCATCCTGCACTATTATGGCTGCAGCTCTTCCCCACCTAGCAGCCTAGCCCAGTCCATGGTGTGTACCCATCATTTGGCAACAACCACACATCAGTGTGCAGTTGGCACTGTCTGCGCTGTAACCAGGGCACAAGGAGGGTGCGGTGTGGTGCTAATTTGAGTTATCATAACTAATGTTATGCATTTTGATGCATCCGTCAAACACCGTCCTGTGAATAGAAAAAAAATATGCTGCCTTGCTTTAAATTTTGATAAAGGAATTTGGTAATAGATTTAAAGATTCTGAAAAAAAAAAACCAACATCTTTTTTATATATACTTGTAAATCCAGTTTCTGTCAACATAATTACAAATAGCAAATTATCAAATGGAACAAGACACATGTAATCAGATATTTAATTAAAAAATTACATCGTGTCTCTTTATTAGACTTTCATAATGCCTATCTAGATAGGCATAGATAGATAGAAAGATATTCCTTGCTTCACAATTACACATTATTAATCTCATCACTTTTTGGCATTGTGTACATTTATGAAAACTTTTTTCAAAATTAAATTACAGGAAGAGTAAAATTTCATCAAAAATCTCTGACGAACAACCCGGAAAATCACTAAGAATTGCAATCACTTCCATCAAATGGATCAAAGTATTAGTTTAACAGAAACAAGGTCAAATATTCCACTAGTTTTATATTCTGCTGCTCTTTTTTTTTTTTTTTTTTAATTACATTTTAGTAAAAATATATATTTTAAATATTGTTTTGGTTCTTGTATATATTAACTATGTTATATAATTTATATACAGCCCAAGAAAATTTCTCTCCACTCAGTGTGACCCAAGAAAGCCAAAAGGTTGGACACCCACGCATCAATGGTTTAATGTGGAGACAAATACCATCACTGCACACAACCCCCACTTCTGCCTTCTTTAAATTAAATTTTACTGCTCAGAATGACACCATATGATACAGAATATCTCTTTGGTCAATCTGAGTCAGCTCTTCTAGCTGTTCTCCTGGTTTATAGTGCACTCCCAACACCTCACTGTCAAGGCAGCATAAGTTGCAAAAAGATCTTGACCCTGTAAATGCTGCTTAGTAACAACTAAAACATCAATGTGTTAACACCACTATTTTAATCAAAAATCTCAAACACATTATTATACAAGCCTCTGTAAGGAAAATGAACTCTGTCCCAGAAAGAATGCTGACATCTTTCAACATAAAAACCACGTAAGAAGTAATGGTTTTTCAGCTGTTGTAGATCCATCTGTTGCACAGGTAATGTTCCCGGTTCTCCCATGCAAAATGTTTTCAGAATCAGATTAAAACCTGAGTTGGAAGGGACGCCCAAGGATCACCAAGTTTAGCTTCTGGCTGCACACAGAACCTTTCAAAATTCAAACCCTACATCTGAGAGACTTGTACAAAGGCTCTTTGAACACTATCAGGATGGGGCCATGACCACTGCCCTGAGGAGCTTTTGCTGGTTCCCAACAACCCTTTGTCGAAGAATCTTTTCCTAATCCTCAAACTGACCCTCTCTTGTCACAGCTTCCTCAGATCCATAGCTATCACCAGTAAGCAGAACTTAGTTCTGCCCCTCCACTCCCTGTGAGAAGATATTGGCTGCCATGAGGCCTCTCTTCAGTGTCCTCTTCTCTGCCTGAACAAACCAAGGGATCTCTGCTGCTCCTCATATATCTTACTCTCTAGATTCTTCACCATCTTAGTTGCCCTCCTTTGGACATTCTCCAATAGTTTTATGTCTTCTTATATTGTGGGGCCCAAACCTGAACACACTATTCGCGGTGAGACTGCACCAATGCAGAGTAGAAGAGGATAATCCTTTTATGTCTGATGAGAAATGCTGTGTTCACTATCCCCAGTGCTTTTAGTCCTTTGCAGACAATGACTGTTATGGTAAAGCAATCACTGCAGTTACAGAATCCTCAAAAGCAGCCCTAGGGCTGCGCACAGACATGGCAGTGAAAAATTCTCACACGCCAAGCACCCACCACACATGCATATGCTATCCACCACCACAATCCACAGCAAATCTTATCTGAGCTAGGCACCATAATATATCCAGTCTTCCCACCAGTCTGGCTGCAAAATTCTTGGGTATAGACTTGATACAGAAGCAATGTTTGGATCCTAAGGGTTGATTTTATAAACAATGAGAGCAACTGCGTAAATGTAGATTACTCCAATTAGTCTCCCATGGTCAAAGCTGAATACATGAAAGACAACTCTCCTCTGCTTGTTTCTGGTTCTGTGACATTATTGCAAAACTTTCCTTCTCTTTTCAGTGCCCTTTCTCATTCTTCAAAGATTAAAATTATTAGGCAGTTTGGACAAACACATTGTCTTTGGCTTCCCACTACTTACACAGACTAAAACAAAACCACATTTTAATTAAAACACTTTATTTAATTGGTACTTGAATCTCTAGTTGCACTTGGCAGTGAATCACAAATTGACATAATCTTTTTTTAGATCTTCACCACAGGTTTTCTGTTGTTATTTTTTAAACCCACAAATTTTGCATTCCTCCTACTGCCTGCCCCCACATATGGTCTCTTAAGATTCTAAAATTGTACAAATCTCCCTGGCATGCATTACAACCCAGCTGTATTTAAACAGTTATGCTTTCTACTCACTGTTAATTTATATTATTCTGATTCTTTTTCTCTTTTGTTTTTGTTTGTTTGTTTGTTTTTTAAGTATCTCATTATGTATTGTCTACTTCAATCTGAGGAGAACGTTGTCTTGTCAGAAAGATAACTCGATAAGTTCGACATCCTTCAGAAATCTAACCTTAGAGTGTGAAATATGTGTGTATCACTGAGTCAGTCTTCTCTTTTTATCATAGATCTGTGCATTCAAAACACAGTATTTCCTTTTTTTTTTTTTTTTTTTTTTCTTTCCCTGTCCTATACATGCAATAGTAAGTATACTAGCCAATTTAATTCCTGTTAGTTTCAGAATACTACTTATTGGTTGTGCCATTAAAATACAGATTAACAAAAGAGATAGAAAACATACTGTACACTTAGATACAAAACCCTGACAGAAGACAGCAATTTTTTTCTAATTATATATTCAGCGTCAAAGAAGCACTGCTAGCATTTTACCACCACAGTGTTCATGTATCCACATGTCAGAGTAAGTGTCGAGTTTAATGAAATTACAATTAACATGCAATTTTATTATTCCAGCTCATGCCAATATTAGTTATTTATATTGTGTAAGTCTAAAATATATTAGGTTATTGTCAACGAGATGAAGTTTAACTTCACCCTCACTGTAGAAAAATTTATAATTTCAATTAACTTTTGAAATATATAGGGATAGACTTAGAAAATGTGAAATGTCAGTTACTAAAATCTGTGATCTGTTTCCCTAGATCTTATGATGCCATTTCTATAGCTTATTGCCAGAAGCAATATGTCTATGAGTCAATTATATATCAACATTTATTTTTCAGCGACTCCCTTAGAGGACTAAGGAATTAACTCTCTAGATGCATATGCAGACTCATCATCATAGAATCAAAGTACCTCTGCAATACTCAAAAACAGAAGAAACAGCAGACATCCTTGTTCCTCTTCTTTCCCATGCTCACCTGTAAAATATTATTTAACTCAATTATTTGTTTTATTTTTGGGGAGGAGAGGAGGGAGGAAGGGGAGTAAGATGCTGACATATATTTATCTGTGGTAAATATAAAGGCTCAAAAAAAAAAAAAAAAAAAAAAAAAAAAAAAAAGCCCACTTCCACAAAGAAACAAACAAACATAACAACAACAGCAAGCACCATGCTTTGCATTTAGTTCAGAAAAATACCAGGCTTGTGGGGATTCACATTATCTGTGGGAGTAAGTGTTACAGGCTAGGTCCTGATCCTCTGAAATTTCTGTTTTCTTCACTCACGAGTTTCCCTAAATTGATCAGCGGTGGCATGATTCTGTTAGAAGACATGTGCATCAAAAGCCAAAGTGGGAGTGAAATACATGATTATTCTAAGACCTAATAAGCAGTGTCATGATCCAGTCTAAACTTCAAGGTAAAAGTTTGAGGATTCAGTGGGTGAAAGTATACCGAGAAATAAGACTATGTCATAATGATATTTACTGTTGAAAAGCTATCTGTTTCTATGTTTGTGAACAAGCTGGAAATTTCAAAAAATATGCTATTTCATTTTCTACTTTATTTTGAATTAGTGGAGAATGAACACTGGGAAAATGCATTTTGGTGAAAGTTATGAAAAAATTTATTAATATGCAAAATGTCTATTGATTGTGGAGAAAGAAGTAATATTTGTCCCTTAATCTATACCAATTTATAGTACTACCACAAGGTCTCCAGCAGGATATGTGAGATACGAAGTAATAACCAAGAAAGATGCTGAAAAGAAGCAAATTCTCCTAGGAAGTAATTTCCTCTGGATTATCTTTTATTTTTTTCCCCCAATTTCCTGTTAATTTTATTTAACAGTTCTTCTTTGAGATACCAAGGATTGGATGCACATCAAGAAAGCAGGAGGTGGCTACAAAGGAGATCCAAAGACAGGTGTTTGTTGCTGCCATTTTACTTGGGGAATAAGCACTTTACTATCCCTTCCAAAATAATTCTTGTACAATAGATGCTAATCACACTATTGTCAGGAATTATGCTATGAGAGAATTACAGAAAAATATTTAAACTTAAACGCATAATCACATAATCAGAATCATAGAACTGTAGAACTATTTGAGTTAGAAGGGATCATTAAAGATCATCTAGTCCAACACCTCTGTGATGAACAGGGATATCTTCAGTTAGATTAGGTTTTTCAGAACCTTGTTCAACAATTTACTGATGACAAATAGACCCCGTTTCTCTAAGTATCACAAAAGCTCGTATGTGACATACATTTATTTGGAAATTATTATTTTTTTAATTATTAAAATATGAGGAAAATATTAATCATTGTACTGTAAATTATCAACCTCCAAATATTATTTTTCTATAAAATATCTACCTTCAGAACATGGTATGACAATAGCAAGCAGTAGGAAGCAAAACCTTGCTAAAACTTGCAAATAATGCATCAGGGAATAAAACAAAATCTATTTATCATAGTCACCTTACATATTCAAGGTCTCCTCCTTGGTCTGCTAATAAACCAGCTTAAAGCCTGAAAACTCTCCCACAATTTATTACTAAATATCTGCAAACTTCCTAAAAAAAAACCCTGTTTGTCCTAGAGATAAATGGCAAGGCAGGGTCAAAACCAAAGCATTATATATCAACTCTGTGTTCCCAAACTAGCAGGAAACCTAAAACAGATACCGCTGAAAACTACTGTGTTTTTGGGTGAAAACCAGCTTGTTGTCAAAAATGCTTTGTGGATGTTGCATGTTCCACTCATGAGTGGACAATTAGAACATGCAAAATCTGTGTGACCATTTAATGGTTGTAAATTTTCAGCTGCTTGTTATACAATAAATTGATAACCATTATCTAACAACCTCTAAGTATCATCTCCTAGGTGAAATATCTTCTGAATCAACAAGAACATCTAGTTGATGAGGTGCTTAGTTATTTCAATCCAGCTTCTTTTTCTTTGTAGATCATGGGGTATGTATGTAACCACAAAATGTGACCTATGAGTGGTAAAAAACTGGCAGCAGCTGATGTACACATGGTGATAATCTGTTCACAGGTTAACTTGTGATAATAGTAACAATCCTTGATAATTATAGTAACATTCTTGCACGTGTATTCAGTCATGTCTCATTCTGTGAAGACAAATGAGAAATAAAATATTAAAGTAATTTTATACTATTGAAGAGACTGTTCATAGTGTTTATGTCAGGTGGAATTGTGCTAGGATGTGTAGTACTGTAAAACCTTCAGTCCGTTCCCTATATCTTCAACATATTCTGGCAACACACCTTGTACCACTGCAGCAAAATACAACTTTTTTCAACAGCTGGTTTTGTATTTATATGGATTTAATGCATATTGAGGAACTTAATTCATCCATTAAATTAATCTCTGGAAATACTCTTGTGAAACTTTAATGTCTTATTCAACACAATATTCAATGGCAACTGATATTTTTCACATAAAAATGTAAAAGATCCACCTTTGATTCCAGTAGGTTTTAAAAAATAACTGTTTTTGTTTTATGCAAGTTTCAAGGGCAAGTAGCAACATGATAATCACAATTTCAGATATATATTTATTTATTTGTGGACAAAATATTGTTTGTAGATCCCCTTCAGTATGTGTGATGTGGGCAAAGATAATGGGAAATACTGCAGAAAAGCTGTATAATTTCTACCATATAAGGAAAGCCAAAAGCCAACATAATAAGCTAAAAATCAAGCACTTAGTCTTAAAAGCTGTAATTTAGCCGGGTAAAAAAAAAAAAAAAAAAAAAAAAAAAAAAAGTATATAAATCTTTATAAGATATGTTGCTGTATCTGAGACAGCTGGAAAAATTAGAAGAGTCAAACATGAGAGTTTTTTAAAGTTTGCAAATGATGCTGTACCCATGTCTGATATAAATTTGGTCTATTCCATTAGATACATGCATTCATACACAACTGCAGACCACTTGTCTCACATGGTTTTCAAAATTATCAGCATCTATCTTGTTTTTTCTGTACTGTAGATTTCCAATGGATGCATAGTGTAAGTATGTATATATTAAGAAGATATTGTAAATCTTATTTATTATGAAGTAAAATGTCTTCATACTTTCGTGATCCCACAGTATCCTCTCTGCTGTCCACTGATGGCTCTTCATTGTTGGTACATAGTATGGACATTTGTTAAAAAGCATTTATTATGACTAATCTCACTCTGTCTATTACGTATTCAGCATTCACTGTACAAGTATCTCTAACTACTAGCTATTGTTCATAGAGAACATCTTCTGGAGTGTATTAAAGATGAACTGCCTAATCAAAGGACAGCCTGCCAAAGAGACATCCTAAATAGTCAGATACAGAAAATATAACATGAGTAACAATATCAGCTAACGTTTATGTTCAAAACAGTTGTCTTTCTGTCTCTCCCTAGCAAGCTTGAGTGTGACTCAGTTAAGACATGTGAAAGAATGAAACCATAGTCTTTGCATACATTTCTGCTGGATTTTCGTTTTCTAATGAAAGGATATGGATTATCTTGATGACATCATAGTTTTGATTGTAACAGAAGTGTCCTCTTGGTCCTAGAGTGTTCTTAATCATCAAGGCATCTTCTAATGCACTTGTCATCTCAGCAGAACATACAGGTGTACTTTGTTTTGTTCTCTGTTTGACTGCCGTAAATCACTGACGATCGATTGGAGGAAGCAACTGTGGAAAAACTAAACCGCTAAAACTACTGACCGTCAAAGAGAAGATCCTCCTTAACCATCATTTTCACGTTATCATCTCACCTTTTCAAACAGCTTTTGACTATTAACTTCATCAATCAAATATCATCTTACTTGTGAAAAAAGACACCTTGCTAGATACTTTGACAGTGATTTTTGAAATTCTTATATAATATTGAGATAATTGATAAGATTACAGTTTCTGATGATGATAGTCTGTGCCATGTGTTCAGAGAGCTGTAAAAAATTAAAAACAACAACAACAACGACAACAACAAAAACTCTCACTTTCCAGATTTAGAAGACTTACCTCTTACACGTACAGATACTGATTTTCTTCTAGTTCTGGCTAAAAAAATATGCTGTATAAAATAATGTAAAAGTCTGGCTATTTCTTTAAAACAAAACCGACTACATAGAACTTTTGTGTAATCTTGGGCCTGTTATCATCAATATGAAGCTACAATATAAATTTATTGTTCTGGAATCTATCCAAGATCTTTAGCATCTTATTTTCAAGAGTACTTACTGTCACCTGCCACAGAAAATGAAATATATCTTTCTAGAAGGCAATTTGGTTTCCTATCCCTTCTAACCCAGAAGAATTTGCTTAATGACTAGAAGTGTTAAAGACCAAACTGTTCAACCCAACTATTTTTGGTGTTTTAAATGCTAATGGTGATGAGATTTTGGTATACAGTACTTAAGCCACTTGGTTTATAGTCCTCTCTTTGTGAAAATAAAAAGTAAATGATTGTTTTGGAGCAAAAAAATACTGCATATAATGTGCATATGATGATCCAGAATTCATTCCTCAGCCCTCTTTAAAATCTTCTTCCAATGCTGTTGCAGCTAATTATGTCATCTTTTTATTGTTAGAAAGAAAGAAAGAAAGAAAGAAAGAAAGAAAGAAAGAAAGAAAGAAAGAGAAAAAGAATGAATTATTCCTAGAATCAACTCCTTTGCTCCCAACTCCTCTGCACCATCCTTCCAACTGTCACAGAACACTGAGGAATGGGAAGTGCCATCACAGAACCATAGAATCATAGAACGTGGAATCTAAATGATAGACCACATGCTTTCCTAGAGCTATGCAACTTTTAATGAACACATTTGATTAAGTTGTTTCTGTTTATAATTAGTGTGGACTAGAGAATGCTTAATCAGTCATGAACATTATGTTTTGATTTGTTGCTATGATCTTCTGCATATTTATTATTGTATACTACTTCCTGAAAACTTAAATTACTACTATCTTTCTATTCATTAAATTTTTTAACTCCTCTAATATAAACAAAACTACACAAAATAAGAGGTAAGAAAAAGTAAGGAAGAAAGAATAGATTCCCATATCCCCAACACTTACTTTTCATAAGAACCCCCTCAATAAGAGAAGGCATTAAAAGACTTCACAAGAACTGCACAGGACAATAATTGTGGAAGGACTTTGCAAAACACTGCCACAGCAGCTTGAGTGAGAATTTTCAGACCTGTTAGGAAAAGGCAAGCTGAAAGTTAGCAAATGTAAAGACTCTTACTGCTACATAGGTTTAAGTACTTAATATTCTTTAAAGCATTAGGAAAGTACAACAGGCCCAGACATGGACATTGAAAGGGAAATCTAAGTCTGATAGAGAAGGTAGAAAGTTCCAGGAAAAAGTATATAGGTGGGAAACACTAGCTGTCTGCAATTGAAAAGAATAGCAACAGTAGTACAGAGCCTCTGTACTTTAAGGTGAGCAGTGACAAACAGGTTGGTGACCTAAGAGAATAATGAGTAGGCAAGGATCAAAATGTTGCGAGAAAATGCCCTGTCTCCTTCACAATAAGAGACCTAAAAGAAATCCAGATTTTATCTGTGAGCAGTATATAGTTTACTTGGACTACTTTCTTAAGAATGAAAGTGTCCACTACTTTTAGAAAGTACTTTGTATCTGTATAGGTAGTAGAAGGCTACCTCCATTTCCCTCAAAAAGTCTTAGAGTATGTATCCCTTTAAGTTCTCATTGACTGAATTGATATTTCTCACAATCTTTCTAGATCTTAAATTACTCTAATATTCCTTCCAGAGTACTTTCTGAATACTTACATGATGTGTTTAGCCTGTCTAAACTACACAAACAAAAGTAAAGTTGTTACTATTATTACATGTATGTAGGAACAGTGTTTTACATCATGAATGAGTATTATAGTGGCAGTGCTTTTCCTATTGAATGGTAATTTAAGACACATTTTTTCTTCAGCACACAGCCATCAATAAAGTACATCACTGCTGTAGTAAATGTATTACACAGGCAGGTTTTGCTGAGATAAAATATATATATTTTTTATTTCCTCAGGAAATATACCTTTATAAAATTCCTTTCCTGAGGGGATTTCCAATTTGCGGATCCAGCAGTGTAGTGCATGAAAATGTGCTCTCCTGCCTACTGAAACCCCTTAAGCAAAACTCTGTTTGAGAGTACAGATCTTTCTGCATGCATCTTCAATGTGTAAAGGTGAAGCAAGGAACAGATGTTACAGATGAACAGTGATTTTTCAAACATAGCATGACAGGAAGGATACCAGCAGCTACAACAAAATAGCATGCTAGCTTGCCATTTCTCTCCAGAATGTAAATATTATTATTCTTCTTGTATATTATTTTCTTCATTTTCAGCTTCACTGCACTATTGGTAAGCACACATAAGCTACAGAAGATGAAAATCTTCTTACCCCAATATCTCCTGAAGCTGGAAGACCACTATTTATATCACACTGTTCACACTACAAATGCAATTTTAGATAAGGAAGGAAAGACTAATCATCTTTGATGGTCATTGGCCATCTAAGGCCAACCTGAGTGTACAAGTTAATGTGATCTGATGAGATACATCTAAGGGTCTTGGAAGAAATAGCAACTGTAGTTGCTAAGCCACAATCCATCATGCTTGAAAATTGTGGCAGTCCAATATGAGGTTCCCACTAAGCAGAAGTAGGGAAACATAACCCCCATTTCTAAACAACAAAAGAAGGAAAGACGTGGGTAACTACAGACTGATCAGTTTCATCTCTACCTAGCAAAATCATTGATCAGCCTAGCAGATCCTCCTGGAAGTAATGCAAATGAACATAGAAAACAGAGAGGTGATGATGACAGCCAACATGGCTTCACTAAAGGTAAATCGTAACTGACAAATTTGGTGTTCTTTTATGATGGGGTTACAGCATTAGTGAATAATAGAAGAGCAACTGATGTTATTGACTTGGACTTGTGCAACTCACTGTGCACAACATCCTTTGTTTCTAAAATGAAGAGACATGTATTTGACAGATGGACTACTTGCTGGATGAGAAATTTGTTGGATGACCGGTGTCAATGGCTTGATGTCCAAGTGAAGATCAGTGATGGGTGATGTCCATCCAGATCTGTTTTGCAACTGATGTTGTTTAACATCTTTGTTGGTGACATGGACAGTGTGATCGAGTGCACCCTTAGGAAGAGTGCAGGAGATGCAAATCTGAGTGGTATGGTAGACACGGTGGAGGGAAGGGATGACATCCAGAGGACCCTGGAAAGACTTGAGAGACGTGCAAACCTTAAGAAGTTTAACAAGGCCAAGTACAAGGGATATGAGTTGGGAAAATCCCAAGCATGAATACAGATTGGGCAGTAAGTAGATTTAGAGCAGTGCAGCAGAGAAGGACACAGCATAAGAAGAACAAAAACCTGATCCCCTGTGGGGGAGCGAATTGAGGTTGTTCAGCTTGGAAAAGGCTCCAGGGAGACACTGTAGTGGTGTATGGGAACTGCTGAACATGGCCTGAACCTCTGATTGACCACCTGCAATGGTCTGCAATGAGTCAGCTGCGGGAGCACAGTTGAAGGCAATTCACCTGTGCTACTGGAAGGGGTGGAGCCTGGCTCCACCTCTCCTAGATCCCATTTAAGTGCTGACTGCCAGTGAGAAAGGATCATTTTCTGGAGATTGCTCCTTGTGGAATTTACTGTGAGTCTACAACACTGAGTGTTTTTCATTTATTATCTTTCTGCTGTGATAATCCTACTTATCCTAACCTCTGTACACTTATTGATTGTACACCTCTTGTTTGGCCTTTCAGTACCTAAGAGGGGCCCACAGAAAAGCTAGAGAATCTTCAACAGTGAGTGTAGTGACAGGGCAAGAGGTAATGATTTTAATCTAAAATAAGAGACATTTAGGTTAGGTAGGGATAAATTCTTTACCTTTAGGGTGGTGAGACACCAGAACAGGTTGCCCAGAGAAGCTATGGATGCCTGTCATGGTTTTATGATTTTTTATTATCTGTATTCCACATCATAAGATCATGTAGTGCACTGGGAGTTCTGTGGATTGTGGATAGTTTCGGGTACCTGTCCCAGAAGAGAACTACATCTCCCAGAGAACTGTTCACTATCATGTTACTGTTTTCTGCTCAGGGGAAAAGATAAAAAATGCTTGCGGATTGTGAGACACCCCTTTTTCAACCTTCCAGCTTGTCTGTTGCAGGTGCTGTATTGCCTCAGCTTACTTAGAGAAAGGCCTTTGGTTTTCGGACACTCTCTCTCATTTGATTTGATTTATTATCTTCAATTCCAATTATACTGTGTTATATAGTATTATATTGTATTCTATTGTGTTACCTTGCATTCTGATATATTTTGTTTTTATTTTTATCTTTTTGTTTTGTTTTTACAACCATCTCCCTACCATTTCCCCTTCTACCCTTTCTCTTTTTCCAGGGTGTAAGTCCATGGCTCGCCCTGTCCCATTAGTCACGGAACTGGGCATGACCTGCCCATAAACTGTTGACAATGCCCCATCCCTGAAAGTGTTCACGGTTATGCTACATGGAGCCCTAGCAAGAGGGTTGATATTAGATTATCTTTAAGATCCCTTCCAACCCAATCATTCCATGATTCTATTCTATGATTCCTGAAAGTACACCAGACCCCTGCAGAGTAAAAATACAAATCACAGAAGATTGCTTTCTTAGAAATGACGTTGCAGCTTCTTTGGAGCACCCATGGGAAGATGTCAACTAACAGCAGAATGGTCCTTTTCAGGGAAGAGAAGCAAAAATAGGAAATTAAGTCACATTTCAGAAGTGTTTCTGCTTTCATTAAGCTGGAAGTACCTTACTGTGATTTGACACTTACTTATTCCTCTTCTTCTTTGAATGCTGCAAAACATTTTTTTTCTCTCTTTTGTCTCTTGATTTTGTCTAGTACACTTTTATTAACATTAAATATTTAATATTTAATTTGAGTATCTAAATCAAACTCTGCTTAGCACTTTATACCAAAAATGCTAGAATGTTAGAATGGCCTGGGTTGGAAGGGACCTCAAAGATCATCTAGTTCTAAACCCCCTGCTGCAGGCAGAGTTGCCACCCACTAAATCAGACACTAGATCAGATTGCCCAGGGTCTCATCCAGCCTACGCATGAACATCTCCAAGTATGGCTCACCTACAACTTCTCTGGGCAACCTGTTCCAAAGCCTCACCGCGCTCTCAGTGAAAATTTTCCCCCTGACAACTAAACTGAATCTCCCCTCAGTTACTAGAAAATCATTCCCCCTAGTTCTATCACTATCTACCCAGATAAAATGATGTTTGTAAGCTTTCTTAAAGGTGCTTGGAAAGTCACAATGAGGTCTCCCTTCAGCCTTCTCTTCTTCAAGAGTCCTTGGCCTGTCTTCCAAGGAGATGTGTGCTCCAGTCATCTAATCATCTTCATTTCTCTCCTCTGGACATGTTCCAAAAGCTCCACATCTTTCTTTTGCTGGAAGCCGAAGACCTGGCCACAGTTCTCCAGTTGGGACTCATAGAAGTAGAGTGCAGAGAGACAATCACTTCCCTTGACCTTCTGGACACTTCTCTTTTGATGCGGCTCAGGATACAGTTGGCTTTCTGGGCTGCGAATGGACACTGCTGGCTAGTTTTCCATCTACCAGGACCCCTATGTACTTCTTGTCAGGGCTGCTCTCAATGAGTTCTTTTCTCAGTCTGTACACACATCTGCGATTTTTCCCAACTGAAGTGAAACACCTAACAGTTGGCCTTGTTAAACCTCATTAGGTTCCTCTGGGACCAATTTTTGAGCCTGTTCAGCTCCCTCTGGATGTCTTCCCTTCCTTCTGTCATATCAACTGCACCATTCAGCAAGTTTATGCATTACATTATTTTTTTGTTTTATTTTCACATAAAATTTTTTTTCTTCTAACTTGATAATATCAAATATTAATCCAGAAAACATTTCAAATAAAAACTTGATAGTATCTGCAAGTGATCAAAGAATATATGAAAAAATTTATAGCAGAAAAAAGTTATCATCCTTTCATGATACAGTTTGGATCTCAAACCATATGCTACAGCAACAATCAATATTCATTTTTCACATCAAGAACTACAGAGAATAAACAAAATAAGAGAAAGTTTATTGCATGATGAGTATGGAAATGCAAAAAACAGTGTTATTTCAAATCTGGGGAAAATGAAATATTCCCATCACAAAATTCAGTCAATACAAAGATGACCTCGTAAATGTAAAGAATAAAGAAGACACAAACCACAAAACGTCATGGTCTGAGACTATGAGAAAACTGGTATTATTCACTTACAGTGTTACTTTATTTGGTACAACCTTGTTTTATTCAATACAAAGCAGTGAAAAATATATTTCCAAATATCTGTAATGCCATGGAATCTTTCCAGATAATTTCAGCAGTTTAGCTGATAACTGTACTTGTCAGAGCACTGATCCAGAGAAGAATAAGCTATGGAAAAGGAGTGTTTTATATCCTCTGGCTAGATTCTTCTCTAAAATATAAATACAGAAGATTTTTTTCTCATCAAGAAAAGAAAATATCAAAGATAACATACATTTAAACCATGAGAACTGACATCTAACTAGTGCTAGCATAGGATTGCTCACAGGATGACAAAATTGAAGAATTATTATTTTTATTATAGCAGTAACTTGTAAGAGTTGATTACATTCAATTACTGAGATCTACTTATGGGTGAGAAGTGTTTGGTAAGTCGACTAACACAATACAGAGCTTTCTGTCAAAGCTCTTCTCTTGCTTTGACAGATCATGTCTAAAAATGTTTTAATAAATGTGTTGTTCAATGACTTCTGAGGGGAAAAAATGCTGATACTGTCACTTCTGTTGACAGGAAGTTAACTTAGGTTTCTGAAGACAAAAACCACCTTCAAAATTACTCTTAACTGGCGTCCTTACAAGTGTGTCAGCAGTGAAACAAGGGCCTGTCAGGACATGCAACTGGATCTATCTCAGAGTTCCAGAGCAGACATCTTTGGATGCTAGCTGAAGTGTATTAGTGAGGGAAACATGTGACTGCAATTTAGAAATTAATCCATCAAATTGTCAAAATTACTGAAATGCAAGGATGCTCTTTTAAGAAAGAAGAAAAAAAAAATCACTGATTAACAAGAATATTTTCAGGTATATATTTTTCATTCATTTAAAGATACATAGACACTTAGAATTATTTAGATTGGAAAAGACTGTCAAGATCACAAAGCCCAGCCGTCAACCTGAACTACCAAATCCCATAATTTGGGACCATGACACTTGAAAACAGATTTTAGAAAAAATTAGCACTGTTCATCATAGAAGTCATCAATAAGCAACTGCACTTGTACAGAGGTCATATTTCCATGTCCATCAGATGATGAGTTTCTAGACACTCATTGGACATGTACTGAGTAGCATTAAACATGCAGAAGAATCTCTGTTTCTTGCTCTTGAGGACTGCAAACAAATAGATATACAGTATATTGAATATATATATATATGTATATTTACACTAATAGTTTTGAAAAGCAGCAGCATTTAGTGAAGTGTCAGAAGGGCTTCAGCAGTCACATTGTTACTTCAAGATACTTACGGTGCTTGTGCCTGGGCCTTCTGCCTAAGGGAACCATCTGTCTTAGAATTACTGTTCCATGTCATCAAGACCTTCGGGGAGGATGTGATGTCTGTAGCCTTCTTGTTAACACAGTCAATTTTATTTCATACCATCGTAGTTTAGGATGATTTGTCAGTTGAAAACAAGAGTATCAAAAACAGTGCCTCCCTTTGGTGTTTTCACACTCTAGATTTGCAAAAA
The DNA here is from genome assembly GCA_028571105.1 of Tragopan temminckii. Lineage (NCBI taxonomy): Eukaryota > Metazoa > Chordata > Aves > Galliformes > Phasianidae > Tragopan > Tragopan temminckii. The sequence continues at coordinate 30,248 of JAOWBP010001875.1, forward strand.
TGAGTCCTGTCATACATCTGCAAAGTAATATTGTCTGAAGTGTCAAAACCTGCATGACCCATAATAAATATTTTCTTATAGTTGTGTCACCTCAAGTCAGCAACTCACTGAATTTCATCCACCAAGCAGACTCGCTGTATGTTAGGACTTCAAATATAAAGCTTCTGGCAAAATGTCTAAGAGCATTGTTGTTGACATTCCTCTGTGCCTCAGAATTGAGCTGAAATTTTACAGAGCATTCTGGTAGCAAAGAGGATGTATTTTGACTAGCGTATAGAACTGAATTTTTGCTTACCCATAATGAGGAAAAATTCCTTGGATCTCATCACCAAAAATATAATATCAATCATCGTGTCTCATATATGGGTGAGAATTTTCTCTCCATTTTCTTCAGCCATTACTGAACTATCCAGCAGAATAGTCTAGTTCTTTGTATTGTACTACAAATATTATTACTGTGTAATTTAATAAGTACTGTGTTCTGTTAGATACTATTAAAAACTAGCTGTGTTTGACAATAGAAAGATTTAATTATCATTTCCTGCTTTGGTAAATAATTAAATATAAGCAATTACCTTTGCTACTCTTTCATGACAGTAACAGATAAAATTGTTAGTTGTGGGATACGTGTGTGTGTACAAAGGTGTCACATACATGATGTAAACTCGTCATTCTTTTGGGATATAGTGCAACAATCTCACTTGATGGACTTGACAGTCATACAAGGACAGTTTTCCTTGTTGGAAAGAGAACTGAGAAGCAAAGCAGGAGTACGAGAAAGATAGGTAATAATAATTCTGTGAAACTCAATTTTAGCACACACAGCTTGCCTGGTGTCAATTCATTAATGAGAAATTACAACCCATTTTTGTACTGTTATTCCATAAATTTAATCTCCATTTCAGAAAAATGAGGACAGGGAGGAAACCTTTAGTATATTAAATGTAAGAATGTAGGAAAGCAAGTTGCTTTGTGTAATTTACACAGAAGATTTTATAAAACATTTATAATCATCACTAATATGACTTCAGCCCTCCCAAATGATTTAATCTTGTACCTATGCTGTTTTATAATTTATTTTACAAAGAACTCATAATCTTATTTTCAAAAGAAAAAAACAGTTTGTGTCTTAAACTAGATACCTTCTTATCACCTTTACTTTAGGGAGAATATGTTATTTCCCATTTTGTAGATGTTGAGCATTTTAAGATTCACCAAACTCACTGAAGACTTTGCAAAACCAATTTGTTCCAATACTTTTTCTCCACTAAGTGATTCACTTAGCATTACAATCTAGTTTTGTTGGGGAAAAAAAGGCAGCTCAATTTTACACTAGGCATAAAAGCATTCATTTGCCCTGTTTATGAAATGCACATGTAAAACCAAACAGAATTCACACAACTGAATAGCAATTTTTTATATTTAAAAGTGAACAAAAGCAAATATGTGGCAAGATCTAAATAAGTGGTTTTGTACCTCATTTTGTAAAATAGACTCAATGCCACATTAAGCAGTAATTAACATGTGTTGCATTTAATGTTTTCTTTCTGGTGGTGAATACTGAACAAACAAACAAAAAAATCAGGAAATATGTTAGTACTTGTATATCCTATGCAGATATGGTGATGATTATTATTTTTTTGCTGTTATTTCAAAAGCAAGAATTTATATAATTTTTATTATTTTACAACAAATGATTAGTCAAAAAAAATCTTATGAGATCCATATTTACATTAATATATAGAAAACTCAATTGAGCAGCAGAAGAGCTGTTATTTAGTTATTGATGCCTTTGCTGCATCATGAAGATGGCAATTTAGCACTAAACTATAAATAGAAACATACAGTGGTTAAAACTGGCTGGCCTGGTGTTTTTAATACTCCCAAAAGAGTAAAGTATGACATAACCTAATTATAGTGGTGGTGATTTCACTGCAGGGAAAACTGTTGTTATTCTATTTGACAATCAAGTAATTATCTTCTTTATTGGATATTTTACTGTACAGTGCTAAGTAAGGCATTCACTAGAAATTATTTACACTTTAGCAAATACTTATAAAATGTAAAACTTTAATAATGCCAATTATTTTTTACAAATGGCAGTTTTTTAACAGGTAACTACTGGAATGCTTACATGCAGATGTTTTTTCTTGCTACATCCCTGCTTCCTGTTTCAGGGCATGGACTCAGTCTGCAGCACCTTCTTTTTCCTTGGGGCCTTCTATAGGAGTGCTGGCAGCAAGTTTCTGTCAGGGTTTCAGCTGGGACAAAGTTGGAAAACAAACAAACAAACAAACAAATAAAAAAAACACCAACCAATCAACCAACAAACTAAACATAAAATTGTGGAGAAAGGGCCAAGGGAGGTAATTGCTGTTTGGGGGCTGGATGCTCATTCATTGGCAAGAGCTGAGCAATTATTTTGTGCATCACTTATTTTGCGTGTATATGTATATGTGCATCTATATCTATACCTATATTTGTATCTATAATTTCCCTCTTCCCTTTCTGTCTTCGTAAATAGTTTTTATCTCATCCTATGAGACTGACAAGATTTTTCTCATTCTCTCCTCCATCCCTCTGGGTGTGTGGTGTTCAGCTTCTTGTTGAGTGAAAACACAACAGATCTTGTGGGGCTCACTGTGGGGCTCAAAGGATTGAGGTCATGACAGATCTCACCAGAAGATGTTAAAACAAAATTCTAATAAGTGGCATAGTAATCTAATAGCTGCTGGTTATAATGCTGACCTTTGTCTTCACAGTGTGGTATTACTTGCTTTCAAGATTGTTTTCTTAACTCTGGTCATGTTGGTCAGCCTCCCTGAGGGCTGGCCTAGGCTTCTTTACAGTTTTCCCAGTTTGTTTATAGCATGTGCTCATTTATACCTGGATTTGATACTTGCACTCTAGAGCGCCATCATTCTTGCACTTCAGGAAGCTTAACTCAGAAATTCTCTTAAAAGTACACACCATACTCCACGATAGCTAAAATAGTTGCCGAAATTTTTCAATGTACTTGGGATATTCAAACTAGAATGATCTCACTGCTATGTGTTCTGCATGTATTTTAAGTTTTATTTATGGTCAAGAAACTATTCAAAAATACCACCCAAAGATCTACCCTAAGGCTGTATGGTTGTGTGTTGCAAGGTATGTGGGAGGATATTGGCAGGATCTGTTGTGATTGTCATCTCCAGTGGGGCTTCTACTCACCTCTGATCAAGTATGGAATCCTAAAGAACTGCCATAATGTTAAAAAAATTATGTCCTGATCCCAGCTATGTCAAAGAGCTGCACGTTGCTGCACTTTGCTGGGATCTGGCACCTATTAAACACTATTCAACATTATTCATCAACCTTAAAAGGATGAAAATGCCTCTGGATATGACTCACCTCCTGTGACAGTCCCTGTCACTGAACCAGAGAACCAATCTGCACCAGTATCTGTTAACAGACAGAAACAATGAAAAGTCAGCTCACTTAGGAAGGAAGGAAGGAAGAAGAGAATGAGGAATGCTATTCTACACCAGAGCCTTCATCCCCTGCACGTAGAAAAGTGGCCAGAAGGGAGCAGAGCAATCCAGGAACACAGGGAAAAGGATCAGCAAAAGGTACGGCGTGTGAGAAGGGTGTGGTGTGGCAGTTTGCATGGGCAGTTCACGCAGGGCATTTGAGTAGGGAGAAGGGGGGCAAGGAGTGCACACTGTTCTTCTCATCCTGGGTTGCTAGGGGAACGCTCTCCATTACTACCAACATGGTGATCACCCAGCATGGCAGATAGACAGAGGTAGGAATGCAGATGAAGGTCTCACAACCTCTCTGGGCTGATGTGTGTACCCAGACAGACCTTCTGAGGAGCAAGAAGGCTGTCCAGACCTTTGGCTCTGGAGAACTCCAGAATCTAGAGACCACTCATAGAACAGAGGTAGGTGAGGGATGTCAGGGGTGCAGATGTGTCCAACTGGATGATCTTTTTGAGCAGCTGATCAGGCTGATTGAGGAGGTCACCAGGCTGAGATGCATTCAACAGTCAGAGAGGGAAACTGAAGCCTGGTATCACACAGTTGCACAGGCAGACAAACAGCCTTGTCTTCAGGGCAATCCAGACGTGGGTAATAAGTAGGCTTCTGATCAGACAGAGAATAAAGATGAGCAGAGTGAGAGGGGCTAGGCCCTCATTTCTGCTGAGGGCAAAAGCAGAAGCCTCCTCCTTGCTCCTGAAGTCCCACTAGCTAATAGATTTCAGGCTGGAGCCTGAAATCTATTTCAGTGTGGGAGAAAAAAGTTATGGATAGCAGCTTGGAATTGGAAAGGATGATGACATTAAGCCCAACTGAGGATCTGAATCACAACCAGTGCCACTAAGAAAAGGCAAAGGATCTTAGTAATTGGAGACTCTTTGCTGAGGGCACTGAGGCACTGATCTGCCACCTGAATAACTTCTCTAGAAAAATTTGCTGCCTGCTGGGAGCCCATATTAGGGATATCAAGAAGACAATGTCTGGTATGATAAAGCCAGACAACTATTATCCTCTCCTCGTCTTTCAAGCTGGGTCACATAAGGGTACAATTAGGAAATTAAAAAGTATATCAAAAAGGACTTTTCTTCCCCTGAGAAGGTGTTGAAGGAGTCAGAAATGCAGGTGGTATTCTTCTCAGTTGTCCCAGTGGGAGACTGGAATCCAGGCAAAAGGAGGAGAAATGACCAGCTGAATGGCTGGTTGCATGAGTGGTGTCATGCCAAAGGCTATGGCTTCTATGATCTAGATAGCATCTTTGACAAACCGTGAATTTTTATGTGGGATGGAACACAACTGACCAGGAATGGCAAGAATATACTAGGGCTCATTAGAAGCGCTTTAAACTAGAGCTGCTGGTGGAATGTGACAGAGAAGAGCCAGGGAACACAGTCACTCTAGGAAGCAGCAGGGTAAAACCTCAGATTTGTCCCAGAGGTTTGTGGGAAGGCTTCTCTAGGAAGACAATGAATCTGAAAGCCCAACTGAAGTGTCTATTTACCAATGCACACAACATGGGAAATAACCAATGGGAGTTGGAAAGCATGGTGCACTTGGAAAACTTTGATTTTATTGCCAACACAGAAACATGGTGGGATGATTCACATAACTGGAACACCACCATTAAGGGCTCTGAACTTTTTAGAAATGACAGGCAAGGTAGGAGGGGCTGGGGAGTTGCCCTGTATGTTAAGGAGTGGGTGGACTGTGAAGAACTCTCTCTGAAAAACAGTCAGAAATGGATGGTGAGTCTATGGGTTAAAATTAGGGATGGGATCAATAAAGGACATCTGGTTGTCAGGGTCTATTACAGCCCACCTCATCAAGAGGAGCATGTTGATGAGGCCTTCCTGCATTAGTTACAAGCAGTTTCATGCTCACGAACTCTCATCCTGATGGAGGACTTCAGCCACCTGGATATATGCTGGCAAGACAACATGGCCAACTGTAAGAAATCCTGAAGACTCCTGAAGTCCATTGATGATAACTTTCTGGGTCAAGTATTGAACAGACCTAATAGAGGTGAAGCATTGCTGGATTTGATGCTCACCAATATGAAGGAGATTGTTAAAGATATTGAGATCAGAGGCATCCTGAGCTGTAGCACAAAACATCATGTGAGGCAACACAGCAGAGGAAGTTTCTGAGAAAGAAAAGAAAATAATCCAAATCCTTCTGAAAGCTGGTTTTGCCATAAAACAAAATATGATCAAGGGACATCCACCACAAATCCAGAAAATGGCAGAATGGATGTCATCAGATCCTTATGGATGTGATCAACAAAATAACTGCTATGTCTCCACCACCTAGCAAAAAAGAAACACAAACTTTGGTTTTGAGAGCTTTTGGAGAATGTATATTTCACATTAGAGTCTGACTGTAAGCCATCTAAATCAAGTGATCCAAAGGAAGAATGATTTCACTTGAAGCTCTGAGCAACAAGAAGTCTTTGAACAAATTAAACGGAAGATAGTTCACGCAGTATCCCTTGAACCAGTTCAGGCAAGACAAGATGTAAATAAACAGTGTTCTACACTGTAGCCAGGGAGAATGGCCTCAGCTGGAGCCTCCGGCAGCATACGAAGGGGTTTGAGCTGCTTCAGAAATGGTTTGTACTGAAGCACATGTACTTTTGGCATTCCAACTGCCTGTGCTGAGCTGTATGTACAAAATAAGGACTCCTTCCACACACAGAGTCACAGAATCACTGTAATTGGAAGAGACCACTAAAATAATCTAACCCAACTGCTGACCCAACACTATCATGCCGACTAAACCATGTCACTTCTACTCTTTTCTTGAAAACCTCCAGAAAACAATTTTTTTCTAATATCCAACAACCTGAACCTTCCCTAACACAATTTAAAGTCATTACCCCTAGTCTTGTCATTAGTTACCTGGGAGAAGTAAACAGGTAGGAGGTGGACACCTACCTTGCTTTCAGGTAGTTGTAGAGAGCCATTAGGTCTCCCCTGAGCATCCTCTTCTCAAGACTAAACAATCCCAGTTTTCTCAGCTACTCCTCATAAGACCTGTGCTCCAAACACTTTACCAGCTTTGTTGCCCTTTTTTTGGGCAAGCTCCAGGGCTTTGATATTGTTGTAGTGAGAGGCCTCAAAATGAACGCAGTACTCAATATAGTACATACCTACTAGACAGAGAACTAAAAAAATTATAATATTCTTGTTCTATGAGCCATTAACACCTAATGGAAAGTTTAAAGACGTTTACAAATCCAAAGTAATGATGGATCACATTTAATTAACACAGTAAAAATTTCACCGAAGTTTTAATAAAAGAGGTTCTTTAAAGATTTGTCTTCATGTCTAAGAGACAGACTGCCTCCTCCTTTTAATCTGTGAAATGAAGAAGTAGGTTACAGATGTGACAAACCAAAACAATAAGCTCAGTTACATCACATAAAAAGATCACACATTTTTCTTTCTAATGAACCCTGGTATCAAGAAGAGTGGAAATTGTGACTAAAAAACAGAGTACTGCTTGAAACGCTTGCAAGTACTGGACACAGAAAAATAAATCGCCAGTACAGCAGCCTTATGCTGGCATACGCCACTTGAGTCAACTCAGAATTCTGAGTAAAGTTAGGATTTGCACAGAAGATAACACTTCCAGCCTTACCTCATTGTTGAAGAGATTTTGGACTTTAATAATCACTAACAAACCATTCTAATATTATTTAGTATTACCCTCTAAAATCATTAATAAAACATATACAGTACAATCATTCAAACCTCAAGTTGTTTATCAGACAATTATTCCTAAGAGAACTTCTTCCCTAAAATTCATTATATTTTTAACAGACAATTTCAGAACACATGAATAAAATGTTATATTGAATAGAAAAAGGATGAAATTCTCCAAACTTGTCTTACAGCAGGAGTAAATTCAAAATAATAAAGTGTTTTTGAGAAGCATATTCATTGCTACTTTCCATTTTTATGAAAAGTGTACCAGGGTGCTTAGATGGCAAGAAATCAAGAACACTTAGAAATGCAAACACAATGAAATTGCCGAAGATACGTCCTCAACACACCCCATGCTTGTGTGCAGCATTTGAGGAGTGGGGCTTCCCTAGGAGACACCATCCTGCCTTTTCACACTGGGTCTAAACATGCTATTTCAAAAACAAAGGTAAAACATCCTTCACTCTCACAACCTGTTTCCCCTGTCTTCTAGACAGCTGGGAATCAATGTCAACACAGATAAACCTTTGTAATACTTCACTCAACTGTTTCCCCTTTACTCTCAAAATACTCCATATATTTGTCTCTTTTTCCACTGGTGCTAGGTATTAAGTTGAAATACTAATACTTTCCTGTATCACCTCAAGTGATACAAAACAAAACCAAACAGCAAATTATCATTTAGTCCTATCCAAAAGCAACATCAGGTATTCTAGCACAGTGAGCTTGAATAGGAAACCTCATTCACCCAGGAACCTTTAAATGGGTCACAGGCTTGCCTGAAGGCAAAAAATTGTCATCAGAGTAATTGACATATGCTGAAGAGACAGCACTGTATAATAAACTACCAGAGAGTGAGAAGAAATATGTTTTGTTCATTGTCATACTGTGGAAAACCATTGGAGGTGGAAGTCTCCTGTATGGAGACCCACAGGTCAAGTTGTATAAATGACTGAAAGAGAAGCTGAACCAAGACAATTTATAGTTACAGTTAACATAATTGTGTCAGGGTTTTTGTTGTTGTTGTTGTTGTTATTGTTGTTGTTTTACTTTTTGTATTTCCATCTTATACTTTGAAGTAGATACTGCTATAAAATATTAAAAAATCATGAAGAAAACATGGATGGATGAAGTATTTCTGACTGTTTTTGAGTGGTAATCTAATACTTCCAGGTCATATATTACAAAATCAGTGGCACTGTCTGATCATCTTTATTATTGATCTACTAATACAAAACCAATCCTGACCTCAGAAACTTTTTTGTTCTTGTTTTTGATGGATTCAGACATTTTACTTTAATGTGACTTACATGTACTGAAAACTGCTAAAAGAAACAGATTCTATTTGCCGTTGAAGTCAAAGTGGAAGTTGATGCTGTTTTCTGTGCTGAAAACAGGAAACAGTTATTCCTTTTTATAACTAATTAGGGTATAATTTTAATAGTGAATCCTGGACTTGTTACTGTACATGGCACAAGTCTATTACCACAGATGGCAGATGATCTTCACAAATCACTCATATTTTTCACTTTATTTTTTTGTGTAAAAAATTTCATTGCCATTCCATCCTGTTAAAACAGTAAGACTTTCAAGTAATGCTAAAGAAGCACATTGTGAAATGGATGCAATATGTAGCTATGAGTAAAAAGCCTATCAAGATAGAAAGGTTTTTTTTTTTTTTTTTTTTTTTTTTTTTTTTTTTTTTTTTTTTTTTTTAAGTTGAAAAGTATTTACTTGTAAATGATTCCCTTTCCTTCTATGAAATTCCTTCAAAAAGCCATGGAACTTATTTGCACTCTGATTTTAAAAATGCAAAATCTCTTACATCTCCAAAATCAGAAGACAGTAACATTGTGTGTATACTATCAGAATAGAACCTTCTCCTTATTGTGTTTTCATTCATCAAAAATGAATTTAACGTTCTATCTCATGAGCAGTGCCACTGGGCTCAGGGTAACACTGTCTCTGATATACTGTGTGCCATGTAGAGGCATCCTGGATTCAGTATCTTCCTTTTCTATAAATACCATGCCATCTTACAAAAGTAAATGATGAGCAGGACTGCCAAACTGCAGATCTTACATAGAGCCTAGGGAACAACTTTTAGGTCATAAGGGCTGTCCTGCAGCAGTCCCAGACCTAGATAAGTTAAGGTCTAGCAGTAAAATAGAGTCCTTGCCTTATTTATGTGAAGCCCTTACTCTTTCTCAATCTCTATATTTAAAATTTATTTATTTTTAAACAGAACAATAGTACTATCTCCCTTTATCTGCCATTTCTATCCCCATGTATTTTGACAATGTTGTATGGCACTTCACACAATCGGATTGCTCAGTGGTTTTAATGGGTAGTGCAGTAAGGCAGTATGGAAATACCTAAGCTGTATAGAAAAACCAACTGCCTCATAGCCACAAAGTCCTGGTCCTATATATGAATGAGAGTCAGAACACTGCTTTCTGAGCCTGCTACCAAATTAATAAAACCTAATGGTAGAATGGTAGAGCATATAAATTTGGGCTGGAAGCTGCAATAGCAAGGTCACATCTCCAGTATGAATAATGGGTAGAAACAAATTACTTCCAAAAACTCTGTACCGCATTAAATAGATATAAATGCACAGATAGTGGAAGAAGGGACAGATACACCAGAAAGAGTGTAAGGATGCTGGTAGGTTGTGTAGGGATGGGGTCAGGAAGTCAAAGGCCCAAATGGAACTGAACTTAGCAAGGAGCATGAAGAAGAACAAAGTCTTCTACAAGTACATCAACAAGAACATGGAAGTCCAAGAGAGCATATCCCACCTAGTGAGCAATACAGGCAGGCTAATAACAGTGCACAAGGAGAAGGCTGAGCTACTTAACAACATTTAGTGAGCAATACAGGCAGGCTAATAACAGTGCACAAGGAGAAGGTTGAGCTACTTAACATTTAGTGAGCAATACAGGCAGGCTAATAACAGTGCACAAGGAGAAGGCTGAGCTACTTAACAACATTTTTGTTTCGGTCTGAACACTCTCTTCACACAGCCCTAAAGGAAATGAGTCAGAAGGTGGGGACTGGGGGAGCAGTGGCCCTCCTACTGTAAACAAATACCAAGTTCAAGATTGCCTAAGGATCCTGAACACCTCTGGGTTCTGATGAAATACATCCCAGAGTCCTGAGGGAACTGGCTGACGTAGTTGCCACACCATTCTAGAAGACATTTGAAAAGTCATGGTGATTAGAGGAAGACCCCCATGACTGTGAAAAGACAATGTCACATCCATTTTTAAGAAAGGTAGAAAGTATGACTCAGAGAACAAATGAACTGTCAACCTCATCTCATTACTGGGAGAGATCATAGAGTAGATCCTTCTGGAAGTTATGGTAGAGCACATAGAAGACAGGGAGGAGATACAGAATAATCAGCATGGCTTCACATATGATAGGTCCTGCCGACTTAATGGCCTTTCATGATGGTGTAACTGTATCAATGGACAAGGAAAGCGCCACTGATATCACCCATTTGGACTTCAGTAAGGCCTTTGACAAGATCTCATGTAACGTTCTTCTCTCCAAAGAGGAAAGACATACATTTGTTAGGTAGACTGTTCAGTGGAAGAGGAACTGGTTGTGAGACTGTACTCAGAGAATGGTGGTCAATGGCTCAATATCTGAGTGGAGATCAGTGACAAATGGTGTCCCACAGGCGTCAGTACTGGGATTAATGATCTTTACTATTTTCATCAATTACACAGACAGTGAGACTGCGTGCACCGTCAGCAAGTTTGCAGATGACGCCAAGCTGTGTGGTATGGCTGATATGCCTGTGGACAGAATGTCATCCAGAGTGACCTGGATAGCAAGGTACAGGGGTGTTTTGGTCAGTTCCCTCATCCGGAGATCCTTGAGACAACAGTGCAGCCGGGCAGCTCTCCCGAGAGCGGCTGACATGGTGTGGGTGTTGCCAGGGCAATGGCTCTGCATCCATGCCCTCTGCCTAGAAAAAGCCTCCGGAACAGAGAGAAGAAGTCAGGGTGTGAGAATCACCTGGGCTGTTTTAACGAGGAGAAACTATAAGCCACCATTCACGGGGCTACACAGCAAGGAGGATTGTTATCACTGTCAAGTGAGTGATAAGTGCAGGGGCTCCTGTTAACGACCCAGCAACGGGGTGAGGGCAGAGCCAGCACTACCTGCAGCAGGGCAGGGCTGATCATTCACACCCCATTAAGGCTATCTAGCAGTGTTAACGAGCCTGCTGTTTTGCCATGGCTGCAGCAGAAGGCTAGGGTCACAAAAATTGTGGAGACACGGATAGATGTCCCATGTTCACACAAAAGGAAGACTGCAGCCAAGAAGAATGTGGAGACCCAGACTGAGGTCCCATGCATGCATAAAGGAATGGCTGACGCTAAGAAAAATGTGGAGACTCAGACTGAGGTCCCAACACAAGATGCTAGTACACAGGTCACTGGCTGTAATGAGTGCCAGAGCCTGGCCTTTGCAGTGCTAGGCAATGGAGGCAGAACTTGTATAAGATATGACCAGCTAAATGAGTTACTCAGCCTTGTGGTCAACCTGAAGAAGGAGGTGGAGAGGCTGAGGACCATGAAGGAATGTGAGAGGGAGATTGATGATAGTGCCAGTCCCTATTGGCCCCAAGATCTTGGCACACAGCTGTGGCTGTCGCCCCCTGTCACCTTGCAAACAGGTGGGAGAGGGGAACTGGCAGGCAGATGGTGCTGCAGTGAGCCCCCTGTCCTCTTCTCCCCCTAGCAACAGTTTGAGAAAGGAGGAGTAGTGGAAACAGGTACCGGCTCGGCATCCTCCATCCCGACCATCCTTGACTCCCCAGGTGTCTCTGCACAACAGGTTTGAGGCCCTGGAACTTGAGGGAGAGATGGATGAGGGTGTGGAGAGAGGTCCACCCGTGAGGTTGTCTTGGGTGAAGCGGTCGACCTCACACCTCAAGACTGCTTCCACCCAGAAGGACAGAAAGGTGGTTGTCATAGGTGACTCCCTGCTGAGAGGAACAGAAGACTCTATATGTTGTCCTGACCTTACCTGTAGGGACGTGTGCTGCCTCCCTGGGGCACAGGTCAGGGACATTTCTAGAACACTTCCTGGACTGATTCACCCTTCTGATTATTAGCCCTTACTGATAGTTCATGTTGGCAGTGATGAAGTTGCTGAGAAAAGCCTCAGGACTATCAAGAAAAACTTCAGGGAACTGGGGTGGGTAGTTGATGGAGTGGGTGTGCAGGTGGTCTTTTCTTCTATACCTTCAGTGGCAGGGCAGGATACTGAGAGGATCTAAAAAACCCACCTCATAAAGAAACGGCTTAGAAGTTGGTGCTAACACAGGAATTTTGTTTTTTATTGACCATAGGGCAGTTTACTTGGCACTGGCATGATAGCTGCAGATGGAAGTAGCCTGTCTCTGAGGGATAAGAGGATCTTAGCTGAGGAACTGGCGGGACTCATTGAAAGGTCTTTAAACTAGGTATGAAGGAGGAAGGGGACAAAATGAGGGCCACTGGGATTGAGTGGGTCATTCGAGGGCTCACACCAAACTTGATGGGCGAAGAGGGTGGAGGACATAGGGATGGACTAGGGCAAGGGGATGCTGGGGATGCTGCTGTTCTAGGGGATCCTAGATCCTCTATAAACGCAGTGAGATGGAAAGCCCAGCTGAATTGACTTTATACCAATGCACACAGCCTGGGAAATAAGAAGGATGAGTTGGAAATCATGATGCACTTGGAAAGTTATGACCTTGTTGCTATCACAGAAACACGGTGGGATGACTCCCGTGACTGGAATACCACCACCGAAGGATTTCGGCTCTTTAGAAAGGATAGGCGAGGTAGGAAGGGTGGAGGAGTTATGCTCTGTGTCGAAGAGTGGATAGACAGTGAGGAGAGAAACAGTCTCTGAGAAACAGTCAGGAACATGTTGAGAGCCTGTGGGTTAGAATTAGGGACAAAACTAATAAAGGTCAGCTGGTGATAGGGATATACAACAGGCCACCTGATCAAGGGGAGACTGTTGATGAGGCTTTCTTGCTTCAAATGTGGGAGGCATCGTGCTCACAGGCTCTTGTCCTGGTGGGAGACTTCAACCATCCGGATACCTGTTGGAAAGACCACACAGCAAGTTGCAAGAGGTCCAGGAGGCTCCTGGAATCCATTGATGATAACTTTCTGGTCCAGGTATTGGACAGACTGACCAGAGCTGAAGTGTTGCTGGACCTGCTGCTCACCAATGCGGATGAGATCACTGAAGGCATTAAGGTTGGAGACAGCCTGGGTTGCAGTGACCACAGTGTGGTCGAGTTTGAGATCTTGAGGGATGTGGGCCTGGCAAAGAGTGGCGTCAGGACCCTGAACTTCGAAAGAACAAACTTTAAGCTGTTCAATGGACTGTTGGCCAAGATTCCCTGGGATGCTGTTTTTAAAAACAAAGACATTGAGGAGAGCTGGCTACTCTTCGAGGATGCCTTCCTGAGAGCACAGGAAGCTCTCCATTCCTCTAAATAAGAAAGCAGGCAGAGGAGGTAGGAAACTGGCATGGCTAGGCAAGGACCTGCTGGGCATGCTGAGGGCAAAGAAAGGTGCACACAAGCTCTGGAAACAAGGGCGTGTCAGCTGGGAAGAATATAGGGATGCCATCCAGACTTGCAGACATGGGATCAGGAAAGCCAAGGTGCAGGCAGAACTGAACTTGGCGAGGGATTTGAAAAACAATAGGAAGACTTTCTACGAGTACATTGGCCAGAAGAGACAGGCCAAAGCGAGTTTACGTCCTTTGGTAAATCTAAAAGGAGAAGTGGCTTCAATGGACGAAGAGAAGGCTGAGGTACTGAATGAGTTCTTTGCCTTGGTCTTCATTGGCAGCCAGGACTCTAGTAATTCTCATGTCCCTGAGCCCTACATCCCTAAATGTCTAAGTGGGGATTGGGCAGTAAATCCACCCTCACTGTAAGGGCAGAGCAAGTCTGAGACCACCTCATGAGAATGAATGTGTACAAGTCTATGAAGCCAGATTCTGAAGGAGTTGGCTGAGGTGGTTGCTGAGCTGCTTTCCGTCATATTTGAAAAGTTGTGGCTGTTGGGTGAGGTCCGGGATGACTGGAGGAAGGGTCACATCACTCCCATTTACAAGGAAAGAAGTGAGGAGGACCCGGTGAGTCTCACATCTGTGCCTGGGAAGATCATGGAACAGATCATCCTGGACAACATGCTTGATCACATCAGGAATGAGTGTGTGATCCGAGACAGCGATGAATCTGGTGGCCATCTATGATGGAGTGATGGCACTGGTGGACAAGGGAAAGGTGATCGATGTCATTTACCCAGACTTGAGCAAGGACTTTGACATGGTCCCCCACCACATCCTTATCTCCAAGTTGGAGGGATGTGAATTTGATGGGTGGACCACTCGATGGGTAAGAAATTGGTTGAAAGGCTGCAGACAGAAGGTGGTCATCAATGGTTCTATGTCCAGGTGGCGACGTCCCCCAGGGATCTGTCTTGGGACCAGTGCTCTTTAACATCTTTATCAATGACATTGATGATGGAATTGAGTGCACCCTCAGCAAGTTTGCTGATGACACCAAGCTGAGTGGTGCAGTTGACACTGTGGAAGGAAGGGATGCCATTCAGAGGGACCTCAACAGGGTGAAAGGTGGACCTGGTGAACCTAATGAGGTTCAACACGGCAAAGTGCAAGGTTTTGCACTTGGGCTGCAGGAATCCTAGGCATCCACACAGACTGGAAGAAGCGGTCCTTGAGAGCAGCCATGCAGAGAAGGACCTGGGGGTCCTGATGGATGAAAAGCTTAATATGAGCCAGCAGCGTGCTCCTACAGCTCAGAAAGCAAATGGCATCCTGGGCTCCATCAGAAGAGGGGTGGCCAGCAGGGACGGGGAGGTGATTGTCCCCCTCTACTCTGCTCTTGTGAGGCAAAGACAGAGAGCTGTTGGAGAGGGTCCAGAGGAGGGCCACGAAGACGATCAGGGGACTGGAGCACCTCCCCTACAAAGACAGGCTGAGGGAGCCGGGCCTGTTCAGCCTCCTTGTTCAGGAGAAAAGAAGGCTGCAGGGTGACCTCATTGCAGCCTTTCAGTATCTAAAGGGAGCCTAGGAGCCTACAAACAGGAGGGGAATCAACTCTTTGAAAGGGTAGATAACAGCAGGACAAGGGGAAATGGTTTTAAGT